>KK112727.1:85883-120159 GCA_000611955.2 Stegodyphus mimosarum | reverse complement strand
ATATATACACTTTGCTACTCGGCTCAGTGAGCTCATTTTTTTATTCTTATATGTTGGTAAATCACGCATTTTTTTGCTTTAAAAATGATTGAATTATGTTGTTCTTATCTTCCGGTTAAGGTTTTTATGCCTTTAGTGAATTTGCGTGCAGTATTTGTAGAATTATCAACAATTTGCATTTATTTAAGTGTGGCTGAGCCTAATTATTTTTACCCCAGCAGCCATGTTTGTTTACATTTGAAACTTAGCAAAATAGTGGATTTGTTGCCAATCTATAGAAACTAAGCTTCGAAACAACAAAGATAGCGCCTTCTTTTATTACTGCGAATTAAGTCACGTTTAATCCATTCTGGAATTTATTCGAGGAAATAAATGTTTAAGATTTACTTCGTAAATTTTATTATAAATATTTTGAGTTTTTATGTATTTTTATCTTGTCGCGAAATGAGAACTGAATTAATTAAAAGAGAAATACTGAATCGTCTGTGAAAAACTTTTGTTTTTGTTTGTTTAATTTCTGTTATGTATTGTTGTAGATTTTTCGTAGTACTTGAATAGAACATGTGGCAACGATTAGGCAATTCTCCAGACAAATAATTTTTGTGCAGTCTGAGTTATAATGAAGTGCAAGGAAAACTGCGTATAGTTAATATTTCGTAGAATGAAATCATATGGTTGTACACATCAGATTTTTTTTGTTTGTTTTTGTTTGTAGTTTCAGCTTACTTTTCTTTTAAATTTTTTGGTTAAAAATAATAAACATATTCGTGGCAATAGTAATGATGCTTGTCTCTTTCCATATCCAGTAGTTACTGCACAATAACCGATTAAAACGAGTAAATAACCGATACAATAATCGATTAAAACTATACAATAACCGACCGCTCCGCGAAAACTTACAACATTCATTCACTGCCATGCCGCCTCATCGATCAGTGCAAGCCTGGAAAGTCAGCTCAGAGGCCATTAATTGCAATGTTTGCTAATTAAAATGACTTCAGTAATTCTATTTGTGTGATTTATATTCTTCTTTGATGAATAAACAAGTGGGACTGCTAATTATTACTCATAAAACGTTTCCCATTCCTAGATGAATTTCTTGTCTTGGATATGCTGAAATAATTACTGCAATTAATCGCTACCGGTAAACACACATTTCCATTTATTTTAGAGATAACTCAGAATCTATGAGATAACATTGCTTCATCGATCTTCTAGCTCTAATAAAGTACACAGCTATTTCTTACCCGTTCTACCAATAACTTTAAACTCTTATTAATTTTTCAGTTGTATCATAAACACAGTTTACTTGTAGATAAAATTATCTATTTAAGTGTTTCTATGTCCGTTAGCAAACGCTTTGCAGCAACCCTTAAATACATTATTTTTAATCAATCAAAATTCAAGAGGGTAAATTTCATAGCAGAAACAATAATTGTTTGAATTGCTACCTAATTGCATCGGCGTTTAAATGTGAGCTGGAAGTAATATCTGATTAAAAATGGGAGCAAAAAACGAAGCTCAGCGACGTGTGTGGTCTTTGAATGCCAGTCACGGTTACAGAGTCACAAGGATAACTGAAGTAATGTTTATTGAATACAATCTAAGAAGCTTTTTTTTTTCGGGGGGGGGGGAAGGATAGGATTCCCATTGAGTAACATATCTGATTTACATTAATTGTATGGTCAATACTTAAACACAGATTCATTATAGAGTTATTGTTTCTTTTGCATTTACAGTAACATGCCATAGTTGAAAGGAAAACAGTCTACTAGATTAAAAAAAAATAATCTGAAAGGTTTTAGATTTTAAATTACATACAAAGGCGCGTTTTTTAATATTTTGTGTGTTACATTTATTTATTAAATAACACGTTCTTCTCACTTAAACTATAAAATTCAGTTCAAGAGCAATATCGCAAAATAATTTTAAAATGAGCATATCTTTAAAATTTCCGATACACAGTCTCACGCGCTGGAGATAAAAATGTTTTTTCTGAACAACGTTCCCATTGCTTGCTTTGAAATCCCTGAGTTTGTTAATCAAAAATACATTAAAGTTTTACAAAATATGAAACTGATAATAAGACAAATTCCAAATTTGGCCTTCCCTGATGCCCATATTCGCAGGAGGATTACGTTATTTAAAACTGGATACCTCTAGGTACCGTTGTTTTATCACAATGCGAGAAACATACATACATTTATGCAGATTCTTCATTATTTAATGTATTTAAATATAATACAGGGCGATAATAATTGGTGGCAACAATTTGAAAAATGAAACAACGGTTTTAGTGAATCAACGCAAAATACCAAAACGAAATTAATAGTCCTTTTGAGCAAATTGTCCCTTTGGACTAAAAAAAATGATTAAATTTTCTCACGAATGTTGTTGTGAAATGACTGACGATTTTTTATACCTCTCAGAGTAGCAAAACTTTAAATATCCAAATTAACTGAGACCGCAACCCATATGGAAACTCAAATGCTTAAATTACGTAAATTAGAAGCCGGGTTCGTTGCATCTTTGGTTTTGAGAGAAATAATTGCTCCAGCCGTTTAGGTTGTGGTGATGTGATTCTGGTACAATACGTCAGGGCTGTCTACCTATAAGAAGAAATTCCTTCTTGGAGAACTTTTAAAGGATAATAAGGAACTGGAAATGGAATGGAAATGCCCATGCAGCCAGCTTCGTTCGAGTAGATTTGAATCTGAGTCGAACTACCAATGTTTTTGTGTCTTATTCATTCCACCACTCTTTGAAATTGAACTTTGGGTGAAAATCTCTAGGGATATCACGTTCCAAACTTAAAACTTTTCTACTGCAGCGGTTTGGATAGCTTCAAAAAAAAATATATATATATATATTGGAATCCAATAACCTAATAACAAATTTTAATCTAATATTGTTCAATGAGAAAAATGTAGTGGTTGAGTCTTAATTTCTCATTCAAATTCTATTAATTTTTGTAGCTTGCCTCGAACCATGCTAGGTCCTGCTTTGTTGTGGGGAGGATTTTATGGTAGTTAACGCTGGACTTTTTTCTCATTAGCCTGCTGGCATATAAGTTGTTCGTAATAAACTTTTACAACAGTTTGACTTTCAAGGTGCAGCTCATAACATTTCCATATCCACCAAACGACAGCATTATCTTCTTTAACTAAAGATCTTCTTTCGGTGTTGCAGACGACGTTCTGGTTTTTATCAGTTCATCTATTTTTAGGCTTTATGTATTTGTAAAGTGTACATACTATTTTGCTACTCGTGACACTTTGATTAAAAAATGTGTCTTTTCTAATCTAGAGAGAAGAGAAATATAAATTTCCATTTATTATTTCAATTTCGTATCCCATAATTCGCGCAGAATTCAATAATCCAGTTTAGAAAACGTTTCCTGTAGCTTTTAAATGTAGGTAACACATGTGGGTTAATTGGAGTACCCCAGATATGTACTCTATCATTAAACTGGAATTTTATTTTATCAGAAAATATTAGCTATAGAAACTTATAAAATATAAAATGACTCAATACGTGTCCGAGGATCTTTCAAACATCTGTATAACGGATGTTAATTTCTTTAAACGGATTTACTTGTTTAAAGAATTAAGTGTTTTTCTTTACGATATTCCATATTTTGCTAACATATAAAAATGAGTTTTTTTAGTTTTGACGTTCTTGAAACTAACGTAACGGAAATATGTAATAGACTTCTATATAAGTCTATTATATATTTACGTGTTTTTTTAATATTCAATAATAATTTCTGTTTCATAAATAAAATTGAATTATTTTTCCGGTCTAATTTTTTAACAAATCTAGTGCGGGACATCTCAAAGCAAGAACACTCATTATGCCCGAAGGAAAATGAAAGATGGGAACTGTTTCTTACCTATTTGCGTAGGAAATAAGAAAGGTATTAGAATGGGTGTACCTTTATGTACGAAAGTAAGTTAAGTTTCAGTTTTTTTAACCCTTTCGGCCCCACCGGAACATATATGTCCCGCAAATGTTTCCAAATCACCCAATGGGAAAAACAAGCGTAAAATTTATTGCCGCGAGTGTCCCACTGGTTTCCTGTGATTACATCTACCTTTTAGTGTAATTTTTTCTCGATAGATGACACTAGTGCCCTGTGAGCTCTTTGTTTTATCGTAACAGTTTTGACAAGCGGGAAAGTTTGGACATTCTGGCAGCCATTTTAGGCGAAGATACATGAGTGGACACACGTGCTGTTTTCGTTGTATGTGATTTTCGTCTATTTTTGCCATATCAAGCAGTTTATTTGAAGTAAGTGAATTTTCATTGTAGATTTTGAAAAAAAATAATATTATGGGACATATATGTCCCAATGGTCTGTTTTATTGGGACATTATTGTCCCAGTGGTTATTGAAATATATCTATGCCTCATTCTCAAAGTGGTCATTTCTGTATTTTTAGGCATAGCAATATCATGAATCGCAGGAAGGGATTGACAAAGGAAGAAATAATTAAATTATTGAATGAACCGGATTCAAGTGATGAATTGGACGATTCAGATATAGACAAGGAATATGTCCCTAGTTCCTCAGACAGTGATAGCTGTGAAGAATTGAGAGAAAATTCAGGAACATCAAGGGCACCGAAACGAAAGCTGTCATGTCTTGAGCATTCATCAGAACCCTCCGTTGACTCGGACTCTGATGATTTCTCACCCGATGAAGCGGAGCAGGTATCAAAATATAAGTGCAAGGCAAAAAATAAACATAAAAAAAAACTATTTCAAAACCTACTGATCCTGTCATTTGGTCAAATGTTGGTCCAAATTTTGAGCCACGGCTCCATGTATCTAAAGACCGTCCAACTGCAATACTGGCCAAAATCAACAGATCCTCTAATGAATTAGAATGTTTCTCATGTGTATTTCCACGAAGTCTTCTTATTTTTATTTCTCAATGTACCAACCAGCGCCTTGAAATACTGAGACATGAAAAAAAAGTAGATATTCCTGACACAGACCCTTCAGAAATTATGCTTGTGTTGGGAGTTATGCTTGTCATGTCGTATAATCAAGTACCGAACTTTTCAGATTATTGGTCCAGCAATTCTTCATTGGGAAACGAAGCTATCAAAAATGCGATTTCCCGTAACAGATGCCTATTGCTCTTTGCAAAAATGTACTTCAATGATCCAGAAAAAGATGCGAATGCTCCAAAGACATATTATATGGATGAAGTGGTGGCATGTTTCAAAAAGACATTTATGCAAGCTCGCGAAGATAGTCCCTTTCAAAGCATCGATGAATCCATGGCTAAATTCAAAGGTCGTTCTAGCCTAAAGCAGTATTTACCCCTAAAGCCAATAAAACGGGGAATCAAAGTGTGGGAGAGATGTGATGCTGCTACGGGCTACACCTATGACTTCAATATATATTCTGGCAAAGACATGGATAATACAGATCATGAGGGTACAATACTTGGAGAAAGAGTTGTTCTAAAACTTTCCTCAACAATACGTAACCCAGATGTTACACTTACATTTGATAGATTTTTTACAAGTGTAAACTTATTGGATAACATATCCTTTCCTTCTGTTGGTACTTGTATTTCTCGTAGAAAAGACATGCCAAAATTCTCTGACGAAAAACTTCAAAAAGGTGATTCAGAATTTCTCCAGAATAGAAGAGGAACTCTTGCAGCAAGATGGCAAGATTCAAAGGAAGTTCTGATTCTGAGTAATTGCCACGGACCTGATGTCATACAAGTAAAACGTAAGCAGAAAGATGGAGAAAAAGTAATGACAAATTGTCCTACCGCTATTGCCGACTATAACAGATTTATGGGAGGAGTAGATTTGTCTGATCAAAAGATATGCCTATATGATTTTGACAGAAGATCTACAAAATGGTGGAAAAAAGTATTTTATAAACTTTTGATGACAGCTGTTGTGAATGCACACATATTGTTTCAAGAAACCAAACATAGGAAAATACCTCTCTTGCAATACATTGTCCCCCTAGCCGAATTAATGATTGCTCATGGCAAAGAAAATGCAATTGTCAAGAGGAAGAAATCAGGTCGACCGTCAAATGCAACAAAACTGATGTTGAATGTTGGAGATCATTTGCCATTAGAAGGGCCAACAAGAAGAAGATGTGCCCGCTGTGCCAAACAAAATAAAGAAACCCGAACAAAAACTGTTTGCGCCATGTGTAAAATTGCACTATGTAAAAACTGTTTTGCAATGTACCATACATAGAAATTTCATAAATAATGTTGTGTAGGTAGGTGTTTTCTGATAAAACTGTTTCAAAAGTATTGTGAAATTCATTTAGAACTAGAAAACTGAACTTTTCACTATGTTTTATATTGTCACTTCAACCCCAATGGGACACATGTGTCCCAACTAAAAAGACCAGTGGGACACATATGTCCCACCTCCAAAATGGCCCTTACAGTAAATTTTTGCTTATAATTGGGCAGAATATTGCTATTTCTACTTTATTTTACCTAATAAACCCCTAATTTATCTTTTTTTTTTAAAAGAAAAAACTGGTTGTGAAAGGGTTAAACCGTTTGAATTTTTATGCTCGACTGATTTACAGATACTTGGCTTTTTGCACTTAAGCCGTTAACCATCTTTTTTCCCAACACTTCGGGGTAAGAGAATTAAAACTACTGAGTACACGAAGCACGTGCTTAATGTGTTTTATCATTCCACTGTTCAGAATCACAAAGAAAATACACTGGAAAAGTTCTGAATGAAAATGAATGGAGAATTTCTGAATGTTCTTGAAGGTAAAGCAGATGAGCGTTGAAGCAATCATGTTCATTGGAAAGACAAAACGATGCTACAATAGTACCACGAGAAAACCAAAGATACTAATATCGCTTGCCCAGGAGACATTACCAAGTATTTCTGTTAGCTGTTATGCAAATACTGGAAGTATGAATCTTTTTAAATTCCAAATTTATCACATTCTTCGCAGAATGAAGGTTCGTAAAATGTCCGGGTCGGCTTCTTTGCATTCAGTTTTGAAGAAACGCTTGTTTGCATACGTGTATGGGCAGACCACAGCAATGGAATATTTTCGAACTCATATATGCTTACACACCAAGTGAAGAGATTCTGCTTAGCGAATATAGAGTCAAAAGGCTCCGTAATAACATTTCTGCTAGCATTTCCAGCTTTACCACGAGCCTCAAGGTGGACTATAAAAGCATTATAAAAATTCTACGTGTCCTGTGCATACATCGTGCTTGTGGAATAATAACGAGGACAATTATACCACCCTGGAACGCGCACATAGGTTTTGTTTTCGAGATCATCTATATCTGGCACAAACGATAACATCAATAGCTGAAGTTTATTTCTGAAAATAATACTCATTGAGCCTCACTCGTTTTTATTGACGTCGCAGAATCAAATATACACGCATGAACTTCGAAACCATTAGTAAGAAAAGCATCCCTCTACCTTCAAAAAAGTAACGTTAATATTACAAGTAATTTCAAACCCTCCAAGAGAGCTGGGTAAGCGAAAATTTGCATTTAACCGATAAGATTTTCCTGCTGTTTCATTTGTTTACTTACTAGTAAACGCCGAAAGCGCAAACATTGCGTCTCGATTTACATGCGCTCTACGTAATCACGCCTATGTAATCAAAACAGACCTTGGACAATACCACTTATTAAATTACTCACGTTTATTTAGTTTGTTTCGGCGGTCAGGAGAAGGCATCTAACCCGGCAGACCTGATATACATCTCGTAAATGTTCAAAAGTTGGTCCTGTTCGCGGTATATAAGAGCAATTATTGTTATTTGGCTGAAGATGAGAAACCCTTTCGCTTCCAAATGGAGTTTTCGGGTTTCTAAGTTGTGAAGAACAAGTTACAGGGTTTGCCATTGGATAAAAGCCATCGCACTTTTTAGATGCTAGAAAAGATGATAGTGTAATTTATATAGATCGGCGATTTCAAGCCATGCTCTGCAAAAGTTACTTACCAATCTATGGAGGTTCAGAAGAATCAGGAAGGAAATGAGCGAGCCATTTAGACGTATTTTAAAATTTTCATGTCCCCCCCCCAAGAAGCCGAAAAGAAAGAAGAGTTCAACCTTAGAGCGGATAACGGAATTTTGTATTCAAGAGTGGATGCTTCAGTTAATTCATTATAGAAACTGTGATATCATAATAACGAACAAATAAAAGATCCACACATATGTTTCCTTGAACTTTTCCAAATAACTGTTCAAGACTGAAATATATTTGTGCGATACAATATTTGGATTATCATGCGTGATTTATTCGTCGATGTCCTGCAGCCGATTGTGTGCTAGGAAGTTAAAACACTAAGGAAAAAATGGAAAAATCAATGAACCAGCGAAGCTTAGAAAGAACGTTGCCTTTTACTTGTCTTACTTTGCTTGCTTTTTATGCTGAATGTACACAACACATTTTCGAAGGATATTTTAATTTTTCATTAATATAATGCTTACAAAAATATATTTCCCTCATAACTTCATTTACTAAATGTCGTTCCTTCCATATACTTTTTTGAAACATTCGGAACATGTATCAACACTACCTAACTCTCTCTCTCTCACACACACAAACAAAAATAAAAAATTAGAGAAAAAGAAAACATAAAAAAATCTAAAAGCTTTCGGATTTTATATTACGCCCAAAGGAGCGTTTTTTTTAATGTTTTGTGCGTTATCTTTATTTATTAAATATCATATTCTTCGCATTCAAACCATTAAGTTCAATTCAACAGCAACGTCACAAAACATGCGCATCTCTAGAATTTTCGATACACAGGCTCGCATGTTGGAGATAAAAATATTTTGCTTTTATTCCGTACAGTGTTGCCATTGCTCGCTTTGAAATCGTTGAGTTTGTTAATAAAAAATTCTTTAATGTTTGACAAAATATGAAATAGATAATAAAACAAATTCCAAATTTCGGCTTCCAGATGCCCATATTCGAATGGAGGACTACATTATTCAAAATTGGAGGGCTCTAGGTACCGTTGTTTTATCACAATGCGAGAAACATACATACATTTATGTTTCTTGCATTTATAAATGAACAAAATAATGAAGAATCTTTCTTCATTATTTAATTCCTTTAACTAAAATACAGAGCTTTAATATTTGGTGGCAACAATTTAAAAAGTGATTCACACTTGTGAAAGTGAAGCAACGTAGAATTCAAAGACGAAATTAGTAGCCTTTCTCGGCTAACGCCCTTTAGGCTAATAAAAGAAAGAATTCAGATTTAATTTTAAGAGCCTAAAGAGACTTTTTTTTAAATGCCACGACGGAAACTTCTTCAGATGTAATGTTTTCCGTAAGCTGACACGACGTTGTAGTAAATTTCTTTTTTGTACGGCCTACTAAATTATGCTCATTTTTTGCTGCATTTCATTTAAAATTTTTTCCCCGAATTCCATTAGAAATATGTTTCTCATTAGATTAATTCAGTTCTCACTTCGGGGCAAGGCAATAATACATAAAGATTCAAAACTTCTTCATTAAAAATTGTAAAATATAGAAAAACGCAGAACATCAAATACAGTTAAAAAAAAAACTTTTAGAATTAAAATGAGATTTTCCACGCAAAAGCAAGCAATTCGGGCAGCTGTCGAAGAGAGATTTTTCCGTGCACAAAGTTGAAAGCTAACTTTTGGTCCTACTCAACAAATATTCCCTTTTGAGTCTTAAATGAAATTTTGCATCTACGTGCCAACGAAAGCAGTCATATTTATTTAGAATCTTTGGAGACACCTGGTATGCATATTGCCGGGACTCGAACCTCTGACCTCTCGACTACGCCCCGAGTGTGCTGGCCATTACACCACGAAGGCATGCCATGAAGGCGGGAGAAATACGTTACATACTCCCCCCTTTTAAAGGGTGACTGGGGATTAGGGGACCCAGTCGCCAAATCCTGGTGGTAGAGAATCATCATCCACCACTTTTGTTTAATTCGAGCGCCACTGTAGAGTCATTAAGATTTTTTTCAAGCAGGGGTCAAGAAAAAGGAGCATTGCCGTCTCCGGGAGTCGAACCTCGGACCTCTCGAATACGCACCGAATGTGCTGACCATTACACCACGAAAGCATGCTAAGAAGGCGGGAGAAATACTTTATAAGGTGTTTAAATGCAAGTATGCTACATCCAGAAGTTATCGCCCCGTTCTTAGCTTCTGCGTTCTTCTAAGATTTACGCTACTAATAATAGGATTATTTGTTCCCGGTGCTCTTAGTAACAGTTTTGCATCTTCCTGATTGGTCTGCTTCTCTTAATTGCCTTTATTTTATTTCCTCCAGGAATTAAACTTCGGGCAGCGCTGGCATTGCGCATTTGGCCGTCCAGTGGCTTCTAAACTGTGTCGCCCAATACCTAAGTAAAATCTTGAAATTTTGAGGCCTCTAATTTCTGCCACGCCTCGCGGTTGCACCAGTTGCATTGGTTCTGACTACAGGAAGGCTTTTCTTTATTTCCCATTTTTCTGATGTTTTGGATTTCCTCCGTTTTATAGCTTTTCTCGTAGAGTAATATCCAGGTTCCCTTCTTTCCTTGGTACAACTTCTTGCCCATAATATTTTACTCATTTTTTGTAAAAGACAATTTGATAAGTCCGATAGCTGAAGTTCGCCAATAGCCAAGTGGATAGAAGCACTGAACATTGATAGTTCTTTCAAGCTGCAGTTACCTGTGACTGAGTTCACTGAATGAGATGTTGGTTTTTCCTTGTATGTAACAGGACCACCTATTTCCCTTACATTCCTTTAAAACATCCTCCACGAAGGCACCCTCTTTTGAAGAAGATAACCCTAGTGTGCTTTCCCACTATAACTAATCCAAATCTTCCAAGCCCTGACGCTCAGGTTCTAGACAGTATCACGTACATTAAGTACTGAGATGAAGTAATATTTTTCACTTTTACTAAATGACAATTAAGGGTTTACAAGAGAATAAATTCGTTCGAAAATTGGGACAATTGCGATTTGATGAGAGTATAAACGATCTTTTTAGTCCAAAAGGATGTAGTCCCGAAGGACTATTACTTTCGTTTGGGCGTTTTGCGTCGTTTCACAAAAATGTCAAATTCACTTTTCAAACTGTTGCCACAAAATTTTGCAGGCTTGTATTATATTTAAAGAAATTAAATAATGAAGAATCTGCATAAATTTAAGCATGTTTCTCGCATTATGATAAAACAACGGTACCTAGAGCCATAAAAGTTTTAATGACGTAATCCTACTGCGAACATGAGCATCTGGAAGCCCAAGTTTCGACTTTGGGATTTGTTTTATTATCGATTTCATATTTTGTAAAACTTCAACGAATTTTTGATTAAGAAATTCAAGGATTTCAAAGCGAGCAATGGCAACGTTGTACAGAAAAAACATTTTTATTTCCAGCACGTGAGGACTGTTGCCACTGCACGTGAGGAGTATCGGAACCGAAATTCTAAAGATATGCTCAATTTAAAGTTATTTTGTGATATTGTTCTTGAACTGAATTTTATGGTTTAAGTGCGAAGAACATGATATTTAAAGAACAAAGGTAACGCACAAAATGTTAAAAAAATGTCCCTTTGGACGTAATTTAAAATTTTTTTTTTTTTTTTTTTTTTTTTTTTTTTTTTTTTCATAGCTAAAAATATTTTTACTTTTTGAGGGTGATGTCACAGAAAGGCAAAGAACTTAATTTTCATTATTCCTATTTTCCGAAAATCACTAAAATGAAACAAAGAATTGAAGTCCCTATTAGACCAAATAAAGATAATCTAGTACTTAAAGTGTTGGCAAATTTCCACAAGACCTACGCACTTATGCAAACGACTAGTCGTTTGAAAACCTATTCGAAGGAGAAAAGAATTTCTCTACACTCCCCACCATTATCGTAGCAACGCAAAAGATAATATTCTTCTCTAATAACTACCTATATAACACTTGGCTAGTGCAAACATTCCACCGTGAGTATGTTAAATCCGTGCACGTGATATATAGGTGTGCCTTTCGTGATCCCTGTAGCTCGGTGCCAAATTCGCCCTAGAAGCCATATTTGTTCACATAACTGGTTCGAAATTAAAACAATTTCAAATAAAACTTCACGAAGAGGATTTCAACATATAATTTTTGTCTCTCAAAATTAAAGAGGTTTCTTTTAAAACTAAAGTAAGCAACAGCTTTTAGAAACTTATATAAATTAAAAATTAATTTTCAATTTTTGTTTTACATTAAAAATATTCGTATATACCCTACTGATTCAAATAGTACAGGATGTTTCGAAATTACAATCTTTTACAGTTTAATCTTTTCTATTTCTTGTTACTGTTCGTTGCGTTACGCTACTAGGGCATAACAGTTAGTTACGGCTAGATAGCTACTAGCATACCATTTAACTTGTTATTGGTAGTTAGCTACTAAGGCATAACTAGTTACGCTAAGAGTAACATACTAGGGCTTTCACGGCCTGGCAAAAGTTATGGTTTTACGAGGCATAAGGCAATTCGTGTTTCATCCATGCTTTTATGGCAAATTGGCATCTCTCAGAAGTGCTATATATCGATTTTTCAATTTATAACAGTACTTTAGCTGAAGTAAATGAGAGATTAGAAATCAATATATGTGTTTCTAAATAATTTTTATCTTTATTAGCTCAGAAGAGCAATTAGTCTCGAAACGGCATTTTGCGCAGAATCACTTTAAACGGCTACACCACTTTTCAGATCGTTGCCACCAAATATTATACCTTAAAGAAATTAAATACTGAAGAATCTGCATGAATGTATGTATGTTTCTCGCATTGTGAAAAAACAACGGTACCCAGAGCCATCAAATTTTGAATAACGTAGTCCTCCACACAAATATGGGCACCTGGAAGCCCGAATTTTGAATTTAAAATTTGTTTTGTTATCTATTTCATATTTTTTAAACTTCAACGAATATTTGATCAAGAAACTCAATGATTTCCAAGCGAGCAGTGGCAACAAACCGTACGAAATAAAATATTTTAGCGCGTGAAACTGTCTATCGAAAATTCTAAAGATATGTTGTTTTTAAATATTTTTAGTTCAAATGCTTTCAAAACGTGTATGCATATGTAAATGAAAAAAACGCCCCTTTGGTCGTAGTATCGAATTTGAGAACTTTCAGATTTTTCTCTTATTAATTGTATTTTAATTATAATAATGGCCTAAGCGTTTATTAGTGTTTATAGTGTTAGTGGTATAAGAGTTTTAGTGCTATAAGTGTAAAGTTGTTAGTTATATAAATGATACAAGTATTGAATAAAACTTGCTTTTTTAATAATATCTCTAGTTGATGTATTTTAAATTATATCTACCAGTGAATTTTTTTAAGAATTTGCAGTATTATTGCAATAAATAAAATGCATTTGAAAGCCATATTTTACGTATACAATTACAGAAAAGCTATTTGTGCTCATCCTAACAGTAGGACTTAACCAAAGCTTGTCTAAAGGCAGCTACAAGAAAGCCATATGTAAGCAAAACAAATGAGAAAACAATGCTTGCTTTTACAATAGATAATACTAAATTAAGCCAATGCGTTTCCGTTCCTAAAAGAGAGTTCTGAAAACTGTGTTGGTCTTTCATGTGTAACGTAACATGTAAAAATTATGACACGACAATTTATAACTCTTCTGTTAAACTTGAAATTGAAAAGGAAAATATTTAGTGAGTTTTATGTCAACATTTAGTATTTACATCATTTATTTACTTTTGTTAGTGAATATTGTAGGCATGTGGCCCTCACGTGTTCTGCGATATCCAACCTTGTAGAGAGATTAGGATTTTTTTGAAGCAGAAAAGTGAAGAAATGAGCAATGCCCTCGCAGAGATTCGAACCCCGGACCTCTCGAATACGCGCAGAGCGTGCTGACCACTACACAAGGAAGGGAATGCCAACACGGGAAAAATACCTTCTAACCTAATCTAATCTAATTTCATGGTTACAGACTTCTTAACCATTCACCTTGCATGCATATTTCTAATGCAGAGTTTCTAAAAGCAATGTACAGAATTTTGAAGAGAGTTTCGGTGTTGGAGGTGGGTAGATTCAGTAAATACAAAGTGTTTCGAAAGTTTTAGTTGTTTTAAACGTAAAAAAATTGTTGATGGAAATTACAATTCAGAAGAATAGATAATAAATAAGTTTAGTAATATGTCAGTACATTTCGAAGTATTCTTTTTCCAGTTCTACGAAAATCTGCCACTTCTCCTAAACTGACACGAAATCTTGTTGCAGGATAGAAGGTACAATATTATTCACCGCATTTGAAATGTGAAATTTTAATAGATCAGAGGATGTAGTCTTTAGCTTTTACGCTTCTGACTTCATGATATATTAGGCAAAAAAAGCAAGTGCAGAATGTTGGGTAAACGTAGAGCTTGCATTCTAAATAAACCCTTTCCACAGTACATCGATTATGGCCTTTGTACTGAGCCCTTTCTGATACAACGATCAATACCAAGATAGTTGCTCAAGACGTTAGTTGGTGCTCCATCTCATTAAAGAACAACTATAGTATAAATGTCAATTGAAATTAGCTAGGGTTACCTTTATTTAATCTAATGTCTGTGCATTATGCGTACAGAAGATTTAGTATGACAAATCGTCATCACTGAGTTTGGTCAACTGGGTCTCATGCCTCCTTCCACTGTTCCGTTAAATGGGAGTGAATATAAAGAATTATCACATTTCCCAGTGCATGCTCTCATGATGTACATTGCGGGAAAAAAAGGGACAGTTCTATATCTGCCGTTCTACTAGGCCGATTGACGAAATTCAAATTGCTTTTTTCATGTCTCGAAAGAGCGATTTATGATATATATATATATTAGATTTATATATAGCACTGTTTTAATAGGTATTTTGACATAAAACCGGACTTTTTCTGAAATGACAAATGACATACCCATTTTTTTTTCATATTTCGATTCTACAATTCAAGTTATGATTAAATATTAAATTTTGTAAAAATTGGTGCGAAATTTATGGAGAAATTTAAAAATTTATCTTGGCCGATTTTTTTTCAGATTGCGCCAAGAATAATTCACTTGGCGAACTTCTTAATTTATGGCAAACCTTTTTTTCATTGTCTACGAGCGCAAAAAACGTTACGTTCATTACTTTCAAATAATTTTAATAAAGCGCGTAAACCAGATTTAGCGTTATTATCGCTTGTAAAGAATATGCCAAATTTCAAAACTCTCCAAAATATACATTCACGTATATCTTAGAAAATTTTGAATAAAAGAACTCTAATTTTTTACACGTGTGCCTAGAAATACGTCTACTTTAAGAAGATGTTAAAAATTTTATAGGTTATAATACAAAACTCTTTTTGAAAAATTTATAAAAACGATTTATAAATACAAATTTAAAAAATAAAACATAAAAAATGTGCGAATTATATTTGGATTAAGCCCAAATTTCGAATTCTGGAAGATAGAATAAAGTAAGTTTTATAAAAAATAGAAATACTAATAAATGTATGTCAAATTCAATTAACAATGAGGAGAAAAAATTTGAGAGCTAATTTTTAAAAAACTTCTCTTGCGATTTTTACGAAACTTGGCAGTTTGGCATAATTTGAATGGTAGAATCGAGATATAGAAAAACCTGGCATGCCATTTCAGAAAAAGTTCCATTTTGTGTCAAAATATCTATATTAGAATAATGCTATATATAAATGTGACACATACTCTAAGTTGCACTTTCGAGACATACAAAACGCAAGTTGAATTTCGTTAATCGGCCCAGTAGAACTGTTCTTTTTTGGGGGGGGCGGTGTATAAGAAAATGGTTAGTATGTTCAGCTGTCAACAGAAAGATACTTGGTTCGAATCCCGGTGAGTTCGTAGATTTTTCATATTTCTTGGTTTCCGAAAATGTAATAGTCCATACATCTGAATACAGTTAAAGATGCTCATACCTCTATAAACAAAAATTTTCATTTCTTTGACTGTCAACAAGATTAATTTCACGTGAAATGAACCCAAATTCATAATCGTTTTTAATACAATAGATCAAGCTTTTTGGAAAGATTTTTATACAATCTAATGTTATGTGTAACCCCGCATACCAAAAATATCAATTAGCGAAATATTAATTACGTTTTAATATATACGAAACATTTCATGCCAAATTCTCCAAAATACTCGAATACACTAATTTTCAAAGCACACGTGGAAGGAAAATTAACTAGCCCCTAAAAACTGCCATAGAATTAAGAAAGATACTAAGTAAATATATACAGGGTCTTTCATCACAGCGTTACAAACTTTCAGGAGAGCTACACACGCTGATTTATCTTCTGTTAATTCAAACTAAATCAACTCAATAATTCTAATTCCACGTGCTTGTCTTTTGCGACCATCAAATTAAAACAAGTCAGTATAGATTTTTCTCCTTTTCAAAGTTCATTATTTTTAACAATTGGTCTCAATTTATAATTTTTTACATTATTTTTTCATACACAAGGTGTTTCAGCATAGAAGTTACAAACTTTCAAAAGAGACAGAATACACCTAGACGATGGAAAATCACATAGGTTGGAAAGCGCGGTAGTGAGTAAAAGAAAAAGCGCGGTAAAGTTTCTGGCGCCGTAGTGACAGCACAAAACAGAAAAAAAGAAGGACACGAACAAGATGAGAAAACGTGTTTATTATGCTTAGTACAGCAGAAAGCAAGAAATAAGGGAAAAAAACCCAGACAACGATCTTCATCAAAGAAGATGCTCAAAATTACGGCCTTACATCTCCGGCATATGGAAGATCTGATGTTCTCGAAAATACCGGGCATATCCCGAACTTCTTCAGCAGCTGCCACGATGCGTGCAACAACTTCCTCAACACTGTTAACGGCGGAGTTTCGTTCACCAGTGTCTTGGTGAACGACCAGGACCCAGAGGAAGTAGTCAATGCAAGTGAGGTCTAGTGATCTTGCAGGCCAATGCACCAGACACCCCCCTGCCGATCCAATGTTGAGGATGTGTTGCATTCAGGTGGAGACGCACATCAAGGATGTAATGTGAGGGGGCCTCATCATGTTGAAACCATATGGTAGAACGCATCGCAGCGGGTACGTATGCGTCGTAACTCTTTGGAAAAGCCAGGGAAGCGTTTCCAACCGCGCATTGCTATGTAATTCTCAATCGTCTAGGGGCACTCTTTCTTTTGAAAGTTTGTAACTGCTGCACTGAAATGCCCTGTATATGAAAAAATAATGTAAGAAAATATAAACTAAGATCAAGTGTTTAAAGTAATGGACTTCGAAAACGAGAAAAGTCTATACTGACTTGGTTTAATTTGATGGTCGCAAAAGACAAGAACGTGGAATTAGAATTATTGAATTAATTTAGTTTGAATTAACAGGAAATAAATCAGTGTCTTAAATGTAATGCTAAGTATTCAGGGAACCCATAGCATTACAATTAATAACAGACATTAGTTTAGCTACTATAACGTAAAACTAAATGTACCGTAGATTAGAATGCGAATATACATGAAACGAAAGCATAATTCTGACTCAATTGAGCTACTTTTTTCAAAAGGGAGAAGTAGGAACCACTACCATATTTCCATTTAATTAAAATTTAGTAAACAGCCACCCTTGCAGTGAATTCTCAAAATCATTGATCACTATTAATGGAGTTAGAGTTTCAAGAAAACGCCAGTCTTGTCTCTCGTGAAAGTAAAGGTTGAAGTAAAAGTAAAGGTTAAAAAGTCTTTTGAAAGTAAAGGATAATTTCACGTCTGGTCTTGTCATTAGTCTTAAACGCTAACATTTATGTTTTCAAATAAGTTCGATTTGTGAGATGCACAGTAATGAATTAAAAGAAAATCAGTTCGTATGCCTTAAAATTCCATATTTCAATGAGGGGGGGAGAGGTTAAAAAAAAGAAAAGAAAAAGGAAATCAAACTCCTTGTATCGACCCAAGCATGTCACCCTCCCTGTAAACAGGGGAAAAGATTAGCAAATGAAGAAGAAAGGAAATTTTAAAGTTTTGGAGGATTTTTTTTATTTGTATGTGTGAAGAATTCGTAGGTTTGACATAAAGTCGCTAAAATAACAGAGCTCTTAAGAATTCTCATAGAATGAAACAAATTTTAGATCAGAAAAATAAAGGAGGAAATAAATATAAAATAGCAAATATAAATAAAAAAAAAAATCTTAAACCTTCTTCAGATTTGATATGACGCTCGAAGAGGTATTTGTTTTTCATTTACACACACATACACGCTTCGACAGCATTTCGCCTAATGTCCCTTTGGATTAAAAATATTTAAAAACAACGTATCTTTAGGATTTCAGATAAACAGTGCCGCGACCTGGAGATAAATATATCTTATTCCATACAGTGTGTTGCCACTGCTCTCTTTGAAATCTTTGTGTTTCTTAAGCAAAAATTCGTAAAGTTTTGAAAAATATGAAATCGATAATAAAACAAATTCTAAATTCGTGCTTCCAGGTGCCCATGTTCGGGGGGAGGATATGCTATTCAAAGTTTGTTGGCTCTAGGTACAGTTGTTTTCTCACAATGCGAGAAACATACATACATTCATGCAGGTTCTTCATTTTTTAATTCCTTTAAATATAGTACATGAAGATAATATTTGGTGGCAACAATTTTAAAGTGAAACAAGGCTTTTAATGAATCAACGCGAAATGCCAAAACGAAATGAATAGTCCTTCTGGGCAAATTGCTCCTTTGGACTAATAAAAATAAAAATAAATAAATACTTAGGTACTAACCCGCCGACTGGTGAAGTTGTCTACATCGAACTGTTAAAGTTGGCGGAGATCCTATCGAAGTTATGCCAATTGTTTCCTTGGAATTCTGAAAGAATGGGATATATTGTTGCGAAATATTCGGCGGTTGCGCCTGTATTTAAGCTTTCCGGCATAGGACTAAGGTTGCCATAAAATAGTGTATGGTAGGGTTGCCAGATCGGCGACTTTATCGCCCATTTGGCGACCAAATCGGCGATATCCCATGGTCCAATCGGGAAGCTTCTAGAATAACTTCCTGTCGAGATATTTCTCGAAACGTGCGGAACCTAAGGAAAAGCAATATAAACCCCTGCGTTTCTGAGAGCCGGCATTGTGAGAATAGCTGCTTACTGTGAGTGCTAAGCTACGCTAGAGTTTTGTGAACGGAAAGCGATGGAGATTGTGCTTTGCCATGAAGATTCCTTTACAGTGTAGCTTGACAGTGTACTGGTGATTGTTCCACGGTGTTTATTATAAGTTTAGTATTGCTGTGAAGCTACCTTTACAGTTACAGCCTGAAGCTGTGTTGCTGATTGTTTCAGCGTATTTATTGTAGATTTTCGACGCTTTTAAAGGTAATTTTGGAACTGTGCTGTAAATAGTGATTCTTGTAAATAAATTGTGCTTTTTATTGTTCTGCATCGTGTTTTCATTGGATACTCTCAAATCCACGAACCCGTATAACGCACCAATATTTATTTAATAAACAACCAGTATTCAACCCGTTTCGTTTTTGACGTTTAGTACAAAAGGCTTACGTTGATTTCTCTTATTTTATTAGCCCCCGATTTTATTGACAGCTGCGTTTCCTGTGAGTATAAACTTCCCACAAGTAATTATTTCATTATTGTTATATTATTTACTGAGTATAGTCGACTGTTTTTTCGACCATATTCAACTGATCATATCCATGTCCATTAATCCGTGGTTTTTTTATAGTAGGATTCCATGATTCAGAAATTAATCCACTACCTGTTATTTTGTAGAAGACAGGTCTCGCATTTTAATTTTTTTTTCAAACTAAAAAAGAACTACAGCTATAACAGTTAATTTATATCCTATATTTGTTATTTATATCCTGTCTTTGTTTATAAAAACAAAAGTTGACTAACAGAGAATCAATGGCGGTTGTACCAAACAAAAGCACAGATGTTATGAGTGTGTTACTACGTTCCGCTTATCTATAACTGGTGATGAGTCGCGCTGTTTGGCGGCAGTTTCGCGTTGGACGGGATTATACGTAAGTACTAATAAATAAATAACAAATTTCTCATCTCTGAGCACTGATTGTTCCTTAACCATTCTTTTAACGTTTACATTTTCTGAAATTGTCCGAAATTTGTTAAGCAGTCAGATTTCAGTGAACCCTTAGACATTGACAGAAGAACATCAGCTAAGAAAATGTTTTAAAGTTCAGTTCTTTTGCTTTCGAAATTTATTACTTTTCTCATACTTTAATTCTTTCCATTGTTCAACAGACGGTATAGATAATTTCTGCTCTTCAAAGAAAGCAGGCTAGCGACAGACTTCTTTTGAAATGCGTGGAGACCTTTATAATTTCACAATCAGTTTAAGGTTGAATTTTGCCCCACATTAAAAGTAAAGTTTTTCGACCTTTCTCTGAACTATTTGTTATTGATTACATAACTCAAGTCTAATTTACAAAGGACTGGAAAAAAATGTTTGAGTTAAGTTTGAGAGTAAAGGAAAAGTTGGAAATTTATATCCTTTTTCTGCTATCCTGTAAGCATTGAAATGTTATTGTTTTTTCCAGTAAACATTTTATGTCGAGACCCTTTTGAAAAGTCATAATTATGCATTTTGTAAGAGCTAAATAAATATTTTACAGAGAAGGAAAGTTTCCTTAATAAAATTCTTCCTTTCGGGTTTACGTAATCTAACTAAAAGTCTACGTTATTCCTTAAGATTTTCTTCTTCTTTCCTGGAAGATTTTGTTTGAAATTTAATAGAATTTGTAACTACAATCTAGACTTGCAAGGCAGAATCCAAAGATGAGACATATCACTCGATTTCTTTCCATTTCGATCACCAATACAAAAAGATTGCGTAAATTTTACTCAGACATCAAATGACCAAAGATGGCGGACATGGCTATGCAGGTATAATTCACAGGTCGTCGAGCCTCTATAATTTGTTGGTTTTATTCCTCTTTTACAGCCTTTCAGCGTCGCAGGAACAGAGGTAATTTTTCAATTATGTTCATCAAGTGAGGTCCAAAGTAAATGTTCACGGTGTTCATGATAGCCTCTGATCTCACGCTATTCGCCACCATCTATACTTCACCTGACCTCAGAAGGTTCGGTTGCACCCTCAGGACGGGCGCGTTGGTGCTTTTGCTCACTTTAGCCAAGAAACAGGAAAAATGCTTTTTTTTTTACCATAGATTTCTACACCAGGTTTAATAAGAGAACTTTATAAGTATGTTTAAAGTAACGGTAGCAATAAAAGTATATTACTGACTCAAATGTAATTAAGGGTACAAATTAATTATTTATTACTGTATTCAGCTTTAATTATATTATACAACAAAATGTTTTAGTTTTTTTAGCTTTATTTTACTTAAGAAAAGGTGCTGCAAGACACAAATTAAAAAGAAAAGTTATGACAAAAAGCCCCGAATTTCTATTAACATTTTCCTTGAGGCTGGGACATTACATGTATCATAGGTTCACTAATTTAAATGCATCTGAAGAAATTTCAATAACTACCCACATATAACATTTACTCCTTAATATGTTCGTGTGCTTTGTCATAATTAAATAAGTCAAACCTTAATATAGAGTAGGAAGTACAACACCTTGTCGATTTGTTATTCTGGTCCTTCAGCTTAAAATAAATGACTAAATCGTCGTAATACACTCATGTCCATAAATTAAGCATAATTCGGAGTCACGCGGAAATCGAACTCTAAATTAAATAATTCACTGTAAAATCCCTTACACACTTCTCCAGGAATCTTATGAAAATTTCAGAAGGTAACCAGATAACACCGATGGTACGTCACAATGACAAGAGTGAAAGAAATGGAAAATAATTAAAAACAGCAAAAGAATTAAAATTGTTGGCACGCCCTTTATAAGCATTTCAGTCAAATAACCGAATAGTTATGACACAAAGGACGCATTTGGATGATTTTTTACATGGTAGAATTATCGGCCGTCTGGAATGTGGGCGTACTCAACTGGAAGTATCAGACGAACTTGGAATTGCCCAGAGTGTCATCTCCAGGCTTTGGCAACGATTCCAAGATGATGGGAATGTGAGTAGACCTTACAGCACAGGTCGACCCAGAGTTACAACGCCGAATGAGGACCGGTATTTGGCAGTTACTGCCAAAAGAAACAGCCTCAGACCTGTCTCGTCAGCTCTCTTCAGCCACTGGTACGACAATTTCAAGACAGACTGTGTACAGACGCTTAGGGCAGATTGTAGGCTCGTAGATCTGTCAGATGCGTTCCACGTTTTGCAACTCACTGTCGCCTGCGGTTAATCTGGAGTAGAGAGCATACATTGTGGACACCGCAAAAATGGGCTTGTGTGATGTTTTTCGACGAGTCCAGGTTTAGCTTGCAGTCTGATTCTCGCCGGACTTTCATATGGAGAGCACCAAGAAAACATCATTGAACGACACCATTACGGTGGTGCAGGAGTGCTCGTTTGGGGTGGAATTATTCTGGGTTCCAGAATTTATCTGCATGTTCAAATTGGAACCATGACAAGCCAGATCTATCGGAACGTCATTCTGGAACAACATGTACGTTTGTTTCGGGGCTCCATGGGCGCACAATTTGTGTTTATAGATGACAACGCCCGTCCTCACCATGCAAACATCGTAAGCGAATGCCTTCAATCGGAGGATATCACCCGTATGGACTGGCCAGCGTTCTCACCAGACTTGAATCCAGTAGAGCACGTGTGGGACATGCTTGGCCGACGAGTTGCAGCCCGTCAACCTACTCTTACATGTCTACCGGAACTTCTGAGATCATTGCTTTTTGAGTGGTGTAATATCCCCCAAGATGAGATCGATAATTTGATACTCAGCATGCCTAGGCGTTGTACGGACTGTATTGCATCGTCTGGGAGACATACAATGTATTAACAATCATACCAACCATGTAATATTGTTTTTTTGTAATTTGCTCCAGGGAGAAAAAATCGCTAATTTTTTTAATAATATCAAACATATAGCATCTGTTTTTGCTCTTTGCCTTTTGTTGAATAAATTAGCTTTACAAATAAGTCAAATTTGTTTTGCTTCTAATTCTTCCTTTGCCTGATTTTGCATTATCCTTAATTTATGGACATGAGTGTATATAAAAAAATGATCGAAAGGGACCACGGAAAAAGGCTAACTGTAATTGTAATGAAATTTTTACAAGGTCATAAATTTTAAGAAATATTTTAGCTATATAAGTGAACGTTATGAAAATCCTAAAACTTCTCCTTCTACACCTGTTTGTGTTCCAACAACGAAACTTTTTCTGTCTTTAAAGAGATTACGCAGCTTTTCTACAAACCCCACTGAAATGGTAAAAAAAATAATATTTTTAAAATTTAGGAAATAAAATGGAAATGATTTCCTGAAATTTTAAAAATTCTCTGGGACTTTTAAGATACACTCGGCTTTGCAAGCGCTACAAAATCTGAATGTTTGCTGTGTAGGCAAGCGTTACCGTAGTTGAATTTGGTATTGAACAGGTACAATTTGACTCGTTCTGAAATGAAAAGGCTAGTACAAAGCACACTAGGGTTACTTGCTTAAGGGGTAAGTATAACTTTTGGGGGACCTTTTTAAGGAAAACTGTCTCGTATTCACAGAGGAAAACACCCATGCAACCAACTTATTCGCTGAATCCGGAATGAATTACGGTATTCAGCAATAAGGGGCCAACCACTTCGCCACTGGTGGGCTCTTCAAATAAAAAGGTTAACTTTATATTGTAGAGATATTAGTATTTTTTGAAGCAGGAGTTATGAAAAATGCGCAATGCCCTCGCTGGGATTCGAACTTCGGACCTCTCGAAAACGCGCCGAGTGTGCTGGCCATTACACCACGAAGGCATGCTAAGAAAGCTGGAGAAGTACCTTACATACTCCCCTTTTTAAAGAGCGACTGTGGATTAGGGGATCCAATCGCCAAATCTTTGTGGTGAATCTTGGGTATCAGTAAAAGTAGTTATTCCACAAGTTTTGGGAAAAAATGTTTAACGATTTCTTAGGTTAAGATCCAAAGATTCGAATGACCTTAGTATATTGGTCCTTATGCTAATTCTGTGGAGAAACAAAGTTACTTTTTAAGCAAAAGTCTAAACAGGTTGATACCTTATTTCTAAGGAAGTATTTTTGTTCGCATAACAGTTTCTCTGCAGTGCACGTTGACGTGCGTCCTTTAATATACCCTTTCTAAAAGACTGCTCATGACTTAAATAATAATAATAATAATAACAATCCAGTTTTCCTTTAATAATGATTTGAAATTTACTCAAATAAAATTTTTTATTTAATTGTAGAGCAATGAATATGTTTCCAACTCATTTTACTTCTACTAAAATAAAACAACAATAATTATAAACGCAGAGATAGAAGGAAATTAAGAAGAAAACATTTGGTTTCTCCACCTGAAGAAAAAACGCTCAATTGCTCAGTACAAGCGTTACAAATTTTTATTTTCTTGGGACTTAAATTTTCTGAACACAAAACAGTAGATACGAGATGTATTTATTCATAATTTATATGTAATCATGTTAGTCACACATTATCATTAATTTACTTCAAAAGTTTATTTATATTCAAAACCTGTCTCATTATTTTTGAAACAATATAAATTTGGACTCGCGGCTCTCGAAATTCATAAAATCTATCATGCGGCTCCCATCGACTTGAAGTTAGGTCATCCTTGTTTTATACCATTTAACGCGCTTGGACAAAAGCGACAGCCATTTTTTTTTATTCCAGATAAAAATATTTGATGTGGACAGGCGATACTTCCTTGTATGGCCTATTAAATTATACGCATTTTTTTGCTGCATTTAAACTTATTTCTTAGAACTTCATTAGAGATATATTTCGCGTTCAATTAATTCAGTTCTCACTTCGTTTCAAGGTAAAAATGCATAAAATCGGAAAGCAACTTCAATACAAATTGAAAAGTACAGAAAAACATAAAACACTAAGTACTGTTAAAAACAGTTAAAAAAAATTTACAATTAAAATTAGCGTTTTTACTCAAAAAAGAAGAACTCGGCCAGCGGGCAGGAAGACAGATTTTTCCGTGCACAAAATTGAAAGTTTACTTTTGGTCCCACTCGGCAAAAAGACACTGAATTTGGTGTGTAAACTGACTTTAATTCGCTATTGCACTGAGAGTTTCAAATGTAAAATGTCGGCAGCATGAAAGATATATATAGGTATAAGACTTTGGCATTTCCGATTGCAATCAAAAAGGGAGATGCACAGTTACTTGTTATAGCAGTCCTATAAACAAAATTTCAAACTTCTAAAACTATTCGTTTTCGAATTATGCGATATACATATATATATATATGTACGTGCGTACGTTTGTACGTACAGGCGTCCTGAAAAAAGTCTGTTTTGAATCAATTTTAAATCCATTTTATAATACGTTTTCGAAAAAAAGGGTCCTTTAAAGAATTTGAGGAGTTTGAAAGAAGGACTTTTGAAAACAAAAAAGTGTCCGTGCATACAGATGTTACTCAAAAACATCATTCATATAGATTCGAGAGTAGTCAAAATGGATATTTCCTTTGAAATATGATACTCGAAATTTTTCCGCGATTACAATACTTCGTACAATGAATTTATAAGTCATTTCTTCCGTCTTCTTCGCATGCATTGGTGGTGTAGTAGTCAGCACGCTGGGTGCGTGTTCGAGAGGTCCATGGTTCTAGCCCCGGTGAAGGCATTATTCATTTTTCCACGTCTCCTGCTTCCAAAAGATCGTAATGTCTCTACAGTGGCGCCCGAACAAAAAAAGGTGGAGGATGATGATTCTCCACCACCGGCATTTGACGATTGGGTTCTCCAAACCCCATTCTCCCTTTAAAAGGGGGAGCATATAAGGTATTTCTGCCGCCTTCTTCGCATGCCTTCGTGGTGTAGTTGGCAGCACGTTGGGTGCGTATTCCAGAGATCTGTGGTTCGAGTCCCTGCGAAGGCGTTGCTCGTTTTTCAACTCTCTTGCTTTTCAAAAAATGCCTAATGTCTCTACAAAGTAAAAAGTAAGTTTAGGATATTTAAGCAAATAACTTAAGCAGATCTTGGAATAATAAAAGGAATTATTTTCATAATTCCGAAGTTGAAAAAATTTTACTTATCTTACTGTTTTAAGCCATTGTTTTAAGGTTAAATGCTGAAATAAAAATTTTAAGGTGTTAACTTTCATTAGCTTGAGGATTTTAATGAAATAATTTTGATGCATTGTGAAAATATAATTGTAAGTGTTTGATTTACAGTGTAATGCCAGAAAAAAAGAAGTACGCTTGTCTAATAACTGATAAGTTCAGCGTGGGAACACAGACTGGAGATATTTGATGAAGCAGTTTACAAAAAATTCTACATGCTATATTTCATGCAAAGCAGGTCACACTTTTGTTTTATTCTGAAAAGTAAGATTTCTGTATTATCCCTTATTGCATGGCAGTTATTTAAATAATTTCTTCATACAATGAATGCAGCGTTCGTGATCCTGAAGTTCCACTGTATTGGAAGTTTGACAACGTAAGAACGATTTTAATTGGGAATACTGTAATTAACTAGAGAAGATAAATTTTTGTGAATATGAAAATTTCAAGGAAATGCATTTCCCCAGCCGAATAAGCTTTATGGATAATAATCGCATAACGAAAGTCAAAATTGTGTTTAATCCTTTCGCGCGTACTGTCCCGCATACGTGCCAGCAAGAAACGCACTCATTTCCCGGCCGACACGCTGGCGTGCCAGAGCGTTTTTTCGTTCATCCCCGGCCGTCACACATTTGTGCCAGTGCCCTGGAACATTTTAAAAACTATAACTTTTGGCACAAGATGGCACTGTATGTTCACATGGTTTCAGATACATATAGATTTGACCTTCTACACAAAATGAGAGTGGCATGACTCATATACACGTGGTTTTTAATTATATAAACATAAGGGGAAAGGAATGTTTCCGAATGGCATGCTTTGCGACGGCTCTTTAAGCTATCATATATGTTAAACTCAGTGTTTAAATATCTTTTTCCTTTACTTTATATGAAAATATACTATAAAAAGAAATTGCTCACTTTGAGAAATAATTTTCGGAAGAGTTATTCAAATTATTCCAAAGTTTTAATTGATAAAATACATTACTAAACTTTTAAATTAATAAAGAACATAAAAGAAAGTCTTTTTGCAAAAAGTGAAATCTTTTACGTAAACTGGAAAACAGACACTCAGTAAACTTACTCTCTGACAAAATGTCCATACGATAATCACTAGAAATACCGCTTTCTAACTTTTTAGTAAATGAATCATCACTCTCATTCATGCCACTAACTGGCTTATTTATTATTCGTTTGACAAAAAAGACTTGCTCGCCATAATAAACTGAAGTCGTATAAGGTATATAAGTAAACTTAAGGCCTTCCGAAATAAAAGCAATACAAAACGTAATAAACTTCACATAGTAACCCTAAAAGACTAAAATAGTAACAAAAAAAAATACAAAAAGGATTCGAAGGGATGTAGAAACACGAATGTTTATATCACGAGAAAACGCTCTGAACGGCCGGGAAATGAGTGCGCTTCTTCTTTCTTTATGGATTTCAGCTTAATAGCAAAAAAAAACCTCTCGCTCTGGACAGACACTTGCGAAAGAGACTGCCGTTCTCAGTGATAAGCACGCGTTTGCTTTTCCCATCGCGAAAGGGTTAAGTGTCCAACTGTGGTAAGCCAGCAAAGATTTGTTCATGTTTCCTTTTCTTTTGCTAAAGATTTGCTTATTTTCTTGTGGTTTCGAAGTCTGCTTCCTAGAGCCATTTGATTTCTGTGGATTGTCATTATACGTTGATGGTGGTTTCCTTTATTCCATGAAGTTGCTGAATGTTTCATTCCTTTTTGTTTCTTCTTATCTATTGATAACTTAATCTCCGTATGAGATTGCTATTATTATTTTAATTTTCAGCCAATTCTCCTTAAGTTATTTGCATCACAAGCATTGTTCTTCTAGAATTACTGTATATTTTAGTATCTATCATTTCGATCTTATTGTCTTTTCGAAGTTTTGATATCTTAACTATCAATCTTTACTTTTTAGCTTAACTATATTTCTTTACTACTTAATCTGTCTTTACTTTTCCCCCTATTATTTCATACTTTTGGTGTCTTATTACCATTATGTGTTTTTCATTTGTTTTAATATGCCACCAAAGAACGACCGGTTTTTAGGAAACGCTTGAACAGTCTTCAGTTTTGATTTACATCAAAACGTCATGCCCAAATTTATGTAAAGTCAAGCACAATATTAAATCTTATGTTCCTGTTTCGAAAACTATGCATAAATTCATATGCCACTTTTTTGTGATATTAAGAAACACAAGTAAATATTTGTCTATCACTGAATATCTATTACACCATTATCATTTGAAAATTGCTATTTTGACTTCTAATTTTTCATTATTCATAATTACTCCGTTTTTCATCTAACCTACTACTATATCAAGGCTATTGGAATTAATAAGGAGTTTTAGAACTAAGACCAAAAGAAAGGAATGACATGTAACAACTTTAATCTCCACACAATCAATAAAAAATATACAAGATATAATAATAGCTCGAAAGTAAGGCTAGATTTAAAACATGCCTTTTAATTTATTACTGAACTTAATTTATTACTGAACTAAATGAAAATATTTTAGCGGCATTTTAGAGTAAACTTGGCCATATTTTTTTTAAATAAAATTAATCAGTTTTTCGTGGTAAAAAAAAAACAAGTCTCTAATCTGTGAAGTTGCAAAATACAAAAAGTGGTTAAAACCACCTACTTGATCTCTCATATAACCGACATCGTTCAAAAGGCCGATTTTGTTTAAAAATCTCAATTTTTTTTTATTTTCGCCTTTTTAAAGGCCATATTTTTAGCTATCAGAAACAAATTTTTTTCTTGATATGTTTATTAGAAGTGGAGATATACGAGTTTTTCTGAGAGACGACAATTTGAAAGGGCAAATTAAAAACTTAATTTTCGCCTATTTTATGTTCTTTGTTAACTGAATAACTTTAATATTTTAATTTAATTAAAAAATTAGTCTGGAGAATCTGGCAAAGTATCTTTATTATGAATTTTCTCATTTTCGTTTGGCAACATGATTAGCTGTGTATATATGTCACGTAATGTTAATCTGAGAATTTTAAATATGATTTTTGATAAACCTTTTTTTATGATTTATGATCACAGTAACCATGGTAACTCTAAAAGTTCCTCATAGAATCACTTGAAATTTTGCACACAGAGTTTGTGTATTATTATGCATGATGTAGACAAGTTAAAAAACTAGAGTTAAAAAATTAACCTTACAGAATTTAAATTATATAATTTTGGCATTTTCCCATTATACCCCCGAAATCTTAACAAATATCCTAAAGAAATAGCATATTTGTTGCGGTTACAGCCGAAAACATTGCGGACGAAAACATCTCATCAACGCAAGGCGAAAATGTCGCGGTACAAAACATCGCGGGAGAAAATAACGTAAAGAGAAAACATCGCAGTTCTAGAACGTCGTGGTACAAAATATCATCGGCGAAAATAAAGCGGTTTAAAAACTTCGCAGTTTAAAAACATCGTCGTCGAAAATATCGTGGCAAAAAATGAAGTACCTACAAGTCATCGCATGACGATAGCATCCCAGACGTGCGTTTTTCAGGCTTTAAATAATTGTAAATGGATATTCACTTGTGAGCGCCAGATAGACAGAAGGATAATTTTTACTTTCATATTTTTTGTTAACTAATCATTTTTTAAAAAACAGAACAAAAAATTTAAACAAAACAAGAAATAATATTCACTATAAGAGTATCAGATTAACAAAAGTGAAACGAATAATCTCATTATTAGAAATTTTTTATAGATAAAGTCATGCAGTCACTTATTTTCCTTTTTCTATTGTTTTAGATTATACTTTTCATGAAAAATTACAGGTAAAACTTTATAAAAAAATAATTTATTAATGGCCTTTTTTAGCTAACAATGCCACTTTAAAATTCCATTAAGTGCTGTAAGTTGCATTAATTTTCTGTGCTTAAGTTTCCATTTTACATTTTCAACAAATATTTATCAGTTAATAAAATAGTAAAGTAAAAATTACCTTCTTTCGCTCTTGCACTCACAAATCATTATACGAGTATACTTTTGTAATTATTAAAGTCCGAAAATCTCATGTCTGCGATGTTATCGGCATGCGATGATTTGTAGGTACTTTATTTTTTACCACGATGTTTTTAAACTGCGAAGTTTTTGAACCGCTTTATTTTCGACGACGATAGTTTGTACCACGATGTTTTAGAACTGCGATATTTTCTTTTTGCTTTATTTTCTCCGATGATGTTTTGTTCCCCGACGTTTACCCCTAGCGTTGTTTCCTCCGCGACGTTTTGGTCCGCGCTGTTTCTTGCGCGATGTTTTCGGCGGACACCATTTCTTGCGGAGAAACGAAAAAGAAATAGTAAGTAATCGATAAACATCGTAACTCATTATTTTGTGGCGGCCATCTTTTTTTTTTTTTAGTTGGCTTTTGAAGTTCCTCGTTGTAACGATGCTTCCTTTCGATCTCCCAAATAAGGAAACAGATTCTATAGCGTATTTTCTACGATGTGGAATTATCTCTTCAGAATGAAAATGTTCCAATCTGCATAATATGATTTTATCTATCGAAGAAAATAGGATAATGGCGATGTCACAAATGCAAGAAAGAAATCGGAATCAGGAAGAGCAATTGGTTCGAGAATTCTCGTCTCCCCTTCACAACAGCCATAAGATCTATTTATTTATGGTTGATAGAATTGACATCCATCGAACTTTGTGAAAAAGAACTTCTGATGTCGGACACTACTGTAGTCGATTGGAACAATTATCTTAGAGAAAATTGTACCGAAGACGGTTTGGGCCAGAAACGAAGAAAGACAGGAGAACCAGACCATACCGTCAAAATAGACGAAGTCTATTCACCAAGACCAAAAATAACGCTGGGTGTATTTTCCCCCCACAATGGGTTTTTGGCGGAATTTGCCGCGATACAAAGAATACATTCCTTGTTGCCGTTCCGAATAGAGACGCAGAGTGTTTGCTAAAATGCATCGAAGAAAATGTAAACGAAGGCTCCGTCATCTACTCCAATTGTTGGAGAGCTTACAAAACTGACGAACTCGAAAGAGCAAGCTTTTTTCATTTCAAAGTGAATCACAAGTTCAACTTCGTAGATCCAGAAACCTGCGTTCATACATGCGTTCAGACGGTAAAGCACCTATGGGGGTCCGCCAAAAAAAGGAACAAGCAACATCGCGGTACCGCCAGACAATATTTGCCATCAAATTTGGCAGAATTCGTGTGGAGACGAAAACAGAAAGTGAATAAAAAAGATTCATTACACTCCGATCATCGAAGCGATTGCTAAGCAGTTTCGGCCAGAAATAAACACTGGCGTTTAAATATGTTTTGTCAATAAATGATAATTATTTAGCTTATAAAATGTAAATAAATTGTCTGTACTATTTTTTAGTATTTTCTGACGACAGTAATTACAATTTTTTTCTTTCCCGTTACGAGGATTATCGTAAGGGGTATAATGGAAACGTGTCGTAATATTTTTTAATGGTGTATGAATTTTTAAAAAATTTTTGGGTGTTGAGTAACATATTTAACCATACACTACTAGTGAATCAGTATTTCCACTTATTCCACTTCACTGCATGTTTATGGTTAATGTACATAAAATAAAGCCAGAAATATGTTTTTATCATTACTATTTTCTTGTCAGTGATTGTTAACTTTTTTATTAGTTAATTTCGATATAAAAGTTTCAGTTTTTTTTGCATAAATTTCACAAAATAATGAATTTTTTAGCACTTCTGTAGTCATTATATTTAAGCGTGAGTGCAAACCAATAAAAAAATCTCACAAATTCAGAAATATAACCAACATTCGAAAAAAGAGCCCTTCGAACGAGGTCGGTTACCCTAAAACGCAAACGCAAATTTATCTGACATCTGATAACTTCCTGTCACGTTTGAAGAGGAAATGGCGTTTAATATTTTCTACTACACCTTCTACTATAGTAAAGTTGGCATTACCTAGACAGAGGTCTCGAAATTAAATATCAACTGTGCCTACATCATCACCTGCGCCTGTCTAATACATTTGTTCTCGCAATGTATTCTAATAGCATAAAAGCAATGAAAGGATAATTTTTACCCTTTCATTTGCGTCATGATGGGGGCTCTGGTATAATTACAAATTAAACGCTTTTGATTGCACTTTTTTAATCACTCTGTGCGTTTCAGATAACAAAGATAAACTCTTATTGATATCAAAAATAATTTTCATGAAACACCTGCTCGTATCAATAAACAGCTGTTTAAAACTCAAAAATTATTTTCAGTATTTACGTACTCGCTCAGTATATAAATAAAAATATGATGTGATCTGATAAAAATATGGCTAAAATATCGCACAGCCGAATTTTTTAATAAAATCCTCAGCTACTCAGAGAAATGTGCCACTTGGATGGCGTCTGGATAGTGTAATTTTTATCATCAAGGACTTGATTAAAACATTCCAAATACCATTCTTCATGATCTTTTTTTTTCTCACTTGAAGATGCGGATAGATTCTTAAAAGCGCGTTGTGTCTGAGGCCATAATCAGGTCTAGCTTATCATCGAATTTTCTCAATCATTAAAAAGAAGTAAAAAAGTATTACATCTCTTCTACAGAGGATGTTCTCACATTTTTAGACGAATTTCATTATAATTACAGAAATAGTTTACGTAATTTTTTTTATGTTTTAAATGTTCTATTTGATTACCTATATTCTTTACTATCTTTAGATACTGTAATTTCCAAGACAATAAAGCCTTTTATAGTATCGGGAGAGGTATTTAATTCCATTCCTCTCCAACAGCTTAAAGACTAAGAAGATTGTATATCGACGTTTGGACAACCCCCTTTTTAAAAGTCCAAAATTGCAAAAATACATTGGTGATAGGTCAGGAGATTAAGTAGGGATATGAGTGAAGGTTATAGCCTTGATGCCTCTTTTCTTGTTCCATTTTTTTCCAGGAAATTAACAGCGGATTTTGACGTGTTGCTGCTTGCTTTGTCTTGTTGAAGCTCTACTGATTGAACACACCACTGTATGTAAAGAGAATCTATTTCATACTTGAAACTTGGGTATAAAATATGTTTCTGATAATATATAGAGTTGAACCCAGCATTTTTAACCACTCTTTTTATTTTTAATTTGCCGTTATATAAAAAACCAGTAACAATCATAAATCCCTTAGAAAAACTTTCTTTAGATTCCTGGAACCATATTTTAACATTTTTCTCTCTTCTTTGATGATTATAAATTGATAACTTTTTATTGCAGTCATTTAAGGACACCAAGATTCGTCTATTGCGACAACATTTTCCCATTTTTGTGTAGATAAATGTTTCTCATAAAGAATTCTGCAGCACGTTCTGCGATATGTCGTGGAGAAAGCCGATACACATTAGGTTTCTTGTCTTTCTAAGATTTAAGTCAGCATTAATCACTTTGGTTACAGTTGACACTGAGCATTATAATGATTTTGCAACTGTGCCTTAAATTGGCGGATTTTCTTTTAGAATTAAAGACTTTACGTTTGCAACATACGAAATACTCTGTTTTATCCTTGGATACGCATTTGGAACAATTTTCTATTTGAAGCTAAATTTTGATGTTTTTTTTTTTATTTATTGTTGACAACATTACCTGTCTTAGCCTTAGATATTGAAAAACTATGGCTTTTACCAACGTTTTTTAATAACTAGATAAGAATAATTTTCTTTGGAAAGAACACAAACATAGCCTTCCATCTATTGCTTCTCTAAAAGCAACACTTTGCTTGAAAAGAAAACTGTCAAGTAGCAGACGATAATTTAAACTTCTAAAAATATAGTTGTGGTTAAAAAAAATTCCAAGCGGAAGATTTATTTTTACAAGAAAGCAAAATCTTCTAAAAAATATGCGAACAGCCTCTATATGATCGGTTACCATACCTGCCAACTTTTACGAATTTTTCGTAATTTTTACGAAAATGCGTTTGTCTTTACGATTTTACGATCGTAATCCATTTTTTATGATTTTTTTCCTTTTTCAAGTGTTTTTAGTGATTTTTGTCGAAATTTTAGAATTTTTCGCCAATTCAGCGATTTTTGCCAATTGCATCGTGTTTTACCTCC
>KK112727.1:72720-85512 GCA_000611955.2 Stegodyphus mimosarum | reverse complement strand
TCTTCAATTTCACCAAAAACTCTAGAAAACATTTTAATTGCTAAATGTTATGAGGAAACTAATTGTTATGACAGGAAATTTTCCAAAGGATTTTTGGCTAAAGCCAAAAAATGCACTCTAAATTCATTGCAATAATTTTTTTGTGTAACATTAAGTTCTTGTTTTATGTTTCCTAATAAATTTTTTAGTTACTACTTAATTGAGATTTACTAATGTAAGTACAATTTTCTTTTTTCTATTTGTATAAATTGTTATTTTTTTAAAATCAAAGCATGATATTAATTCTTCGTGTTCTTCTGAATTTTGGAGAAATCTTCTGAATTTGGGGGAGAAATCTTCTGAATTTTTATCTTTAGAGGTTGGCAGGTATGGGTTACAGTCACGGTTACCATGGCGGGAAAAAGAATACAACACGATTTTCTTCTATGACGGCTATTTTAAAAAATGTAATTCATTTTTTTTATGTATCAATATTTTGTCTTCAACTGAGCGATCTCTCATAAACTGATTTTCAGTCCTTCAAAAAATAAAGCCATGATTATTTGCAGAAATTCTAATGAACAAAATATTGCTCCTTTGATACTCGATGATTCTCGTTTTGAATTTGTAAAAGTGTTATTAACAACCCAACATTTCCATGTTCGATCATTTTCTACTAAGAGTGGTGTATTGCTATAATAACATAAACATTAAATATGCAATATACCTTAAGTATACTGAAGATATATTTCATGAAACAAAGTGAAACTTACTTCCTTAGTTATAAATGCATCGTCAACAGTATCATTGGGGGACAGTTGACAGTTGAGAGCAAAGTGCGAACACCCGTGCTGGACTACTTAGACTATTCGAGTTTAGTTTAGACTCCGCAACTATTCGAGGCAAAACCTCGTAACCCTACAAAGGTCGCGTCGGGTGTTTATTGTTAGCACCTTCATGTTTGATGTACATGACTTTACAGGGGGCGGGCATACAGACTGTTCATACGTAATAATACATACATACATTGATCCTGTTAGCAACATTTTGCTATTCTGATGCGTTCATAAGACAAACATATGCCATACATAGTTCATAATACATGCTTGCATGCATACTGAGGCATACAGACAGTTCATACATAATAGTAATACATACATTAATTCTGTTTCATACATAGCTCATAATACATTTACATATTTTATAATAATTCATAGTCCATAATACATATATATTTCATAATACATACGGTACATACACAATGCTGCTCTGTATTGAAACTACAGAAGTTCTGTGAGAACAGAAAAAAGAATAAGAGAGAAGAAGGCGCTGTAGAGGTTCATGAGATGCTTAAGTACCAACTTGCTTTGGAAGTTCACCTTTTTACTGTATTTCCTTTAATTGACTGGGATCTGCTCTGCATTGCACAAGTCTGTTCCCAGTCTAGTTTCTGCATTATCTTGCTATCATTGGAGACAGAAGAAAAACCAATGTATATTATGCATTTCGAATATAAAAAGGCCGTAAATACACACAATGCAAAATCTTAAAGCTAGATTAAAAGGCAATGTAATGGCAATTTAGGAAGATATGAATGTATGTATGCTATTTCACATATTAAAAAATCAACTCGCTTCACGCAACTGATACGAATATTGAACATCGACGATTTTAGTGCAATCATATGTGAAATTGCTGTATTTTTCTTTATAACGTAACATGAAAAAATTCTGAAGGGACAAACTATGCCGGAAAAGTAAAAACGCTTTTGGCGACTAATTTTTATCTTCAAATTTGGCGATAAATAGCCAAAAGTCGCGAAACTTGGCTACCATTTGGCGACATTATGGTCCTGTCCCTGTATCACCATAGTAAGTACCGTAATTGAATAAATATAATTGATCACTGTATTAGCTGTAACAGTAATTCGGTTCTTATATTGCCTTTCTTTAATTTCGAGAAGCTGAAGGTACTAGAACTATCTCGGCGGCCGGGTTAAACTATATAAGGCCGGAGAGAGCATTTGCTCTCAGTTGTTGTTGTTGTTGTTGTTGCGAGTTGTCAGTTCAGCATGAGTTCGGAGTACTGAGGTACCTCCGAGTTACTTTTCTCCGTAAATGCGCTTTGCATTGGGTTGTGTTTAACGTTCTTAGTAGTTAAGTGTAACTATTTATTGTACTTTGTGATACTGTGAATACCTGTACAAGTATTTCTGTGGAAAATTCCAGAAATCAGAAATGTTTCTTTTGATAAGATAAATTTTATCAACCCGCGTGCATTCAACCAATTGTGAAACCGTACGCACGCAACAGTATGCTGTTCCACAGATTAAAAATTTAACTCGCTTCACCAATCAGATAATATGGATCAGGAAGCAGCACCTTCTAGCCAATTAAAGAATATCTGGGTCTCATTAATTTACGGATGCATGATTATTTCCCAATATGTCAGCCATCTAATAGCATCTAGGTTTTCTGATCAGACTTATGCCAATGCCATGACAGGTGACCTGCAGTGTCATCAGAATTAGAAAACTCAATCATGGATAAATAGGTGGGATAGATACATTATCTTAAAGTACTAAGCATATGAATAATGAAATTTAAAGGCGAATTTAAAGTCATTATTCATGAATAAATTTCATGAATAGTGAAATTTGATCATAACTAAACAAATGCATGCTACTATTCTCTAAATATTCACAAACAGTAAAATATTATCAATGATATTATTAGACACAAGTATGTACAAATTATTACGGTATCTTATTTTGGAATGGTTAGTTCTCTCAAACTTTATTAACTAAATTCTTTGTCCTAATTTTAAATAGTTTAATTTTCATTTTTAATTTTAATTTAAGAAACGCATTAATTATTTTCAAAAATTCCCTCTTAAATCTATGTACTTATCTCTTTGAAACATTCAATTGAAACACTTATAAGGTATTTCTCCCGCCTTTTTACATGCCTTCGTGGTGTAATGGGCAGCACACTCGGCGCGTATCGAAAGGTCCAACGTTCCAGTCCCGCCAAGAGCATTTCTCATTTTTCACATCTGCTTTAAAAATAACCTAATGACTCTACAATGGCGCCCGAACTAAAAAAAGGTGGTAGATGATGATTCTCCACCACCAGGATTTGGCGACTGGGTCCCCTAGTCCCCAGTCGCCCTTTAAAAGGGAGAGTATATAAAGTATTTCTCCCGCAGGCCTTTGTGGTGTAATGGTCAGCACACTCGGCGCATATCGAGAGGCCCGATATTCGGGTCCCCAGGAGAGCGCATTGCTCATTTCTTTAGTTTGCTGACATTCAAAAAATCCCAATGGCTCTACACACTTTCTACCATACTGACAGGTAGACATTACATCATTTCTTATTAAAAGACAGGAACTGATATCAGTCTTGCTTCTAAGGAACACTTATAAATTGGTTAAAATTATAGGTTTAACACTCCCGAATCGAAAAACATTGCAGACGTTTGCATAAAATCGTACTATCCCATACAGTTTTCAGACAGAAACTATATGAGAACTATATTGAACTGCCGTTCTTTTACTTGGCAATTCATTTAAATGACTTCAGATTACTTTAATTAATGAAAAATATTTTTGAACTTGGATGAAAGAGTGACTATGGCTGCAATAAATTATAAATGATATCAGTTAAAAATGAAAATTATGAATACACTTAAAGGAGACTCAAAGCTAAACATGATGTTAGAAAATTCCGAAAACTTTAGAAAAAACACATGAGATTCATACACAGGGTTTATCAGTACAGCAGTTCGGAGAGATTGTTTCAGGAGAGACGGAGTACAACTACGCGATGGGAAATCACATAGTAATGCATGGTCGGATACGCTTTCCTGGCGCGGTAGTGACGACACAAAAATCAAGAAAGAAAGGACACGAACGGGAGGAAGAAAACATGTTTATTATTCGGAGTACTGCAAAAACAAAGGAAAAAAATCAACATAAAGAAACAACGAGCTTTATCAAAGAAGGTGTTCGAAATTACGACCCGGACCGTGATGTAGGAACCGTGCGTCTTGCATCTTCCATGCGCCGGAGAAGTGAGGCCTGCCTCACTGTCCGAGGTCATAATTTCGAACACCTTCTTTAATGACGATCGTTGTTTGTTTTTGTTCTTATTTGTTGGTTTATGCTGTACGGAACGTAATAAAACACATTTTATCTCACTGTTTGTGTTCTTCCTTTTTTGCGTTTTGTGTCATCCCTACCGCGCCAGGACAGCGTTTGCCACCATGCACAGCTACATGATTTCCCATCGTCAATGTGTATTCTATCTCTCCTGAAAGTTTGTCACCGCTGTACTGACACACCCCGTATAAATGATGCTAAACTCTATCGTTAAAGTTGTGTGGAAGAAAATTTGTGCGTAAAATTAATTCAAATCAAATCAGATCAGGTAAATGATCAATTACGATCAGAGAATATAACAAGTACGCAAAACAAAATATACAGAAATGTCTGAATAAACAACTTACAATATTAAAAAATTGTATTGTTACGTAAAATGGAATAAAATATTAAAATTAAGAATGGTGAAACTGTGACAAACGAAATCAGTACAGTAATTAAACCACAACACTAAACACAGTAAATTAAACCACAACTATGAACGATAAAGAGAGATTCACGTAAGAAAAGCAATTAACTATTATAAATTTAAATTTCCTTAATTTAAAGAATATTGGACAGCGTAAGGAAGATATTGTTAAAACTGTTACAGAAATTAGAAATAACATTAAGTAAAACAACTAAGCTTATTAAAAATAAATGTTTGTTTATAAATATACTGCATAGCAATTAAAATAAAATTAAGGAGTGTACAAAAAGACTAGAAAGGATAAAAAATATCAAAAATTTAAAAATTATGTTTAAAATTAAATGACATAATAAATGACGATTATGTATGATTGAAAAATATAACAAATAATTTAAAATTTAGAACATAATAAAAATTACGTATTAAAAAAAAGTAAAAAAGTTTAAAAATGCATCTGAAATTAAATAAAATAGCAAGTAAACAGCGTGTGTGTGAGCAATTATGCTCTTAAACTATAACAAGTAATTTAAAATTCAGAGTTATATTGAAAATTACAAAAGGCATGAAATAAAATTCTGTGTAAATTTAAATAAAAATTTACGAATTAGAAACGTTAAGTTTTAAAAACTACAACAAATAAATATATTATTTATGAACAAAAAATGTAAGATTTAAGTTAAAATTAAAAGTTCATATGAAACTAGAAAGAATAAAAAGGTTAAAATAAAATTAAGTAAAATCATAAATTAAAAAAGAAATTGTTTTTATATAGATTAATGAGATGAAGAATTATCTTTAGAGGTAAGTATTTTTTTTTCTCTTTCTCCTAACCTGTACTGTTTCTAGAAAGAAACATTAAATGATTTAAATAATAGATTAAAAAATTGCAAAACATTTATTTTTTTTTTCATCAATAAATGCCACTATGAGCATTTCTCCAAACTACGATGCCCGAACAGCAAAAATCCTACTGATCCATTGTCAGTTTTGAAAAATTAAATTCAAATGGGAAACTGAAACTAAAATTAGCAGGAAGTTTATTATTCATTTTAACCAGCAGCATGAAACGACTATCCTCCCTTCGTGACGTCACTGGCCACGTGCTCTCTTGCGACACCATTGATGAGGTCTTCCTCTGTGACGTCAGTGGCCACACCCCTGCTCTTCTATTGCAGAACTGTCCTTTTACCCCTACTAACGGATGTAATTTCTACGTGGGCTTAAAAAGCAATGCGTAGTTAAGGGAATGGAATAGATAACAACAGTTGGTATGGAACGTATATATGTAGAGAGAGAGAGAGAAAGAGAGAGAGAGTAAAGTCTTAAAAGACTTTTGAATGTTCTAATTTGCAATCTCAATTTTTAGATCTTACTTCAGACTCTGAAAGCTGACATAAATATATACCGTATATGCATACATTCATATAAGTAATGAAATAAAATTAAATAAATTGTTGATAATCGGGTCAAATAATATAATCCCTATTTAAAGATATTTATTGCATCTGAATCAGTAGTCTCGTTTTGAGAAAATGGGATTTTCTTTGCGTAATGAAAATAATAACATATTCCTTCAGGCGTTAAAAAAATCAGTTTTATGTATGGCAACACACGAGGTTTGTTTCTTCTTTTCTCCTGCACAGTCTTAGCCGTAACAGTAGCCGCGTGGTTGAGAGCGCTGGATACTGGTAGCTGGCTTGGGTTCAGACTCAGGCAAATGGACGGCTGCATGGTCAGCTTTCGAGGGCTGCCTCATATGTAAAATGAATATGAGCCAGTTTTCTTTACAAAGTCCTCCACAAAGGCATCCATCCGCTAAGACAGACAGTCTTCTTGTACTTGCCCTATTCGAATAACCTAACCTTCGCAATCTTTGTCTGAAATATACACTGGTGTCCAAAAGTTAAGCATAAATTGTAAAATGCGAAAAATATGGAGTAAATATTCGTAAAATTATTCCAAATTTCTTGCGGATATTAATTGGGTGAAGAAGAAACATTGGGTTTATGTAAAACTTTTCAGTCGACTACATCCTGCGCGAAACACCTGCGCATGTCGGAACGCAGAGAAACCGACTCACGCAGCATAGGCAGTTCAGACAAGTTTCGGGCAACTGCTATGCGAAAGAACGTTGTTAACCATCAAACAAGGTGAATTATGGCAAAAAGACGCCAACTGGAGATGTTTGCGAAAGGAAGAATCGTTGGAATACTGGAATCCGGACGATCACAAACCGAAGTGTCTCGAATTCTGAATGTGAACCAGTCTGTGATCTTAAGACTGTGGCAGAGGTTTCAAAGAACGGGAGATGTTACCCGACGACCAGTATCAGGTCGACCAAGAGTCATAACCCCTCGCCAAGACCGATATCTGGTAACAAGTGCGCGACGTCAGAGGGGCAGTACTGCCAGAGCACTGGGTTCGGCGCTCACAGTCGCCACAGGAATACGAATTTCGAGACAAACTGTTTACAGGAGACTCAATCATGCTGGCCTGTATGCCAGAAGACTAGCAGTTTGCATTCCCCTCACGTCTGCGCAGAAACGCGCTCGTTTGAACTGGAGTTTGAAACATCAGTGAAAGAGTGGGCCAATGTGATCTTCAGTGACGAGTCCCGGTTTAGTCTGAGTACTGATTCTCGTCGGGTAACAATATGGAGAGAACGTGGAACACATTTTGAACTAAGAAACACATCGGAAAGACATCATTTTCCATCAAGGGGAGTAATGGTATGGGCAGGCATCATGAAGGACGGCCGCACAGACCCCCATTTCTTTGACACGGGGTCTGTGACTGGTCAAAGATACAGAGACGAAGTTCTTGAGCCTTATGTTCGCTTGTTTCGAGGTGCTGTCGGTCCTGACTTCATATTCATGGATGATAATGCGCCATGTCACCGAGCGGTGCTGGTTGATGACTTCCTTGAAACGGAAAACATCCAGCGCATGTTGTGGACTGCGAACTCATCTGATTTAATACCTATCGAGCATGTATGGGATATGCTCGGGAGACAAATTGCAGCCCTTTCGCACCCACCAAGCTCCGTTACAGGACTGAAGAGAACTGTCCAAGAAGCTTGGAACCGTTTGAGCCCACAACTCATTCATCATCTCATAGCAAGTTTAGTAAATCGCTGTGCAGCGTGCCTGGCTGTCAGAGGTGACCACATGCCTTATTAAACTGCAGCATCAATAATTTATTTAATGCTTTCTTTCATTTTTTCTTTAAAGTGTGAACCCTTGCTATTCTCAGTTTTCTTTCAAATTGCTACTTTGGATAAAAAATTAATTATTATCGTTCTTTTGATTTTCTTCCTTATTTTATAAGCATTTTACACTCGCATATCACGTTTCCCGCCATTCTGATTTACAGTTTCTTCTTTATTCACATAATTATCAATTATGCTTAACTTTTGGACACCAGTGTATTAACGAATGAAGTTGGATATGCGGAATGTACCAGTATAGAATAATTTGATAGATTTTAAAATCAAGAAAGCTTCAATAATAAACTGATATATTTTTACAGAAAATATATTTGCAGAGAATTATTATTTCTTGAAGTAGACGAATTTGACCCAAGTTCTCCCCAAATTACAAAAAGCTTCCTGAATAATGTTGTCTAACGTCAACGCTCCGTGTGAAATTTTATCTAATTTTAAAGTTTATGTTGCAAGCTTCTCTTTTAAATAATCTGCTAATATCCGTTCTGTAGATTCTTAAGAAAGTAAAAGATATAAAACTTTCTCGGGAAGCAGGAATCCTTCGCTCTCTTACAAGATAAATTAAAAACTTCTGTAGAATTTTCAGTCAACCTTCAATGTTTTAGCTAAGACTTACTTTTCTGAAACCCCTATTAAATTCTCTCAATTTTCGTACGGATTTTGAATGAAACAAACAAAGAATTTTTAACTGTGTTTATCGCGTAGGATAGGTTGCTAAAAGCGGAGTTCTAATAAAAACATTTCTTCCGAGTTTTCCCATGTGAACTTTCGAAGGGTGGAGAAAGGTATGATTGATTTCTCTTTTCGACATAGCATCAAACGATAGGGGGACAAAATCCGCCCCGAAACTTGTTAGTAACAGGAGGAGGCAGGAGAATCCTACAAATGCGCCTAGTTTTCGAACAGCATAATTAGTACTGTATGTGAGGAAACGTTATATTATAATGCGCATTGTATTACTGCGGTTTCGTTAATGAAGCGATTGTCTCGTCGTCACGAGATTCCGCGAGAAGATGGATGTCCTATATGACAGGGGAGGGCGTAACCTTGTGGCACGCAAGATCCCGTCCGCATTCGGGCCTAATTATGCAAATTTTCGGGGAACAAACGGTATCAATAGATAAAGTGCGGAGTTTGTGTCTTGAAGGGGCGTGGAGCAGCAACGTTCTCCTGCTGTTTGTTCTCGACGGGTTGCTAGAACTTGAACTAAATCGCCTTTTTGGCTAAATTATTAAAAGGGCTTTCTCTTTTTGAAATGCATGTGGTAGAACCGTGCTCGTACGTGAACCAATTAAGGTTGGGTTCGGATAATATCGTTTTTAGTGATAATCTGTCGTCAGATTCAGTTTCATTGATTATAGAAAAGGCTTACGTTTTCATATATCATTTGATAAATTTGAATACATTTCTCCTGCAGTAAACTTAAATGCTTCTTTTAACTTTAGTTTTTGTCAAAATTTTAAAGAAAATAACTACTTCAATGCTGAATTCTGATTTTGTTCAGACAGTTCATGCTACCTATCACAATGTTTTAAACTCTCAGTGAAATAATACCGAACACAGCAGAAGAGTTATAATAAACCATTTCATTTAGTTCTTTAGTTTATAACAGAACTGCATATATAGTTCGACCGCTTCATCCGCGACCATGAGCCCAAACACGCATGCTCCATTCGGACCGAATTTTTCTCAAAATATGGTGGAAGGATGGGAACTTTCTTTCCCTCCAGCATATCTCTTTCCGTATAAAAGAAGACTTTCACGTGACTTTTCACGTCGCAGCTACTAATAACGCCCCTTTTGGAACAGTCTATGTGTTTTGGTAGAATGCCAGCCAGGGTTGCGTTTGAGATGGTCGAACTATACCATTCAGTTACAGAAGACGTCACCACTTCTGGGGGATAACCAGAACTAAAAAATTAAGGCAACTTAAGCAACTAAAATTTGAGATTCACAAGGTTCCTACTATAATTTTGGGCTATCAATTCCTTTATTGTAAATTTTTAAGCTCCGGTCCTCTAATTATGTGAGCAATATGTCTGGCAAAGGCTAAAATCTGTTCTGGTATATATAGAACCTGGGCAAAAATAGTTTGGAGACGGTCAACAGTACTTTCCAAACTCTGTCTCGTAATTTCAAGAACTCTCTTCTTACATATGCTTACTAATTTTGCATCCTAGTGAGAGTCAACGGAAGTTTAAGTGATAGTAAAGATTAAAAATAATAAAATAAAGAGTTAATAAACGTAAAACCCTTCAAAATCGTTAAAGGTTACGTGTATGTGTAATTTTTATTTTTATGCATTACAGCTGTCACTTTAAATTGTTGTCAGTAATAGAAAAACAATTAATATTATGATAATTAAAATAGTATTGCAGTTAAAAAACTGGAGACAATAATGCGTCTACAAATTTCCAGTAGTGGATATTCTGTTCTTGCAAACTCTCAACATCAGTGACAGCCCACTGACAAATTTTTTTACAGACACGCAAAACATTTGCCTTGAATTTATTCTAAATTACCATACATTCCGGCGTATAAGGGCCATATCACACGGCGTTTGTTTCACACGGACAACTGTTTCAGACAAGTTTTCTGCGTGGTTTACTATTGAAAGAAAGACGCGCGATTTTTTCCTTCCATTCGGAAAAAATTGCAGGTTGTTCGTTTTCAACCAATCAGTTATCAGCTTCGAATCCCTCATGACGCTAAAAATAGCTAATTTTGGTAGCCTTTGTGTTCGTAGTAGAGAACCAGTTTCCTCTTTATATGTTAACCCCAAAGTGATCTATGGTGATTGGCTGTTGTATATCATGTGACAAGGCAGAAAATTGTTCCAAACAGTTGTCCTTCCGAAACAAACGACCGTGTGATAGCAGCCTAACGCGCTCCTCTTATTTCAAACTACATTTTTTAATTTTTAGGTATATTCGCCGTATAACGCGCACCCTTTTCGTTACGAAGAAACCTTAAAGATAAATGTGCGATGCTGTTTTCTTTTGATGTCGTTCATTCGAAGATTTCGCAAGCTTTCGAACAATACTATGCGTATGCTGAATCGATAAGCGATAAGGAGAACAATATGTGTGTCGGAGAAATGCTTGAGGGAGTAAATAATTCTGCAAAGAGGGTGGGTTGTATTCAATGCAAATGTGCACAAAAATGCTATTGTAGGATTTCGAGAAAAGGGGGAAATAATTTGGGATATGAACCTACTTCCGACCCGCGAATTAAGAGTCAGACGTTTTCTCTTTCTCTAGTCATCTGAAGCCGTGATTTTGAAGTGACCATCGAAGGCTTTAGTCGCATTTGCTTTAGTTGCATTTACTTTAGCTGAAATACTGTTGATCTAGTGCTCTTTTCAGGAATAAATATGACTCCTTCCTAACGTAACTAACACAGTGTTAGTTTCAAATATGCGGCGAACTGTAAGTCCTCTCGAGGAGTTGTGGTAGAGGAAGAGGAGTGGTAGACCTTTGGACCCGTCCCCGGGGTGCTCTCCATCAAAATTGGAGAAAGAGCTGAGCCAAGTCACACAGCTACCTGTAAGGTGCTCAAGGCTCTTGCCAACGACATTCGCAATCTTGCGCTCCTTGCCACGATGAATTTCGTGGGCTTGTTCTGATGTTACTCTCAGATAAGTGAGATAAGTCACAATAACACACTAAATTAAAGAACTATATATAAATTACTACAAAAGAATTAGCTTAATCCTTTTTAATCTGATTGACTTAATAGATGCAGTTCTTAATACTATTATCTTTTATTTTTTAATCTTATTAACATAAATAAATACAAATGCATTAATAATTCTTGTTATATCCAGTTAATAATTTTTATAGTCTCTTTTTTTTTTAAAGAATAAATTATCAAAAATTTTCTAACATCATATAGTATGTAATTGATACAGAATCCTTTTAATTTTATTTTTTTACTCTTTTACACTTTTTAAAAATGCATATCGTCCTTCGAGGTGTTACATTGTAATTTAAAGACTTCAGATGCAATGTCTTGTCTAGTGGGACTCATGCTAATAGTTCCGTACGAAAGTTTTCCAGTATGCTATCTTTGTGATAAGTTGTTTTCTTTATTATTTTGTGGTTCTTTGAGGAAGGTTCGTAGCATTCGTTGCATAGGTAGAGAGAAAAAAGGAATTTTACTATAGGAATAATATGTATGTTGATTGCTCCTGAGCGATCATTGTGCCCTCTAATCTCAACCAGCCAAGACTACTAAATGCTGGGAGTTCAGGCGAATGAGCTGGCTGCATTGTTGGTTTTCTCCACACGAAGGGGCTGGCTGCTTAGAATACGAGCGAGTTTCCCTTAAAAAATCCTCCCCGAAGGCATCTCTGCTCTTAGAGAGATATCTCTCCTGTACTTTGCCATATTTAAACAGCCAATGTAATCCATAGTGTCCCATGTCATCAAATTCTTCAATGAAAAGAAAAAGCAAAGTAAAATGCAACAGTTGATAGCTGAGCTAATATTAGTACGGCGAATATATACTGAAATATAGAACTGCATAACAGAAATAATATAAAGATAACCAAGAAGCTCTGAAGCAAAAAAATAAGCTGATTCGTATATCGCACTTCATATTTAATTGCTAGACAATACGATGTTTTTGTGAACCGAAAAATAAAGTACATTTAAACATTTTTCATTACTCCAGGTCTTTTTGGGGCACAATTGAAAGTAGCGGTCATATTAAAGAAACTGTAAAATGAACTGCAGTAGTCACTACACTGTGTAAACTTTTCTGTTGCGTATGAAATCTAGGATAGTTACCCTACAACGTGTGATTAAATTAGTGTAACTAAAAGACAATAGTTTTAGTTTATTATTAAAATAGTTTAATATCTACAAGGAATTATAATAGCTGGACTTGTTTACTAACTGAATTTCATTATTATAGTTATATCGTTTAATTCTTTTTTGTAATAACTATTTTTAGTGGGCATTACTGTAAATAGCATATTACTTTGAAATAATATATTATTTTTTATGAAAATTATTAAAA
>KK112727.1:29144-72656 GCA_000611955.2 Stegodyphus mimosarum | reverse complement strand
AGATATCCCGAAGCGTTCAGATTTTATATTATGCCCGAAAAGTCGTTTTTTTTTTTCATTTACATACACATATACGCTTTGAGAGCATTCGGGGCTAATGTTCCTTTGGGTTCAAAATATTTAAAAACAGCTTATCTTTAGAATTTCCGATACATAGTCTTGCGCGCTGGAGATAAAAATGTCTTATTCCGTGCTGTGTTGCCATTACTCGCTTTGAAATCGTTGAGTTTTTCAATCAAATTCGTTAAAAGTTTTACAAAATTTGAAATGCACAATAAAATATTTAAAAACAGCATATCTTTAGAATTTCCGATACAGAGTCTCGCGCCTTAGAGATAAAAACGTTTATTCCCGTACAGTGTTGCCATTGATCGCTTTAAAATCATTAAGTTTCTTAATAAAAAAATTAGTTAAAGTTTTACAATATATAAAATTCACAATATAACGAATTCGAAATTCAAAATGGGTCTTCCAAATGTCCATATTCGGGCGGAGGACTACGTTAGTCAAAATTTGATGGCTCTAGGTACCGTTATTTTTTCAGACTGCGAAAAACATGCATACATTGATGCAAATTCTTCATTAATTAACTTCTTTATATATAATACAGGGAGATAATATTTAGTTGAAACAATTTGAAAAGTGATTCAGACTTTTATACTGACTCAACGCAAAACCCGTTTTCAGATTAATAGCCCTTCTGGATTAACGATTCTTTGGGCTAACAATATTTTAAATAAACGTGCGATTCCATAAAATTAAAAAAATTATTAATTTAAACCACCTTAAGTGAATATTCCCATTATGAAAATTCGCAAGCAAACAGTTATATTACCATGTTTAATTAATATTCACCGACGACCCACATTCTAGTATCAAAAAGCATATATTTCGTATGCTTACTTCCACGCCTAACTATTTTCTAATCACAAATTCGTATTCTGTTAGAAATTCACCACATACTAAGCCAGGACAAAAAAAAGTTCACTTCTGTATTTTTCAGTTAATGCCAACCCATTCGATTTGGCGACGGCTTTGGCGCTGTTCGCGGTTTCCATCATTATAACCTAGGAGTGCAAAGGAATTCATCGAAGGAATTGGTACTCTTGCGCGAAGGAATTCGCACTTAAAGACAGCAGAGACGTAGAGAAAAGGAAGCAAGATCAACATAACCGAATACTGGTGCGTTAGGGGGAGGATCGAGCTTAAGTTATTATGGCTCTGAAAGGGGAATTATTACTCTCCTCCCCCCTCCCGAAATTCGAGCCACATCCTTTTATTTTAGGAAAGCTAAGCATCTCGCGTGCTTCGGCGGTTTGGAAAGGTAAGGTTTAATTCTGTTCACAGGTGCTCGATTTCATGCCCAACTGGCCAGAACACTTTCGTCCTGAAAAGAATTGTGGCAAAGGGGTTCACTGTTTGCTACCGTCTGCATTTTCGAGCTTCGATTCATCCGATTGTTGAGGTCAGAGGAGTTTAAAGGCTGTTCAAATCTTACGCAGCAAATGACAAACACTAAAAATAATTTCGCCAGAAGCAAGATCGTACTTTCCTATGTTTCTTTAATTCTTTAAACGTTTGTATAAACCGAGCAATAAGCACTTTGTTTGAAAAATACAGAGAGTTCTAAAATATATTTTTTAATGGTTTCGTTTACATACGGCACGATACGCTGCGGAGACAATATTCTGTTTGGTACAATAAAATAATTTGTTAAATTTAGGGAACACAATCATAAGTATATTGTTGTGTGCATACGGGTTCGTAATAGATTGAACGCACAAGTCAGATAATAGGTTAATAAAATTTGTTTTTATCAAAAGAAATATTTCAGAACTGTGGAATTTTCCACAGAAACATTCGTACAAGTGTTCACAGTATCACACAGTATGATCAGTAGTTACACTTCAAACTACTAAGAACGTTAATCACAACGTAATGCAAAGCGCCTCTAAAGAGAAAACTAATTCGGATATCTTAGTTCACAAGAAACTAAACAACTCGCAACAACAATAACTAAGCAACTGGGAAGAGTAGATGATCTCTGTTTGGCCTTAAATAGTTTCCAACTGGCCGCGCGAGATATTTCCAGTACTTCTTACTTCTGGAAATAACTGGAAAGTAATAATACAAGAGGGGAATTTCGGTTACAGCTAACATAGTGGTCAGTTACATTTATTCTTTTTAAATAGAAATTACCGAGATTCCCATTTACTCAATGTTAAATGCACGTGCTTCTGTATTCTTACGTTTCCGGTATAGCTTTCTCCTAAAAATTTGTCTCGCGCTACGTCACACACACACACACACACGCACACGCACGCACGCACGCACGCACACACGCACACGCACACGCACACACACACACACACACACACACAAAAAAAAACGACTTTAATTATAATTCTACTAAAATTACCTACCTAAATATAAAATTCGTAGCAATATATAAAAGTTATCAAAAGTATATATAAAAGTTATTATTCTGAAAAATTTGATAATTCAAACAATGATGCACCACTGGCCAGGTGAATAAAAACTCTGAAAAATTGTAGTTCGACCGGAGCTCAAATCCAGATGATCGGATTATCTGTTTCATAGCATACGTGGCTACTTGCGTCACGTAATTCAAGGCCGTTCTTTTAAAAAGTCCGCCAAACAGGCATCCGTTTGCTTGACCAGGTAGCCCTATACTATGCTTTACCAATAATCAAAACAATGAAATCAGAAGAAACACTTAATCTAAGATAGTCGCAATTCTTCTGTTTAATATATTTTGCATCCTGTAAAGGGCATTCATGGAACATGAAAAATAACAAAATTCGAAGGCGTTTGTGGAATGATAAGCACCACCAGTGACTGATTAAGACCGCTAAATACTGTGAATTCGAAAGCTGGCGAACTGGCTAGTTGTACGGTTGGTTTTCGAGGTTTTTCTCGTGTGTAACGTTGTAGGTATTTTTGGAAGCATCAGACATGAAAAATGAGCAACGCCTTCGACGGGAATCGAGCCACGGACCTCTCGGTTAGGCGTCGAGCATGCAAACGACTACACCACGAAGGCATGCTAAGAAAGCGGGAGAAATACCTTATAACGTGAATACGAGACAGTTTCTAAAGAACCACGAAGATATCTCTTCCAGACAGCTCTGGTGTGTTTTCCATATATAAATAACTTAACCTGAATTGGCAGAATAATAATCACACACGTTCTAGCCACATTTTGCATATTAATCCACTGATTCCTGTGCGTGTATAATTTTAAAATTAAAAAGATGCTGTTAAAAAATCTAAATAAAAAAGTCATACTACTGATCTGACAAAATATGTTCCTTCATTGACAAAATCGCATCTAAAAATGTAAGAATCAACAGTCAAGATAACAGGTTTTATATCATTGATTTAAATTTCATGAAAACACAAAATTCGTAGCAGCTTCGAAATATCATACTGTTGCGTGTGTACGGGTTAATAATGGATTGAATGCACTTCGTCGTTAAAAAGTTAGTAAAATTTATTCTTTTCACACGAAATAAAATAAAATATTGAAATATTTCCTCAGAGATATTCGTTCACTATCACAATATCTCAAACGTTAAACAGAATTCTATTCAAAACATATAAAGTTAATCCAGTAACACAGCGAATTCGCTACAATCAATCACAGCTTTAAGTAAACAAACAAAAACTTTAAACCATCACTTTAAACAGCTACAACTACAATTGAGATGAGGCGTTTTAATTCGGCTTTTATATGCTTTTTAATTATTTGCTAGAATAATCTGGTAAAACCTCGATTTTTCTGGATATTTGTGGATGGCAACAGTAATTACGAGATTTTTATTTATTAAATATTGAATGCACGCGCTCTTTTTTTTTTTACTTTTTCGACGTAGCTTTCTCTTCGAAAATCGTCTGCGTTTCATGGGACAAAAAGCTATTTTAGTTGCAATTCTAAATAAATAGCTAAATAAATACGAAATCCGTAACACTGCCCCCTTCCCAAGGACTGTACGTCCCGGGCAGTACAATCCTTCGACAGGAAGCCAAACTTACAACTAAGGCATCAACGCAATAATAAACATTACGTTACAATAGCAAAATAAACAATAATTGCAATAAGTAACTTTCAGCAAATCAAATACTATCAAATACTAAATACAAATCAAATACTATCAAATGCTAAGTGCAAAATGCTCCATGGTCTTATACTATTTACATTACTGTTTACAATTATATACACTACGTATTATGGCCATAGTAAGAAGCTAACTTGTCATAATGGACGACTTTAGGTTCGATGACTTACGGATCCGAACCACGACGTCGTTCAGCCTGTTTAGGACTGTGTACGGACTAAAGAATATGTACTGTTAAGAAGGAAAACTTCGCAGAAGCAGAAGTGGCTCCCTTCCAACGAAAAGGGAAACAACTGCGCATGCGTGAAATATCTGTCGCCAAAAAGCGCCAAAGCTCGAAGCTGAATGTCGAAGTTGGTTTGGACAGGTTCGACCGTTACGTTTAGCAAGAGTTTAAACAAAGAATAGGTTCTTTGGTTTCAAGTAGCGATATGGACAACGGAAGTTAAACAGCCAGTGAAAGTGAAACTTCACCTAATATTTCATCATTTCCGAGTTTAAATTATCGCGACAAGTCAAAGAACGATTCATCTTAACCCGTGTTCCTCAATTTCCTATACACGTCGCGGAGGGGCAAAATGTCGGCTAGGTACCAAAGAATCGGCACATCACAGAGGGGAAATTCTCGCCAACAGATTCCGTCGCCAAATCCCTTGGCGAATGTTCCCTTTTCTTTGTAGCGGCGTTGCAGACAAAGTGGTTTACATTACGTCTATGGAGCCTTTCCTTCTTTACATAGAGGTTCCTTGTACGAACCATCCCAAGGTAATTGTAGTTTGGGAGAACGTCCTTTTCGACGAGTCGGATTCCACAACCACGCCTTGTCTCCTTCGTTGAAACAATGTTCTGTAGCTCTGGTGTTGTAACGGGTCTTCATTTTCTCCATCGCCAAGTTGACTCGTTCTCGTTCAAAGTTGTGCATCACTTCAAACCGGGCCGATTTTGGATGTATTCCTCAGACTCAGATTTTAAACATAATTTAATAAATGCAAAGCATGAGTTTGAATGGGGAAGAATAATACTCTAGGGTTTGGTTTTTCTTGTATTTGATTATGACAATGCTCGCTAGGGCTGTCTGCCTAAGGGGTGTAGCTGCCTTTGTAGAGAACTTTCTAGAAAAACTGGCTCATATCCTCGTTTCATCTGAGAGAAATCACAAAAACCCTGTACAGTCAACTCTGGAATCGAATCCAAGTCGACAGTCCAGTATTCAGCTGTCTTAACGTTTCGGTCACTGGTAGGCCCAATACATGAAGGTAAACTGAGTATAGGTAAATAATGTTATTTCATGAATGTCAAATACTACTAATTATATTTACTCATGAGCAGAAATATTTAGAAAATATAATCTAGAAATCTTTAAATATGTTAATATATGCTTTTGTAGTAAATTTTAATTCTACATTAAGTTGATTATTTGGTATAGAAAAGAGAAAATTTGCAAATCTGTACATTCATATACGAGTGCAGCTTACATGATTCCTCATCGGCAATGGCGTATTATACGGCCTCTATCTTCTTTCCCTTCCACAAAAGAAATGTTAATATTCTTTTGTTGTGCAGCAAAGTTATCATACATGAAAATACATATCATGAATTATAGAGTTATAGTTCCGTATAAGAGTTACTAGTATTTCCGGAGAAAGGATTCAAATCAAAATTAAATTTAAATTATTTAAATATCTTCATTATTATTAACTGAAAAATTAAAAGATTTTATAACCCACGAAACTATGAGTGACTTCTACAGGAAACTGATGACTAAAAATGAAAGATGCTTTACAATGATTGGACTGCAGTTTGAATGAAAGCAAATTCATTTCTTAAGAATGGGTTCAACTTTCAGAAAATAATGCTACAGAAGGACAAGTAGTAATACACTGGTGGACAATTGCTATGGACCGATCAGACACGGCTATATGGAGCGTTCAAAAGTGTATTTGGATGCTAAGTGAAATAAAATAGTGCCAGAATACAGAATACTAGGAAATAAAAATAAAGTTAATTTATTGTACTCTGATTTCTAAAAGGCTTTGAAAAGTGTCCAAGGGACAAGATGGCCATATTGTGCTGAATACGCAAAAGCGAAAAAATGCTATTATCGTTCGTAGGCATTTTAACTTAAGATGTCATTTCGGGATATAGTCATCATGGAGAGCGATGTGAGATTCCATATTTCGTCTCATACTTTGCATAACATTATGCAACAGCTGTTGGAGTAATTTGTCCCAATTTTCTGCAAGTGTACGGATGAGGGTGTCCTTGTTTATCAGATGGCGGGGGCATTGTAGACAAAACACTTCCCTGAAACATCCAAACATTTCATTGGGATTCAGATCTAGAGAACGTGCTGGCAATACGAAGCATTGAATATCCTCACTCTCTAAACTGTCCTGGACATCGACTGTCCGATTACATGTTACGTTGTCGTCCATGAAAACAAATTTATCACGGATAGCATCACAGAACATACGAACATGAGGCAGCAGAGCGTAATTAATGTATCCTTGACCAGTCATTGTCCCAGTTGCAACAACATGTAGGGGCATGCGGTCATTGATCAATAGTGCCGGCCCATACCTTGACACTGCATCTTGGACACCGGTCCTTTCCTATATATTTTCTGGACGATAAGGAGTACCACTTTCACGCCAAGATCAGTTGGCGTCTACAATCCGATAACAGACTGAACTTACTCTCATCTAAGAGTAGTACACAAGCCCAGGATTCAAAGGTTCTATTGAATCCAATTACGTTGCTAGCGATACCATTGCAAACGGGCGGTACGTTGCTCTCTGGATAATGGAATGCATACAGGACGACGGGCGTGTAGTCCTCCTTTAAGCAAACATCTGCTTACAGCTTTACGGGAGATTCATTTGTCAGGACTGAGTGTTCGGTGCATATTCTTGGCAAACATCTTCGTAACAGCTTAAAGTCCTGATCTGGAACAGGGAGCTGAATGCTGCTATGTTCTGGTGGTAGATACTGTGATTAAGTGGTAGAAGAACTGCACTTGAAAGGGATTTAAAATCCTCTTTTATTAAATATTTTTATTCTTCTATAAATTTATTCTTCTTCGGCTTTCAAATTGTACTGCGAGCTCAAATAATCTGTCTAACGTCGTTGGGTTTCTTAGCTCGATGAAATCTTGAACTTGGGGCAGTAGCCTAGGAAGTATAATTTGAATAACTTCAGGATCCGGGCGACTTCCATAGAAAAGCTTGAAAACTTGAATTTTTCTCAAAATAAAATTTGACAAAGCTTCTATTTTTCCTTGATAGCGGCTAAAAAGTTTCGCCTCCAGTCTGGCTCGATCTCGTACTACAGGAAATGCTTTCACCAAGGAATTTCTGAAATTTTCGTACGTGTATGTGGGGCTTCCCGGTTCCTCCAAAAGATTCTTTCCAATGCACTTGAACCAATTCAGCGCTTGGCCCTTCAAAGCGGTGGTAGCAAGAGCGACTTTCTGAAATTCGTGAACTGGATATAGCATGAAGTGGGAGTCTAGCTTTTCCAGGAAATTAATTACGGCTCTCTTGCCGTCAAAACTTGCCGCTGGCTTCATAGCTGCCCGCATGGTTTGTACGATGTAGCCAAATCCTTCTAGGCCAGGAGGTGCTATCTCAGGATTCTGGACAGGTACAGCAGGTATCTCAGGTTCGTCTTCTTGTCTTTGAGGCCATCCTCTTCTTTTTCTTCGGGCGCCACTGTCAGGACTGCGTGTTCTGTGCATATGTTTTGCAAACATTGTGAAGTACTTACTAAAGTACAGTCCTGATTCTGGAACAGGGAGCTGAAAATGCGCTTTGTTCTGATGTAGATACTGTGCTGGAGAATAACTGCACTTGAAAGGGATTTAAAATCCTCTTTTATTAAATCACTATTATTTACACACTTCCCAACTCGGCAGAGATACAGAAAGTAAAAGACCACACTTAAGTCTAAAATGAACAATTAAATAATATTTAATCTAAAGCTAAATAGAAATTAAATTAATCTTTGCTCATAGAGCTATGCGCGAGGTTGGCCTCTAACTAAATGGTGCGTAGCAAGATTTACTAATACTAACGCACCTGAATTTATTTCAATAAGCAATCACGTAACAATTAACTGCTAGCTGGTCAGGCGAACGTCGAATAGAATGATCGTGGTCTGAGACTAAAAGCCCTCTCACTCTGAGAGGTTTCTACCTATGGTTTAAATAGTCGTTGGCTCCACTTCAAATTAGCATAAGCTGAAAACGCGCGTTTCTTCTAACGGGAAGTTGAATGGAAGTTGAATATGAGAAGAGATAGAAAGATTTAAATTAAAATAAAACTTTGTTAGTTTAACTAAAACCTTACACATTTGTCAGTAGTAGCAAGTAACTGATTTACTATTTCAATAGATGTGCTGCGCCGTTTCTTTTACTATTTATCTTTTTACTGTATCACGAATGTACCTAGCTTCTGCAGATGTCGTACTGCGAACACGACCTCTCCCATGACATTTGCCACACATTACATTTGTCTCGAATAAACTACTTAACTTGTGCTACTTCCGTAAGCTTTTTAAAACAGAACAAGTCATCCTGTTTTAAGAAAGAGGAATAAAACTCTAATGACCCAGCCTCATTCAGACTCATATATCTGCTGCCGGCAACTGGAAAAGTTTATGAAAAACTACTGATACAACTCAAGAAACACTTTCTAGACACCAAAGGCATAATCTCAGATGTACAGTTCAGAGAAAAGCAACCAACGGTCCATGTTCTGAATATAATTCAGAGGGAAATTCATTCAGCAAACGAAAACAAAGACCATGTTGCCATACTCAGCCTTGATCTTCAAAGTGCATTCGACTCCCTGTGGTGACCAGCCACCCTGGAAGCCCTCCACGGTGCTAACATACCAAACAACCTGCTACAAGTATGCAAGAGCTACGTCACAGACCGTACCTTTGTGGCAGTATATGACGATGGAGTAGTAGAAACGAAGCAAACTAGTCACCTTCTTCAGGGGTCGTGTGCGGACCCTGACCTTTGGAATGCGACTTTCAATTCCATCTTTAAAGCACAATGGCCGATTCATACTAAAGTGGTAACGTTTGCAGATGATGCAACGCTATTTTGCGATATTGCCCTTGAACGGAATTTTATGGTTTAAGTGCGAAGAACATGATATTTAATAAATAAAGGAAAGCACAAAATGTTAAAAAAACGCCCCTTTGGACGTAATTTAAAATCTGAAACCCTTCAGTTTTTTGGGGGGGGGTCGTAAAGAATATTTTTTATTCAAATGGAAATTTACGTTGGTATTCTTTTGTTATTGTGACTGGATTTTCAGAAATGTGTGTATGTATGCATGTGTGTGTGGATGAATGGGCTCGTGCACGTGTGTGCTATGTATACACGCACACATTCGTACATACATACATACGTACATACATATATGAGCACGTATACACACATGGATACATACATATGTACATTTCTTAACCCGGTTCCGATAACTTCCTCTGTACGGATTTTAAGTTTTACTAATGTTTATTTTATTTTAAACCTTTACTATAACCTCTTATTTTCTATTTTCGGCTGGAATAAACACGAATAGATTTAGTGTATGCAAATGAGGTTGCAAACTTTAGAAGCATTTAAGACATGCCTTTTAGCGAAGAAAGAGTGAAAGGAAGATTTTCTCGCAGCCTTTACCACGCGTGTGATTTTCGATGTCTGCCTTCAAGGCTAGAACTTAGTTTTCGCTGATATTTGAAAACGTATTGTAGTCTTTGCATTCTGCTCACTACATACGTAATACAAAGGGCCAATTTTCGCTTACTAGTCTCTGTAAAGCATTCTTAGTTCTTATTTAGTTAAGTTAGTTTATTTTCCTATTTTCTAGTTCTAGGATCAAATGTACCCCGAAGTGCGGGAACACCTGTACGCTGTGAGGGTAAATTTAACCCTTCTTAGCTTTGTTTTATTTTCTACACACGCACGAATATAGCTTTGAGTAAGCTCCCTGTTCTGACCAAAGACTCCAGTTGTATTTGCAAAATCAACCAGAAGGAACAGTAGTCCTGACACCATTACTTTAATGCACTTTCATTATTTATTAATAAATATGTATCTTGTTGAAATAAATAATAATACTTGCTCTTCTGTTATTGGCCCGGATTCAGAAATGTTTGTATGTGTAGATGGATGTGTTCCTGTGCGTGCGTGCTTATACACAAACAGATCTATGTACGCACAAGCTTAAAACGAATACTTTCATATATTTTTTTTAAACTTGTTTGTGATTTAGACACGGAACCAATTTTTTCTTATTCTGCAGAATACAATGTCTTTTTTTACATGAACGTTTTTACATTCATTCTTCAGGAATTTATCGACCGTATAAAAACGTAATTTGGGACACATACAAACATACAGACTCTCAAATGTTTAATAATTGAGGTAAATATCGCTTAATATAATAACTAACAATTTTTGTATTTGCATTAATAACCTTGAAGAATAAAGTTTTTGCTTTCGTTCGTTACACGAGTCGGAGTAAATGCTTCTATCAGCAATTTTGTTGCTGAATTTAATTACTTAATCAAAATTTTTGTATCCTGCAATTAGTGTTTTCGACTCGTAGTAAATCTTTATACAAGTACACATAAATATTTGCTTACGTATTGAGACGAGGAATTAACCACAATTTATATAAAAGATGGAAATTTACGATCTCCTGCTATAATCTAGAGACCAGCGAAGACAGAAAACATATTGGGATTTCAGTAGCCTTGAAATTATTCCACAATTATCAGACATATCTCGAAATGCAGATGAACTTTATCTCGAATTGACGCAAGATCGTCTAGAAGAAACTTAAGTGGGAATGTAAAAAATAAAGACTTTTGCATCTCATGCATGACTTCAAAAAACCATTGTAGAAAATTCTTCATCTTAAAATTCCCAGAAAATTTATGTAAACTTTATTAAATAACTCTGTTATCGGTTTTTCAACATGATTAATTTGCTTTCATGTATATAAATAACTCCTAACTCGTAACGCTCATAACATATACCTTCTTTTATTTTACAGCAGGCATATCAAACTTGGTATACTTAATGGGCAAAACAGTCGTCATTTTACAGTAGTGCGGCAGCAAGAAAGAGAAAGAAAGAACAAATATGAATAAAAATTAATGTGAAACTAGCCGCAAGAAAGCCATTTTCATATTAATGACGTGTTTAAAAAGTAATGTGCAATATATAAAATCTTATCTAATATTTGCAGTTCTTCAAAAACGAACATAAGGAAATCTTCGTAGTTAGATAGATACTTATTATTTCTCTGAAGATAAACATGCATGATTTTCTTGCAACTAGTTTTCAGATGTCTGGAGATATGCTTTTCACTCTAGTGATTTTCAACAGTCAGTCATAAGTGATAACACCATTCACATTGATGACTCGAATATGAGACTGACGCACATTGGAAATTTGCAGCTTTCTGAAAAATACACTGAAAAAAAAAAAAAAAACCAGTTCTATATCTCCCGTTTTACTCGGCCGACTGACAAAATTCAAATTGCGTTTTTCATGTCTCGAAAGCGCGACTTAGGATATATATTAGATTTATACACAGCATTGTCCTAACATGGGTATTTTAACACAAAATCGGACATTTTCTGAAATAGCATACCAGTTTTTACCCATGTTTGGATTCTACGACTCAAATTATGCATGGATATTAAATTTTGTAATTTTTGGCGAGATATTTATGGCGAAATTTAAAAATTTATCTTGGCGGATTTTTTTTGTTCAGTTTGCGCCAAGAATAATTCACTTGGCGAACTTCTTAATTTATAGCAGCCTATTTTCCTTTTTTTCCCTTCCATCCCTTTTTTTCATTGTTCACGAGCGGAAAAAAAGCCGTCGTTCATACTTTCAAGTAATTTTAACAGAGTGCGTAAACCACATTTTTGTTATTGTCACCTATAATAATAAATCGCCAAATTTCAAAACGCGCCAAAATGTAAATTCTCGTATATCTCAGGAAATTTTGAATAAAAAAACTATTAATTTTTTGCAGGTATGCTTAGAAATACATCTTTTTTAAGATGATGGAAAAAATTTTAAACGTTATATATCAAAATGCTTTCGAAAAATATATAAAAATTATTTAAAAATACAAATTTTAAAAATAAATCGTAGAAAATTGGCGAATTTTATTTGGGACTAGCCGCTGTGCGGCCAGCCTTCGTCTGGCTTTTAAACGTACCGGAAAAATGCCTAAAAGACACACCTGGGACGTATGGCCGCGTAAGTTCTTCCAACTTTTTTCTCTTTGTTAAGATTCCAACCTTCCTTTGTATACGGCCCTGATGTATCTCCAGAAAAATATATACATCTTGAATTTTTAGCAAATTAATTGCATGAGATGTGCATTAAACATTTGTTAAAGCATAATTTATATCCCCGTTCTTAAGCACCACCATGACAACATAAAAAATTATATAAAAATTCTACAGTAAAATTAAAATTTTTAAAACATTTTCTTACTCGATAGTTTGAATGATCCTTTTTCTGAAATTTTGAAGTGCTATGATACTTTAGGTAATCTTCTGAGGAAATGTGTCAGCAGTCACATCGCAGCCATTTAACTTGTATAAAATATTACAATGAAATAAGCAATATCCCTTGATACAAATGTTAATTATCCTAATAAAGTAATTAAACAATTTACCGTTGTAAAAAGAAACAACTTTTTAATTTCTTAAACTTTTCATCTCTTAAAATAATTCCTTGTGGCAAGGCAGCATTCAGCACCATACAGGTGATAGTGCGATTTGGCTCAGTTCCGCCCCCAATTTTGATGGAGAGCTCCCCGGAGAGGACGAGTCCGAGAGTCTCCCACCCCTCTCCACTTCCACCAAACCACACGAGGGAACTTTCGGCTCGCCGCATATTCGAGGTTCCGCCATGCCGAGGCATCGCTCTTGCTCAAATGTCGAGCTATTCGCCGATAAAACCAACCAGCTTCTTTGAGACTAACTACACGACCCCTCTCAAATTCTGACATCTGCGCATATCGTTCGCGCATTAAGTTCATAAAATAGCTAAGTGTCTACGCTTCACGACGATGTAAAAATGAAATGTATAGAGTGAAATCTCTCTTTTCTGTAGCCTATTATGTCTGAAAATGACGCGATTTGGTCACAAAACATAAAATAAAAAAATTCGAATTCGAATTTCGAAAAAATCGCTTCGAGGTGCACTGGCTCTTGTGTAGATACACCTATGTACCAAATTTCGTGGCCCTGGGTCTATTAGCTTACTCGCAACACGAACGAAAGACACACACACACACACAGAGACTCTTTCTTTTATTATAAGTAGAGATGAACCCAAGTTTCGAAATATGAAAGGTAGAATCAAATAAGTTTAATAAAAAAAGAGATATTAATAAATAAATGCCAAATTCAATTAACATTGAGGGGCTAAAATTTTGAGAGCTAATGTTTCAAAAACTACTTTGCGATTTTTACAAAACTTGGCAGTTTGGCACAATTTGAGTCGTAGAAAGGAAATACGGAAAAAATTGGCATGTCATTTCAGAAGTCCGGTTTTGTGTCAAAATACCTATATGTGTCAAAATACGATATTATATATAAATCTGCATAAAAAACGCGCTTTCGAGGCATCAAACTCGCAAGTTGAATTTCGTCAATCGGCCCAGTAGAGCGGAAGGTATAGACCTATCCCTTTTCTTTCTTTCTTTTTTCTTGCGCAGTGTCCATGGGCAAATAATTATAAAATTCGACGATACTCGCTTTGCTAAATTTTTGCTATAGTGTTGAGTAGAACTAAATTTCCTTTAACAGCCTCTGTAAATGTGCTGGAACTTTCTCAATAGCAGTTTAAAACATATTTTTTGTAAAGAGATCATGCTAAGAATTCTTTTTAGCACCGAGGTTTCCTATTTGTCTAAATTTGGGGAGGAATTAAAATAATTTTCGTTGGTATATACTTATACAGCTTATAATTGTATAAGCTGTGTTTTCTTGTGGGAATCAACGGCCGCATGCGACTTCGAATTTCACATTTTATTATCACTTAGGTTACTAAATTCGAGCATTTATGAAGTCATAATTTTCCGGTAACGTAACATTAGTTTGTATATTTCATCATCGCCTAATACCTACATTAATGATTTCGTAATTGAATTCCTAATGAGAATATTATTAAGCTGTAGATTAATCTTTAATGGATATTTGTTTTCTACATCTGTACTATTAAAATCTATGCACGTCTGTCTGTCTGCTTGTGACATCATCCTGTGACTTTCGAAAGAGGTACCTACCGATTCGAAAAATTTGTAGGAAGCCATTTCGACCGTTCTACTCTTTGCACGACTTTAATCAGTCGAGATATTAATTAAATGCTCTGAAAACGTTAATTTTCGCACCCATTTTTCCGAATGGCAACAGTCTCGCTAACTGGAGATAAAACTCTACTTTATTCCGAAAAGTGTTGCCACTGCTCACTATCAAATCGTAGAGTTTGTTAATCAAAAATTTTTAAGTTTTACAAAATACGAAATAAAATAGCATTGCCAAAATTGAGCAGATTATTATTATTATTTAAGGCCATATTCTGACGTTGAAGAATGCACGCGATTGCATGTGATGTCATTGTATGTCGAAAATTCATCACGTAAAGTCAGCGTCCAGGCTTCCGACGCATAAGTCAGAACAGGTCTTATAAGACTTTTGTAAAGAAATAATTTCTTCCAGTATTTCGGAAGTTATTTAATTAAAACTGAAAATTTCTTAAATAAATAACGGATTTTAAAGTAACGCTCGTACTTCATCGTAATATATATGAAATATAATTTTTTTTTAAATGAAGATTATACCAGCCTGCTAAGAAACTTTTAAACTGTAAATATAAATCAAGAAAAAAGGGTTATTAAGAAAAAAATTATTATTATGAAACAAGCAATTAAGAAAACAAAAAATTTTGAATTAGGTACTAAGCAATTTTAATTAGTTAAAGATTACTTTGAAAAAAAATTTAAAAAAAATTAAATCTTCTAAAAATTTATGGAAATCTTAATTGAAGTCTGCATATTAGTTATTCATATTTTACTACTTTAAATAGACTCATCAAGGCGTAGTTATTTAAAACATTAACATTTAATAATTAAGAGGTACTAAATACATGTTTCTTTCTTGTTGACTGTTTGAGTGCAAAATCAAAAATTAAACTGATCTCAAAATCCTTTATTAAAATTTTTAGTCCATATCTCAGAGAGTCAGGAACATACATCAAAGCGAATTCAACGTCTTTAAAAAATCTTAAAATCTACAAAAATAATATGAAAATAATACAAAACAAAAGAACCCCCCAAAAAATCTGAAAGCTTTCAGATTTTACATTACGCCCAAAGGAGCATATTTTTAACGTTTTGTGTGCTACCTTTATTTATTAAATATCATGTTATTCGCAGAGTTCAACAGCAATATTGCAAAATAATTTTAAAATGATGATATCTTCAGAATTTTCGATGCACAGTCTCGCGCGCTGGAGATAATAATGTTTTTTTGTTTCACACAGCGCTGCCATTGCTCTCTTTGAAATCTTTGAGTTTCTTAATGAAAAATTCGTTAAAGTGTTACAAAATATAAAATCGATAATAAAACAAATTCCAAATTCCAAATTTGGGCTTCCAGTGCCATATTCGAAGGAGGATTACGTTTTCAAAATTTGATGGCTCTAAGTACCGTTGTTTTATCAAAATAGGAGAAACATACATAAGAGAACATACATTTATGCAGGTTCTTCGTTATATAATTTCTTTAAATATATCACAGAGAGATAATATTTGGTGGCAGCAGTTTGAAAAGTGATACGGGCATTTACAGTAAATCGACGCAAAATGCCATAACAAAATTAAAAGCCCTTCTGAGCTAAAGCTTCTTTGAGTTAACAGTTGAAAATGTACATTACTGTAAAATGAAAAATAAAATTTAAAAATGAAAAAAATGAAACATATTCTAGACACTTAAATTTCGCCATGATATAATAAAAAAAAGAGAAAAAAAAATACAAATTCAGAAGCCAAATTATGCTAAAATTCTGTTCGACTTTTCAGTTCTTCATGAAGCAATGCTTGACATTTTGGCTAAAAGTACATTAACTATTAATTGTTGGCGAAAGACAATGGGAAAAACTTCTTATGATACACTCTAATGAAAACAAATCGTGTGGAATAATGTCAAAACATCAGATTGTTAAAACGAAAAAACTTACTAAAATTTAATAAATGGAACACAAGCTACATTAAACTCAAACCTTATGCGATGAAAAAATGGCGCAAAATTTTATCATTCTGACTGTGAACGTGAGATTTGGAAAGAATAATACCATAAACGGTCGGAATCTTTACCAAAAGTGAAAAAATACCAATGGTTAAAATTGGCGTCCTTGACATTGCTATTCTAACAAATAAGCAAAACCAAGGCTGTGAATAAAATGACATTGCCGAGAAGATTGGCACTCATGTCCATAAATTAATTACCAATTTCGATTCGAATTTCGTGAAAGTATTTCATATGGCAATACAGCAGCCAAAATAAATTACAATAACTTTTAGATAAGATTTAGTAATTAGATAAGATAAGATAAGAATGGCTGGAGAGGAGTTAAGTTACTGGCGCCATCTATTGATGAAACGAGAACTAAAGCATAATTTCCTTAAAGGCTGAAGGCAAAGATGGATTGGAATTAGGGTCGTTAACTACACTCATGTCCATAAATTAAGGATAATGCAAAATCAGGCAAAGGAAGAGTTAGAAGCAAAACAAATTTGACTTATTTGTAAAGCTTATTTATTAAACAAAAGGTAAAGAGCAAAAAAAGATGCTATATGTTTGATATTATTAAAAAAATTATCGATTTTTTCTCCCTGCAGCAAATTACAAACAAAAAACCTATTTACAAAAAAACAATATTATATGGTTGGTATTATAGTTAATACATTGTATGTCTCCCAGACGATGCAATACAGTCCGTACAACGCCTAGGCATGCTCAGTATGAAATTATCGATCTGATCTTGGGCGATATTACACCACTCAAAAAGCAATACACTTCGAAGTTCCGGTAGACATGTAGGAGGAGGTTGACGGACTGCAACTCGTTGCCCAAGCATGTCCCACACGTGCTCAACTGGATTCAAGTCCGGTGAGAATGCTGGCCAGTCCATACGGGTGATATCCTCCGATTGAAGCCATTCGCTTACGATGTTTGCACGCTGAGGACTGGCGTTGTCATCCATAAACACAAATTGTGCGCCCATGGCGCCCCGAAACAAACGTACATGTTGTTCCAGAATGGCGTCCCGATAGATTTGCTTGTCATGGTTCCAATTTGAACATGCAGGTCAGTTCTGAAACCCAGAATAATTCCACCCCAAACGAGCACTCCTGCACCACCGTAACGGTGTCGTTCAATGATGTGTTCTTGGTGGTAACGGGTACGTGGAGCTCTCCACGTGAAAGTCCGGCGAGAATCAGACTGCAAGCTAAACCTGGACTCGTCGGAAAACATCAAACAAGCCCACTGTTGCAATGTCCACAATGCATACTCTTTACTCCAGGCTAACCGCAGGCGACAGTGTGTTGCAGTAAGTGGAACGCATCTGACAGGTTTACGAGCATATAGACCAATCTGCCCTAAGCGTCTGTACACGGTCTGCCTTGAAATTGTCGTACCAGTGGCTGAAGAGAGCCGACGAGACAGGTTTAAGGCTGTGCTCCGCCTGTTTCTTTTGGCAGTAACTGCCAAATACCGGTCCTCATTCGGCGTTGTAACTCTGGGGCGACCTGTGCTGTAACGTCTACTCACATTCTCATCATCTTGGAATCGTTACCAACGCCTGGAGATGACACTCTGGGCAATTCCAAGTTCGTCTGATACTTCCAGTTGGGTACGCCCACATTCCAGACGGCCGGTAATTCTACCACGTAAAAAATCATCCAGATGCGTCCTTTGTGTCATAACTATTCGGTTATTGCATTGAAATGCTTAAAAAGCGCCTGCGAACAATTTTACTTCTTTGCCTGTATTCCTTATATATCACTCTCTTACACCCTCGTTATCGTGACGTACCATCGGCGTCATCTGGTTACTTCCTGAAATTTGCATATGATTCTTGAAGATGTGTGTAGTGATTTTACAGGTGATATATTTATTTTAGAGTTCGATTTTCGCGTGACTCCGAATTATCCTTGATTTATGGACATGAGTGTAGAATACTGGTAGATTATTTTGAAACAAGTATTTTGAGCCTGTGGTGAAAATTGAGGTTGCCAAGAAAGAAATTTGGGGAGCCCATTCAAAATGTCCGCAATTAAATTAACATTCACATTTTTGCAAAAGTTACAGAAATCGAAAATAGTAAGATTTAAGTCTTCGCTCAATTAAGCTCCAGTGCGTTTCTGAATATGAAAGGAGCCTAGTTAGTAAAAGAATAGAGCCAGAATTATAACAAAAAATTTTTTTTAAATATAATTCAGATCTCTAATTTTATTTTTTTTTTCAGAGAAAGTTTAATGTAATATTTTGGAAGTTTATTCTCGAGTAATGAATTGATTAAAAGGCTGATCTTCTTGAAGGCAATTAACTTCAGTACAAATATTTTTGTTTCTAAGAAGTCGATTGCGAACTGTATTATCTAATACTTTTTTCGAAGTGTTAGAATCCCAGTGAATTTATTTTATTGTGCTCAAGTTAAAATCTCTTCTTTTATCAAAAAACTGAAATTTTTTAAAATAAAAAATATATAAACCTAAAGAGTTGATTTATGAGTAGAATTAGCTTAGAACGATTACTAAGAATTACACTAGAAGGATAAATATTGTGTGCTTTTATTTTCTCAAAATTATTTATAGCAATTATATTATCGATATACCTAAAAATATGTAAAGTAATTTTTATTAACTTGATTAACAGATTTTTGGAAGTGAAATTCCTTTGTGAAAAGGTAAAGGTTGCAAATTTTTGTTGAAAATTTCCAACCAGTAGGAATGCCTTATATTTTTGAAAAGTTGAATCCCCAAATTATGTGTAGTTTTAAAAAAGTGCGCAATTAAGGTGAATATTGCAATAGTATTCTTTTTAATAACAGTAAAAATTTCAGGAAAAAACTTCGGAAAGTGTAAGAAAAGTAGTAAGTGTTGTAGGTTTCTGTTAATAGAAGATAGGTGTAGAAATGTTTAAAATCATAACACGTGATCTCTTTTGATGATGTCCTTTAAGACCTCTTTTTTATTCCTCAATTGATCTGTTTTTAAAGAAAGTTTTAATCAAACATTCAAACCACTTATGTCAAACTAGTTCCTTCCAAATTCTACGTCCACAGTCAAAATGACAAAATTTTGTGCCATTTTCTCATCGCATACTGTTTTGAATTTAACATAACTTGTGCTTCATCTAAGAACTTTAATAAGTTTCTTTTCGTTTTACTTTTAACTTTCTGTTGTTTCAACATTATTCCAGACCATTTACTTTAATTAGATGGTAAAATAAAAAGTTTTTTACAGCTTTTTTCGCTAAAAATATTGTTAAATTACTTTCAACCAAAATGGCAAACATTGTTTCTTGAAGAAAGAAAAAAAGTCGAAAAAGTCTGTTAACATAATTTAGCCTTTGTATTTGTATTTTTATTTTTATTGCATTATGACATGATTTAATCATTTAATAATTAAATCATGTCATAATAATTAATATTTAATAATTTATTAATATTTTTCCTTTTGTTTTGCATTTTAAAATTTTATTCTTCATTTTACAATAATATACATTTCGAATTATTTTGTGTTATTTTGTAATTTTTAAGATTTTTCGCAGATTGAATTCGCCCTCAGTCGGGGTATGTTCTTTATTCTTTGATATAGGAAGTAAAATTTATTTTTAGTAAAGGATTTTGAGATGATTTTAATTTTGTTTTTGCACTGAAATAGTCACGAAGAACGAAACGTTCATTCAGCACGCTTTATTTATTCAATTTTAATGTTTTAAATAATTACCCTCTGATGAGTCTATTTGAAGCATTGCAATATAAACAATTAATGTGCAGATTTCAATTACAGATTTCCATAAGTTTTTAAACCACTGTTAATGCTTTATTAGTTAAATAGCATTTTCTTAATCCAAATTTATAGTTTAAAAGTTCGTAAATAGTAATAAAGGAATTTCTTAACATATTAATGGTTGCTCTAGTGCAGCTATTTTAGAATACGAAATAAAGAACATCAAAGAAAACTTGGCGGGATTTCAAATTTAATCCATATTAACCGAGTTTTCTATTATCCAAGGTGATTATGGTCCCGATTTTTTCTGATGATCTTGTTGCACTCTATATTTACGGAATAAAATTAATTTCCGATAATAATATGAGATGTGTGGAATTTACAGTTACTTTCTCGAGCGATAAAATATTATATGTTGATTATGGAAGAGATTTTTTTTCCTATTATTTATCCCTTTGCCACTACAAATGTATAATAAATGCACAGAAGCATATAAGTGTACAGTGTGCACTGAATTGTACAAGAACTTATATAAGATGTAAGGAACTCTGTCTCTCTCTGCGCACATTTATGAGGAAGGAAGGTTTCCACTTGAATAAAAAAATAGTGGCCACTGCTATAAAGGGTGATAGAAGTTTTCAAAACAAACTGTTCCCATCATATAATGTGGGGATGGAAAGCGAACGGCGAGCCACAACAGGACATTTTCTCTGGAGTGGATGAAACATCGCCTATCGCAAACCCGTCATTCAACTGCAATTTGTTGTCGAAGATGCAACAATATTCAAGCATGAAGAAGGCTCATGTGCACCTTATGTACGGTGCTGCAAACGGCAGTGTCGCAGAAGTGGTAAGACTTTGCCAGAAGCGATTTCCAGGCTATATCTGCCCGATCGGAAAATATTTCATCGCTTGCACAAACAACTCTTGGACTCGTTCCGAAGGCATAGCTCTGGTTGGCCAAGGAGCTGAAAAACGATAAATCGAACATGCACTCCTTGAAGCAGTGGTCGATCAGCCTGAAGAAGCACGCGAGGAATATCTCGTGTTGTACCATATGCACATACCTCGTACCGAAGTGTTAACCATATGAAAATTTCATGTAGAAAGGTTACACCCTTATCATCTCCAGGGTATCCAGACTTTAAATGAAATAGGTTTTCCACAACGTGTAACATTTTAAGTTCTGCAACAGAGCACACTCCAGTCGCAGTTTGTAGTGTCTGTCCTGTTTACGGACGAGGTTACGTGCACATGTGACGGCATGTTTAATATTCACAACAATCATGTGTGGTTCACAGTACTACCCTTTCGAGATGCTACCAGCAAAGGTTCTCCGTGAATGTGTTGGTAGGGATTATCCACAATCACTTAATTGGCTCGCATCTTTAAAGAGACTGCCTAGACAGACTCCTTCATCCTCCTCTATTCAGGAAATACCTTACCTTTATTCACTACCTCACCTTTATTCACTACCTCACCTTTATTCAGGAAATCTGCCTGATTTACTGCAAAATGTGCCAGCATATATTCAAACTATTACGTGGTTCCAGAACGGCATGATTGCAAGCCAACACATTTCTTCAGGATTTTGCGAAACTACCTGGACATTGCCTTTCCAAACAAATGGATTGGCCGAGGTAGACCCCTTTCTTAGTTCCTAGAACTCCCGATCTATCTTGTCTGGATTATTTTTTCTATGGGAGCATCTAAGACGCGTCGTTTACGAAACGTCCATCGTACACCAACGGATATTATTGACCGAATTAGCGTCCCATCTGCAGACGTTCGTAAAATGCCAGGAATCTTCCAACGTGTGAGTGATTCCCTTCGTCGCTGGTGTGATACGTGTATTGCAATTGAAAGTGACTCATTTAAGCATTTGTTATAAATTTTTCAATAATAAAGATTCTTTATCCTTTAAATAATCGCCTTTGCTGTGTTCTCCATTTTTATCAAGCAGGCACCCTGCCGGAGCTCGCCGTTTGTTTTCCGACTCCACACTGTACGGTGGAAATTGTTTTTTTTTTGGGGGGGGGGAGTTCTATCATCTCTTACAATTGCGACTGTTAATTTTGTTACATCCTGTACAATGATGCAGTTAATTAAAAAGAACTTAGGCGTTGGTTATCGTTTATAAGGAATTAATGGATGATTAATGTATGTGCATATTGATAATCAACGATAGGCAGTTCAATTTAGATTTAAACAGTTGAGCTGAAGCTCTTCTTTTGAAGGTAAAATAAAGACACTGAAAGTATATGACTGTCTAACAGGAATTAGTCCAGATGGATGACCAATGAATAATAAAAATTTCAGAAGACGCTTGGAAGACCTGATATGACATAAAGTAGACTACTAGTTGAAAATATGGAGCTTTGAGCAACGAGATACACTACCACATTGTAAAGAGTTTGCCACAGGAAATAATTAAAATGTTCAATTCTTTCATCATTAAATAAAATAAAAAAAGCATTATTTATTGTTTCTTAAAATAATATTTACCATAAAGGGGAATTGGATTTCCCCTTCGCCCTTTTCATGTTATATAATATAAAGAGTTTAAATTCCCAGTGTATTAACTAGAACAGTTATTTCGTTTTAATTAACTGAATAGAATTTATACACAAAATGTTTTGTTATATTTGTGTTTATGTATAAGGTAACTAATCTTATATGTATAGGGGAAAAAATCTGGGAAAAATGTAAAGGGGACTTGTATAAGCAGACTTTTTAAATGGAATATGTGCGTCGAAATGGCACTTTGAGGCGGTACAAAACGCTGCTGAGCGATATGTAAAAGCAGTCTGCTGCCGTAAATCGCGATTCCCCGTGCGGATCTCGGTGGGTGTGTATCACTACACGAACGCAAGACTCTCCGATATACATTTTATTTATAGGGCTGCTGACACACAAGGCGCAGTTTTTCAAAGACGATTCGGAGAACGCTTTCTGAGTACCTTTCAGCAGCTGCTCCGTAATTTGTGAGTGGAACATACATTTCATTTTAAGATGCAGTTATTTCGGTCTCCTCTACCTGCTTTTATATTTTTGACAAATCTTTTTGGATCTTCCAGCATATTTCTTAGATTTCTTTGAAACACACGCACTTTTTTGTAGAAAATTAAAACATTTAATAGTTTGTGCTTTAAATTTAGCATCAGATGCTTTAAATTTTAGAGGTTTTAGGCCTATATAAGTCCTCTGTTCATAATTTTAGTGTAAACTCAGCCCCTTCAACTTTCAAATCATCAGCGCACTGAACCCCATCTGGAAACTTCAGACGGAGATCAAACAGTGTAACATCAGTCAAATGCGAACACGAAATGTCCCTCCTCAATTACAGGTGAACAGGGAGGGGCCTCTCAAAGGCATTTGAGTAGATCTATTCCCGTAGATCTTTCTGAATTCAAATTCTTTCGAGTTTGTCCAAACTCCCATTTGCATTGATTCCGAGAAGCAGCAATGGGACTCTTAAGCTCCTCAGTGGGAATACATTATGCTAAGGAAATTTTGCACGGTGACGTGGAAGCAAACTTTATGAATAATGATAGTAAAGGCAGATTATGAATGTAGAACTTTGTACGCAAGATTAGAAACTAAGACACTAATACAACATACACATAGATTAATAACTTAAAGATCATTCCAATATCGATAGTCTCTCTTTCGAAATGAACAATAATTGTAACGACTTAGAATTAACATAAAATTGTATATAACTACTGATTTTATGAATTCTTAAAATTAAGTGGAAGGTAGCTCTACTTTTCTCAGACTAAAAACATTTCCAAATGTTGCTTGGTAAGAAAATTTTAAAACATTGCCGTTAATGAAATAATGGTTAAATAGGCGGCAATTACAAAAACATCAAATAAAATTATACAGAAAAAAATCTGAAAGCTTTCAGATTTTATATTATGTCCAAAGGGGCGTTTTTTTAACGTTTTGTGTGCTACTTTTATTTATTAAATATCATGGTCTTCGCACTTAAACCACATAAAATTCAATTCAACAGCAATATAAAAAAAAATATTGGTAAATAAATCTTTAGAATTTCCGATAGACAATCTCGCGCGCTGGAGATATATATGATTTTATCCGTACTGTGTTGGCATTATTCGCTTTGAAATAATCTAAAAACTAAAAACTGTTTAAGTTCTGAAACTACGCTCATAAACTGAAACAGAAGTTAGGCTTCTGGTTAGAATTTTCTTAATATAATTATATAATTAACACTTGCAAATACTCTTAAATATATATTTCCGAAAGTGCGTTCTTTTATGTAACTGTATGCTTTGACCTGTTTCCGTTGTAAAAAAAAATGATTTAGATACAATTTATTTTAATATTGTTATCTGTATGTAGGATTATAAGAAATGCTGAGTATTGCGGGAACGAACATAATCTTCAAAGATCTTTTACTTTGGAGTTTGCTTTATCACTGTAAAATATATAATTTTATAAAAGTGCAGTCAAAGCAAATTATTTTCTTGAGAATAACTTGAGAGCTTTAAATGGGAAGGCTCTAATTAGATTTATATTATATTACTTATTATTAGTCCAAAGGCATTTTGTCCCTGAAGAACTATTGTTTTCGTTTTGCGATTTTGCGTCGAATCACTCTGAATGTCCGTTTCACTTTTCAAAGTGTTGCCACCAAATATTATCGCCCTGTATTATATTTGAAGGAATTAAACAATGAAGAATCTGCATATATATATTTATGTATGTTTCTTGCATTGTGATAAAACCACGCTACCTAAAGCCATCCAATTTTAAATGACGTAATCCTACTGCAAATTTGGGTATCTGGGAGCCCAAATTTGAAATTTGCAATTTTTTTATTATCTATTTGAAATTTTGTAAACTTTTAACGAATTTTTGATTATCAAACTCAAGGATTTCAAAGCGAACAATGGCAACAAAAATTTTTATCTCCATCGCGCGAGACTGTGTATCAGAAATTCTAACGATATGCTCATTTAAAAATTATTTTGCGATATTGCTGTTGAACTGAATTTTATGGTTTAAGTGCAAAAAACATGACATTTAATAAACAAAGGTAACACACAAAAGGTTAAAAAAACACCACTTTTTACGTAATTTAAAATCTGAAACCTTTCAGATTCCCCCAGTAACTTTGCAAGTGATATTACAAATACACCAACGAATCAATCTTCTTTGGAAAATATTTCAGAAGTCCCTCATTTGTCTCTCTACGAACAAATTACACGCAGCTGAAATCTGAAATTTTATAACGGGCTTTTGAGAATGTCAACAAAATAATTAACCAAAAATGTGACCTAGTTTTACGAATTATTGTATAATCGATCGAAACAAAATTCCCTTATTACTTCCTTGTATGAAGTAAAAAGGAAGTATTGCAATCGCAAAAAATTTCGGGTACCGTATTTCAACGAAAATATCCATTTTGACAGCTATCGAATGCAATTTAGCAATGTTTTTGCGTGACATCTGTGCGTAAGGACAGAAAGGAGGACTCTTTCCCCCCAAAAAAATTACAAAACTGATTTAAAATAGATTCTGAAGAGAGTTTTTCTGTAGTGTACGTACCTATAGTATAGTCTACGTACTACGTACTAGTATGCGTACGTATAGTCTGTGCGTACGTACGTATGTATGCATGTATCTCACGTAACTCAAAACAACTTTGTATATAGGACTGCTAGAACATGTAGATGTGCACCTCCTATTTTGTTTGCAATCAGACGCACCAGAAGCATACACACATATATATATACTCACTCTGTTACTCGGCTCAGTGAGCTCAAATTTTTTTATTTTCATATGTCTGTAAACGGCGTATTTTTTGCTGTAAGAATGATTGAATAATTCTGTTCTTATCTTCCCGTTAAGATTATTATACTTTTAGTAAATTTGCATGAAATATTTGTAAAATTGGCAACAATTTAAAAGTTGCTTAAGTGCAGCTAAGCTTAACCATTTTTACCACAGCAGCCATATTTGTTTACATTTGAAACTTAGCAGAATAGTGGATTTGTTACCAATCTAGAGAAACTAAGCTTCGCAACAACAAAGATAACGCCTTCTTTTATTATTGCGAATTAAATCATGCTTAATCCCTTCTGGAATTTATTCGAGGAAATAAATGTTAAGATTTACTTCTTGCGGTGGTTCTTCAACAACTGTCGATTCATAGCCACTCTTTTGTAAAGGCAGTCATATTGTCAGTTTCTAAAAGTTCGCTTCAAGCTCTGCTGAATAATCAAAATATTTCCCAAAGAATTTTAGACTATAGGCCTTTGCTTAAGCCAATGGCACACAGAATTTCTTTCCAATGGATTCCAGCTCACTGTGGAATTATTGAAAATGAAAAAAACTGATACTGTGGCTAAGAAAGGAACTTTTATAATGCAAATGCATTAATCGACCGCTTTTATTTCATAGGACTGAATTGTTTGTTAACCTGACTTTTAAGAAAATTCTTAAGCAGGATATGATTTAACGTGCTATGGATAAGAGTTGGAGGATTCTGGGGGAAAAGACAACTTTTATTGCCAGTTTTCCAAGAAAGACAGCGGTAGCTGTATTTAAAAGTCTGACCGGACATGACTGTTTGCGATACCAAACTGTATTTTGTGCGACTCCAATCAGCCTATGATTATTGAGCATTTAAATAATTGTATTGCACTTTCTTGGTATCAGGTTAGGTTATTCAATTATGGCAAAGCACACGAGGACTATCTGCCTAAGGGGAGGGATGCCTTCGTGAAGGACTTTCTAAGGGAAACTGGCTCGTATACACGTTACACATGGGGAAAACCACGAAAACGCCCATGCAGCCAGCCCGTTCGCGGGATTCGAACCTCGGACCGAACTACCAGTGTTCAGCGTCTTTACTGCTCGGCCCCTGGTGGGCCCTTTCTTGGTATCAGGACATTGTTAAAAAGTACTGGAGGGCCGCGAACTAATGGCTTAAGCGCTAATCTTCGGCATTTGTGAAATGAAATAAAAAGATTTATTTCGTAGTTTTTAATATAGATATTTTGAGTTTGTATTTCTGCCTTGTCGTGAAGTGAGAACTGAATTAATTGACTGAGAAATACTGAATCGTCTTTGAAAAACTTTTTTTTTGTGTGTGTGTGTGCAGTTTTTTTATACATCGTTTTAGAATTATTATAGTATTTGTATAGAACATGTGGCAACGACGATTAGATAATTCTTCAGATGATGTGATTTTTGTGCATTCTGTGCTATAAAAAGAATGAGATGTAACGCTGTGACCTATTAGAAGTGAACCTATTAGAATATTTGCCAGAATGTCGCTATGGTAAACAAATATAGTGAATTTTAGAGAATGGTTTTATTCTACTGTGGTTTATGCGCTATCGCCGAAGTAGATTTGATTCGAACCAATAAGTTTAAATGAAACTTATAAGTTCGAATTAAATTGAAAAATGCATGTAATTTAAAATTACATACAAGGAAGTGATGGGGAGTACACATCAGGTTTTTTATCTTTAAGAACAATGTTTTTATTATTTTGGAAAACTCCAGCGTGTTCCTTTTAATTAGCCTAATTTTTTTTTACTGCAGACTTTCCTCGGAGCCACGGTGTTTAAGTTTAGCAGATTATTATAATTATTTGTGTTCTGAAAATAATTTGAGAATAATGCATACATGGTTTCCCTTTGCAACTGGACGAAGAATAACCGTAATTACAATACTTCCTTGTTTCATAGAAAGGAATAGAGGAAAAACGGTTAAAGTTAAGTCAATAAGAGTGGCACGCGCATTTATTGAAAATAAACTGCTGTTACTCGTTCCCTCTTTAATAGCTACGTTATTTCATTCACGTAGATTCTAGAACTTTGCCGATCCATTAATCAGTAAGTGTACCATTTATAATCCTCACGTACTTCGAATTTCTTGCGCAATGTAACAATTTTAAAAATATTTCTTTGCTACCCTGAGGAAAGTGACATCGAGAAAATTGATCGCCGCCTAATTCATTAAGAAACCTTTCCGATGGTTTCAGAGTCTCAAAAACATTTAACCACAACGGGAAACTTGTAAACGACGGTCATGATCAGAAAGAAAGAAAGAAATAATAAGGATAATTATCGCTTGGCACACAGACCACGAGCGAGCCATCTGTTGCGCAGAAACCCGAGCTCATAACTGCGGGCGATAAGTATAATTATAGACCTCTAGCTCTCATCCTTTCATTCATTCTTACATATTCTTTAACTAATCAATCACGCGATAGTTCATTGATACCTATATCCAATTCCTGTCGCTAAACATTCATCACGTAAAGAACTGGACCACAAATTCAATCCCAGGTGTTGCAAAACGGAATGGACAAATACTCAACTGCGTTTGTATTTCCGCTACCGTTGTCAAGTAAAAGAACCAGCACTTGGGCCTGAAGACATTTCTATTAAATGCCATTTGTACCCAAAAAGCGGAATTTCTGCTGTCATAAGTTATAAATCTGCAGAGAAATGAATTATCGCAACCAATTATATCGCGGATTGTGTATCAAGGGTGTACGAAACTGTCTCTTATGTGTTATTGGATAATAATAAATATTAAAAAAAAGAACTCATAGCAATGACATCATTTTCATTTTTAATGAATGGCTTCAATATAATCGTTCTGTGATGAATATTTATAAAAATGAAGCCAAAAAGCAGTCATATTGCTTTGTTTTTTACATTTTAAAAAAAAAATTCTGAAAGGTTTTAGATTTTAAATTACGTCCAAAGGGGCTTTTATATAACGCTTTGTGTGTTACCTTTATTTATTAAATATCATGTTCTACGTACCCAAACTATAAAATTCAGTTCAAGAGCAATACTGCAAAATAATTTTTAAAGAAACATATCTTTAGAATTTCCGATACACAGTCTGACGCGCTGGAGATAAAAATAGTTCCCTCCCCCCTGTACAGTGTTGCTATAGTTCGCTTTGAAATCGTCGAGCCTGTTAATCAAAAATAAGTTTAAATGAATAAGTTTTACAAAATATGAAATAGATAATAAAACAAATTCCAAATTTGGTCTTAGAGATGAGCATATTTGCGTGGAAACGTACGTTATCCAAAATTGGATGGGTGTAGGCTCCATTGTTTTATCACAGTGCGAGAAAAATACATACATTTGCGCAGATTCTTCATTATTTAATTTCTTCAAATGTAATGTGGGGCGAAAATGTTTGGTGGCAACAATTTGAAAAGTGAACCGACATTTGTAATGAACCAACGCCGTTGGGCTAATAATTTGCTATTGTTGTGAAAGTTTAATGACACATTAAATATACAGGCTACTCGAATTTTCGAAGCCAGAAAGCATGAAAAATCAACTAGGAGATTCGAGCCACGGATCTTCCTGCTGTCCTTTAGTCTGTCAGCCACTACACCACAAGAGTACATACTGGAGAACGCAATAATTTCTTTCCTACGCGGCCACTTAAAGGACAACTGGTGAGAGTCACGAGGTCTAGTCAATTAAATCCAGGCGGGGAACCTTCCACCAAATTTTAGCTCGGGCACTACTGTAAATACCAGTAGGATTTTTGAAGCCAGGAAACATGAGAAATCAACTGTGCTCGCACCAGGATACGAAATAAAGATTTTCCAGGTGTCAACTGAGAGTACTAAGAAGCTAAAGAGTTACTAAGAAGCTAAAGACTATGCGCGGGGAAAATGATAATCCTCTACGAGTTACCACTCCAAAACTACGACTACTAAGAAGCTAAAGACTATGCGCGGGGAAAATGATAATCCTCTACGAGTTACCACTCCAAAACTACGAATTTGCATTTTTAGCTCAAAGGAGCGTTAGCTCAGAAGGGCTATTAATTTCGTTTTGGCATTCTGCATCGATAAACTGTAAACGTACGTATCACTTTTCACACTGTTGCCACCAAATATTATTGCCCTTAAAAAAATTAAATAATGAAGAATCTGCATAAATGTATGTCAGTTTCTCGCATTGTGATAAAACAACAATAACTAGAGCCGTGAAATTTTGAATAACGCTATCCTCCTCCGAATATGGGAATCGGGAAGCCCAAATTTGAAATTTAAAATTTGTTTTATTATCGACTTCATATTTTTAACACTCTAATGAATTTTTGATTAAGAAATGAACGATTTCAAAGCCACACTGTGTCAAAACTGAGTGTTCTGTGCATACTTTTGGCGAACATGGTCGTGATAGTGTTAAAGTCCTGATCTTGAACAGGGAGCTGAATGCAGCTATGTTCAGTGGAAATGGTAGACTAATTGCACGCAAGGAGGGTTTAAAATTACCCTTTTATTAAACCACTATTTACAGCCACTTGTCCACTCGGAAGGGATAACAAAAACTACTGACCACACTTGGGTCTAAACTGAACAATCAAATAATTTAAAATAAAGTTAAGTAGAAAATTAAGAAGTCGTTGCTCTCAGAGCTATAAACGCGAGGTTGGCCTCTAATTCAAACTATCAATGGTGCGTAGCAAGATTTGGCTAATACTAACGCACTTCGATTTCTTCAATAAGTAATAGAGTAACAGCGCTAAGGCTTAGAATTTAAATACTAGCTAGTCAGGCGAACGTCGAACAGAGCCGCAGTGACCTGAGACTAAAAGCTCTCTCACACCGAGAAGTTCCTTGCTAACCTTAAATACAAAACTTGGCTCCACTTCAAATTAGCATAAAGCTGAAAAGCGCGCTCATTCTAACGGAAAGTTGAAATATGTTATGTTATGTTATGTTATGTAGAAGTGAGGGGGCCACCTAATATTTACCCTAAGTGAATAGGTATTAGCCCCACACACTAACTAGAAAACAAACAACATTCTGGCATCATTCTTCGAGTGGAGATGGGAATTGTGACTCGAGCGAGCGCAAGTACTGCCACCGGCCGCGGAATCAACGGTACTCCTACCTTTCAGCATTAAATTTGCTCAAGTAAAAGGTGATATACATATTTACATATTATATATACATTACATGATATACATATTTGTGCAGGTGCATATTTTAAGATGTTATCTATTGTGAGTACAGGCAACATATTTCAGGATATTATAAAAACATGCGTGATATTCCCACGTTACAAATCATTTTGGTAGACATGATCTGCTTATTATCAGAATTAATTAAGAAGTATAAAATTGTTTACAGAGCTTACATTTAAGTACTGTTGAGAAGTTGTGCTGAAATTTTAACAGCTCAATTTTGAAGATTCATTATGTGCTGTAAAGTATGTTTTTGTGTTAATTAATTTTCAAAAATTATATTATTGTCTAGCAGTACATTGTTATTTGCATTTGAAAATTGATCATGAGATGAGATTATAAATTGTGGTGGCTAGAAGCAACTGATTTCTAGTATATAGATCATGCCTACAATCATGATTTGTTTACATCATTTTTTACAAATGGCGGTCAAAATTAGAAAAGAACATAAAATGATTAAAAAATACATAAGTAAGTAAGTCTGAAAACAAAAGAAAAAGAAATAGCTTCGTCTGCAATCTTATACTTAGTACGTACTTTTAGATAAATCTGCATACATATGCTGATACATTGTCAGCTTATTTTTGTCAGTTCATTGTATGCAATTTCGTGAGATTTTACAATAGTTAGTTTTCAATTGTTACAAACTATGATATATTTCAATGTTGATTCTTTATCGACTTAATGCTGGAAATTTATTATATGTCTTCACTTATCAGGTAATATGAGCTTATGTCACATAGAAATGTAGGGGGTTCATCTATTATTTGCCAGAAGTAAACAGATGAGAGCCCCTTACCTTATTTGTGAGTGACCTATTTTGTACTTATGGTTGCGGTGCTTATTTATTTCCTGTAAAGGTAAGCCCGCGTACATTATATCTGTATTTATTTGCTTTATTTTGCTATTGCTGAAGTATTCTTTGAAGGTTAAGTTACAATACATAGCTCTTGACTTCTGGCAGCCAAAAATTCAATAACCTTCGTAATTTTATTCCTCAAGTGCTTGTTCTTAACAGCATATCTTAAAAATGGGAGTAAATCATCTTCTGAATTTGGCTTCTTTAGATGAAGGGAATCTGTAAATGGGCAGGAAAATAGATAATGTTCGGGGTGACCCCTTTCACCACATGCACAGGAGTCTGATGAAGAGAGATTTCTTGCATAGAGGTACGTGGGAAAGGGGCCGTGCCCCGTGATAAACCACGTGATGTGTCTGGAGAGATGGATTGGAGGAGAGTCAACTTTGGGGAAGAGATTGTAAACTCTTCTGCCTGTATTTGCACCGTCCCACCATTGTTGCCATAAGTCTTTAGTTGTGATCCGTAGTTTTAGTTTGAGGTGAGAGGCTGGCCAGGGAATGCTTATTTTCTTGGCATTGATTCCCTGTGCTGCCTCCTTGGCTAATATGTCAGCCTCTTCGTTTCCTTTATGACCAACATGGGCCTTGATCCAGATTAAAAAGAAGTGTTGGCCTTGAGCACTTGAGGACTTTCTGAGAATTTCCTGAGCTAATGATGATCTATTATTTGTGTTCGCGAGAGCATGCATTGCCGAGAGACAATCTGTATAGATGTAAGTCCTGGGAAAATGATGATGTGTACTTACGTTGATTGCCTGCAATATCGCGAACATTTCTGACTGAAAAACGCTATTCTCTTTGTCAAGTTGGAACTTGAAGTCTTTTGTATCATGGTCACTGAGATATAATTTTATAGGACATCCTTTTCCGTTGTTTATGCCAGAACCATCAGTGTAGATCTTCGGAAATAATGCTTGGAACCTGTTGTGCCTTATGCATAGTGTGATATTATTTCGGCTAGCTGGATGTCTTTCATATGGATGGGTCAGTAAAGTGTAGGAGCTGGCAGCTACTATCTCATTTTCAATTTTGCAGTCTGAAATAAGAGTTTACAGGAAAGAGAAATAAACATAAAACTTTGTTAGTTTAAACTAAAACCTTACAACTGTAGGAAAAAAAATTATCTCCAGCGTGCGAGACCGTGTATCGGAAATTCGAAAAATATGCTCATTTTAAAATTATTTTTGTTTCACTAGATGTATTGTTTTCGTTGTTTCACTGTATGGTGAAAGACAGTAGACAAAAATACTTTGAAGTATATGGGCAAGAATTATCGTTAAAAGTTAAAACAAAATATTCTCTGATATATCAAACCCTTAAGTGGAGTTGAAAAAAAATAATTTCAAAGATTTGTGATCTGAATTTGGTGTAGACGATAAGTAAAAAGCATGAGACTTGAAAAATATTAAGGAATGTTTCCTGGTATTCGCAATCTAATTAGTCGACTTCACAAATAATAAGCTCTTAGCTTGGAAATGGGTATCATAACCATATATCAGATACGTAATATTTTTGTTTCAGGAAAGAACAGTCAAAATTCGTGGAACAACCGTGAGATAAACCATGAAGTTTTGAGGCATTTTCGTGATCTGAAATTTACACTAACAACTTCGTTAATATTCTCGGAAGGATGTGCGTCGAACATTTCCAAGAAACGTTTTCAAGTTACCAAGTGGTCAAAACGATAGTCAGTACATAATAAGAATGTATTAATGCATTTTAAAACTGATATTAATATTTATAAATTTATAAAATTTTGGCAGATTCATATTATCGCTAGTACATCAACAAACCCCATTGAAGTTCCACTGAGATACTGGCAGCATAGAATTTTCTTTCTTTGGTATAACTTCTTTTGTCTGGATATTCCTACAAGGAAAGCCCAGATAAAGTTTAAGAATTTAAACTGATCAAAATCAAACATTTTACATTACCAGAAGAAGCATGCGATCGGCTGGGGAAAAAGTGCTTTCTAATTAAAAAAACTAACAAGACAATTTTTTACTAATTATATAGAGGCCATTTCACGGCAGTATGACTTCAGGTTAATTCTTAAGACTACACAGGCTGTTCGCACATTTTTAGACGATTTTCATTGTATTACAAACACATTTTATCTAAACTTTTTATGTTTTAAATGTTGTAATTGATAACTCTTACTATTCGCTATATTTATACATCATAATTTCCAATACAATAAAGACTTGTATAGTATTGGAAGAGGTATTTTTTCCCGTTTCACTCGAACAATATTCTAGGGCAACGATTCTCAAACTGTATGGCGGGTTCCCTAGAGGGGGGCACGATTACCGTAAGTGGGGGACGGGGCATGTCCGAAAGTCGAAAATAAAAGATTATCTAAAAATTATTATTTTACTGAAAGGAAGCGAAACAGAATATATTCTGATATAATAAAAAATAAAATACACATTTACACTGATGTAATATATTTATAAATGTATCAGTAGTTCACAATGTATTTGATAATTAATTTATCAATACTAAATTAAGAATAAGTTTAATAATAACTAGTGATTCGCATGTGCTTGTCTTGCAGAGCAAAATTTTTCAAAGGAATGTTTAATATTCGGAATTGATACTTTAAGTTCCTTTCTTATATTTAGTTGAGATTTATATTTTGTCTTCAAATCAGCCACCGCAGAAAATCTGGTTTCACAAAGTCTGGTCACAAATCTGGTTTATGTTGAAATGGTAATAGTATACGGAATGCTTTTGTTTTCAGAGCAGAAAATTCCTCCTCCACCCCTGCCCAAAATTCCAAGAGTGATTTATTACTAAATTGCCTTTTGATTTCGCCTCTTGTTGTGAAACCAATGAAGATGTCAGCCCTTCTGGAGTATTTTGAAATGGATAAAATGGTTTAAGTTTATTACATTTCATATTGTCTGCTGCCCATACTTTTGAGCAAATAACACACAGAGGCCTTTTTTCTTCAATACTGGTGAACCCAGAATTTAAGCATTATTGAGAACATTTTCTTGATTTAATTTTTGGAACCACTCTCTTCTGTGCACTTGTTGATGCTTTATTATCGTCTAATGTTAGCTTAAGACTTAAAAATTTATTCATGATTCTGTTTAAATCTACTGCTGGAATAGAATCAGATGCAGTATTTATACACGTTTTGCGCAGACAATTTGATAGGTTGCGCAGACATCCACTAGAATCCCGGATGTGGTGGATATAACAAAAAAAAAAAAAAAAAAAAAAAAAAAAAACAGAGACTAGAACAATTTTTCTAATGACAAGTGTACTTTTAGAAGTAGAGTATTAAGGAATTAAATATTTAATTAAAAATTATTTTGCAATATGTTCCAATTTAAAAACTAGAAAGGAAAAGTAACATAATACTTATCCTATTATTTAAAAGTAACCTACTTAAAATAACTATTACTTAAAAGTAAGATATACTTTATAATCAAGGTCGTATTGTAGCTTTAGCCTCAAAGTGCATTATCATTGCATTGAGTACATTGTTACTGTATGTGGGGCGCGATGAAAATTATGTTTGAAAACAGGGTCGCAAACATTTTGAGAAGCTCTGATCTAGGGAGATTCTAGGTCGACGTTTAGACACCCCGCGTTTTAAAAGTACAAAAGCACAAAAGTACATTGGTGATGGATCAAATTTAGTAGGGATATGAATGATGGGTACGGCCGTCATGTCCTTTTCTTCTTCCACTTTTATCCAGGCAGTTAACAGTGGATTTTAACGTGTAGCTGCTTACTTTGTCTTGATGCAGTTCTAATGATTGATCACACTGTGTGTAAAGCGAATCTGTTTCATATTTGAAAATTGGGTATGAAATATTTTTGATAATATTGTTACGGATTTTGTATTTATTTAGCTATTTCAATAGAATTGTAATTGAAATTGTTTTATTTTCTTGTGCAACGCAGCGCGTGACGAGTTATAAGCTACGGTGGAAAAGTAAAAATACAAGAGCGCGTGTATTTAACATTTAACAAATATGTATCTCGTAATTGCTGTTTTGATCCAGAAAAATCAAGGGAATAGATTTTGATTAAAAAGCTTATAAAAGCCGGATTAAAACTTCTCAGCTCAGTTGAACTTGTTTTAAGCGAACTGCTGTTTACTTAGTGCTGTTACTGACTGTACTGTCGCTGTGAGATCGGATTAAATTTCTTTGTATTTTGAATTTGTGTTCTGTTCATATTCTAATAGTTTAGAAATATAACTGCTGCGATATATTGTGATATTATATGAATATCTCTGAGGAAATATTGCAGCATTTTGTTTTATTTCTTGTGAAAATAATAATTTTATTAACTTTTTATCGACTTGTGCATTCAATCCATTATGAACAGTACGTACGCAACAATTTTTGGTGTCAAGATTATGAGATTTGAATGCCATTAACTAGAACGATGGTAGAACAACTAAGATAGCTCGCGGCTGCCTTTGCTGCATTCCAAGAAAAGATGGAAGTTGGTCAAGACTCCGTTAAGGAAGAGATGAAAGACGTTCAAGCAGGTCAAGAAGAAATGAAAAAGGAAATTACTTGCATGATAGAAAACGGCTGTGGAAGGCAGAATAGACGCGGTTGAAAATAAAGTTGTACAAATTGAAGAAAAAGTTTCTTCTATAAAAGAGCAAATAGAAGAGAGTGTTTCGGTCGTGGAGAGTTACAGAGTTTCTTCTGTCAAAGAAGAAATCGAAGGAATAGTTTGTGCCGGTCAACAACAAATTGATGACAGGGTCTCTTCGGTCGCCAAGGAAGTTGATGCCTTAAAGAAATTCGTAGCGACAGCAAGAAGCAATTCTGATGGATTTAAATTTTTATCCGTGCCTTCTCGTTCCTCCCTCAAGTTGTCTACATAAGATAGGAAGACCTCCTGGCAAGTGTAATAAGACACGATTTTCTATAGTTGCGGATGCGAATGGATGGGTTTTCCAAGCTAAGGCCTGTCGTCTCGCCGCTTCTCTGAGAGCAAATGCAGCGGATATCCTGCAGACTGTTCCAGAAAACCAGAGACGAGACATCGAAACTCTATCCGGCGCATTGGAGCTGCACTTTGGGAAGAAATGTTTGAAAGCCTACAGTAGGGTTCACGCTCCAGGAGCTCGCCACGGAAGTTGAAAGGCTGTATCACCTCGCCTTTACAGAGTGCCCGAGAGAAACAAGGGAAATACTGTTTCTGCAGTACTTCATCGATGACTTTCGGTATTCGGAAATACAGAAGGGTCTACGAATGGCGGATGTCAAGAATTAAAAAAGGCTCTGGTGTACGCCATGAAATCCGAGGCAGCCCAGCAAGCAGAGATCGCCACTCAGTCAGAGCCGCTCAAGTACAAGAGCCATTGGATCAATTAACTGCTCGTCTAAACGATTTAACTAGACAAGTTAATGCCTTGAGGCGGAATAGGAGTGATATGAAAGAAACACTAAGTGCTGGAACTGTGGTGCTGAAGGGCATATACGAACACCCCAGAGCACGGATGTTAAGACTACGCATATCAAGAAGGAGGGAAACTAATTAGTGGCCATCTCGCGAGACGGAGGTTGCCAGATAATGAAAAGCGCTTCAGATTTCTGCAGTAAGTGGCGGCATGGACATCTCATCATGGGACACATCAATATGATCACTTCCCTGTAATATGACGATGGACACGGGAGCTAATGTTACCATCATCCGAAACGATCTGGCTCAACAACAAGGTAAACATATCTACACGCCTCCCTGCGTTACCCTCCAGACTCCAGACTGTGTCCGGCGAGAAGATCGACACAGAGGGGAAATTAAACGTTAACATCACGTTTGGAAGTGCCGCCTACGATCATACGGCATATGTGGCTGATATCACAGATCCTTGCATACTCAGATTGGACTTTCTAAGGAAATACAATTTTTTCTTGGAGTTTAAAAACAACGAACTGCATTCTGCCTTTGAGGACATAGCTTTATTCGGAATTAAAGATGAAGGAGTGAAATCGATCAACAAACATCATAGCTCAACACGATATTGCAATACCTGGAAGAACAGAATTTTTACTTCCTGGATTTATAACCGAAAATAGAAATTTCCGCTACGGCATCACAGAATATCCGAATGACTGTAACAGCCCGAAAGAAGTACTTGTAGCCTCAGCACTCGCCGATCTATCGAGAACCGTTATCCCGGTGAGAGTTACCAATGTAACTGACAAAGCCAGAGGTATTGAGAAAGGTGAAGGGTTGCAATATGTACTCCAGTAACCAGCATTGAAAGAAAGAGTAACATCTCAGAATCCGTTCCTTCAGAGAGCCTTACTTCGGAGATATTACAGAGTGCGCAATTAAACGATGAAGAGAGGAATGCTGCCGAAAGTGTTAGTGAAGATCTTCAAGATGTGTTTTCTGACGTGGGTCGAACCAGTTTGACTCATCATAGAATTGGTACCGGAGATCACCCACCAATTAAACAACACCCAAGACGTCTGCCGATAGCTAAATAGGAAGAGGTAGGAAAACTTCTAAAGAACATGCAAGAAAGCAATGCCATCCACCCTTCAGCGAGTTCATGAGTATCTCCCATCGTCCTGTTGAAGAAGAAAAACGATTCAACCAGATTTTGCGTTGACTATCGCCGATTGAACGAGGTTACGAAGAAAGACAGCTGTTACATCAGCATCGGCTGATCAAGACCCATGGAATGACAAATAAGTCAGGAAAATACATCTGGAAGATGGCGACATTAAACTCATAATAGATTTAATTGAGACCTCAATCAGAAAACCTACTTGGCAGGACATTTCGAGCTATAGTCCCACGACAAAACAATATTGGGCTCTGGGACTCACTCCATATTCAAAATGGCGTCTTGTACCGGAAAGTCGAATCGGATGATGGGAAATCTTTCCGATGGCAACTTCAAAGATCCCGGATTACGGACGTCCTTAAAGAACTACATAGCAATGCTACAGGAAGTCACTTCGGAATTAAGAAGACCTTGCAGAGAGTTCGAAAGCGCTTGTACTGGAGTAATGCAAAGGATGATATGCAAAAGTGGTGCCGACCTTGCGATGCCTGTGCAGATCGGAAAGGACTGAAGAAACGCAGCCGAGATAAGCTGCAACGTTACAACGTAGGAAGGATAGAATAAATTTTATTCAAGAATAAATTTTATTAACTTTTTATCGACTTGTGCATTCAATCCATCACGAACCCGTGCTCATGCAACAATATATAGTATTTTCAGTAAAGACGCTTTTCGATATATACCCCGTGAACCGAAAAATATGAAAAATATGTAAAGTATGTGCACATGCAGTAAATAATTTTCTGTAATTAATATCATTCACGCTGCAATACTGGCAAAACTCCAAAAATGAAGTCTTGAGACAAACGTGTTTAAAGTTTTCCGTGGCTTGAAATGTAGAATTCACACGCTTAATTGATGGATTAAGGAGTAAATATAACTGAAATGTTTCATAGGACTTCTGTTAATAATGATGATTATAAAATGTTATAAATTTAACTTTATTTAATAATAAATTTTATTTATTTCTGTATTTATTTTATATTGTGAGCTATACTGGAACTATACTGGAAGCTCATAATAATGAAAAAAAATTTAGAGACAAGAAATTAAGTTTTATTAATAATGTTAACGTAATGTGACATGCACACATAAAAATACAAAATAACATTTTTAATGTTTCAATGTTAAATCATTCATCAGAATGCAAAAGAAAGTGAAAAATATTCACAAGAAAAACCTGTACTCACAAAGTTTCAAAATAGAACTTGTTTTTATTCGAAATTTAGATTACTGTAAGATGCTGAGTAACAGCTTGGTATTGCCGATAAATAAACTTTACAGATCTTAAAATGTTTTCTCAGATGTTGCAAAAGACAGTTTTAAGATTTTTTTCAATGTTGCTACCTGGTAGGGTTGCAAAATTTTCCAGCGTCTGGTGGCACAATGATAGTTTTAATCTCTATTTTGTTAAAAAGTAATCTCATAGAAGTAATCAAATAATTATTTTTATAATTTCAGTACAGAAATGACATGGAAGTATTGTTGTCATTCTTAGTATTTTCAATAAAATTTTGATATCTCTGATCTGAGAGATCCATCAGTGATGTCGTCAGGGGCAAACTCAAAAAATGTCAGTATTGCAACCAATGTACGAGAGGAACCAAAGAATGTTACAGAGGCATTGTCATCTCTTAGTGTGGTATTGAACTAAAACTGTAGAGTCATTGGGTTATTTTGATACTGAAGACGTGAAAAATCTGTAATGTTCTTGCCGGAACTCGAACCTGGATGTCTCGAATACGTGTCGAGTGTGCTACCGTTACAACACTAAAGCATGCTGGAAGGAGGGAAAAATACCTTATATACTCCACCTTTTAAAGGGCGACAGGGAATACGGAGACTCAGTCGCCAAATCCTGGTGGTGAAGAATCATCATTCACCACCTTTTTGTTCGGGCGCCACTGTAGAGTCATTAGGTTATTTGAATGTTGGAAAGGTGAAAAATTTTTAGAGCTCTCCCGTGACTCGAACCTGGACCCCTCGAATACGCGCTGAGTGCGCTACCGTTACACCACGAACGCATGCTGAAAGGAGGCAGAAAATACAGTATAAAATATACACTGGTGTGCAAAAATTAACGACGAAGTCGAAAAATTAGCATATCAGCTGAACGAAGAGGCAGAGCGGACAGAAAGACCAATCAGCAGATTAAGTAAGGTGATGTACGGTAGCACATGCGGAGAAATGCAGGTAGACGTAATGGGGGAGTTTCTGAGTAGTATAAAGCATGTTGTCGGTGTAAGATCAGTATTTCTGGCGAAGACATTGCATGCCGTATAGCAGTTAAAATCACACCGAATTGCTGCCTCAGCGAGAAATGGCGAATAATCAATCTGTTAGACGACATCTGGATGCTTTTACCCGAGGTCGAATCGTTGGGAAGTTGGAAGAAGACCGCAGTGTGACAAGTGTGGCTGCAGAGTTCGGAATTGCTCACAGCATCGTTTCACGACTTTGGAGACAATTTCAAACTACAGGAACAGCTATCCGGGGGTTTAGTAGTGGTCGTCCACGAGGAACCACACCCGCATAGGAACAGCTATCCTGGGGTTTAGTAGTGGTCGTCCACGAGGAACCACATCCGCAGATGACCGGTATATTGCCTTACAGGCCAGAAGAAACAGGCGGCAGACAGCGGGAGAAATCGTTAGACACACGACACAGGCGACTGGACAACCGATATCGCGTTTTACCGTGGCCAGAAGACTGCACGGTGGTGGTCTGTTGCACGTTCTCTGTGGTGCCGGGAACACCGGAATTGGAGAGGCAATGAATGGGGACGAGTACTCTTTACAGATGAGAGCAGATTCAGTCTGAGTAGCGATTCTAATCGCATACTTATCTGGAGAGAGCGGGGAAGCCGCAATCATCACTCGAACATCATTGAAATGGACAGGTATGGAGGTGGCGGTGTTCTCGTTTGGGGAGGCATCATGCTTAGTAGTCGTACAGACCTTCACATCTTCGACGCAGGTTCAGTCAACGTGACCCGTTATTGTAACGAGATTCTTCTTTCATATGTGCGTCTTTTTAGAGGCGCTATGCGTCTGCAGTTCCTTTTCATGGACGACAATGCACCATGTCATCGCACAGTAGCTGCCGAACAGCTCTTAAAGAGTGAGGATATTGAACGTATGGACTGGCCGGCACGATCTCCGGATCTCAATCCCATCGAGCATGTATGGGATTTTCTAGGCAGACTCTTGGCAGCTCGTATCTTACCACCAGTAACGATTCCGGAGCTTCGATTGGCGCTGCAAGACGAATGGGCAGCAATGCCTCAACAACTCATTGACACCCTCATTCTCAGCATGGGCAGACGCTGTGAAACCTGCCTAGCAGTCAGGGAAGATCCTATCCCCTATTAAAGACCGGATGTTTCTTGCTGGACACCCATCACAGGGATGTTTCGGCCTTCAGTCGCATTGCGCTCCATGCTATTTTTTCAATAAAGCTTCTTTTTATCCCTCTGATTTCTCTTTTAGTAAGTGTTGCTTACATTACTCACGTCCTTACGTATTGGGGATCTTACGGTATTAAATGTGTTGATTTGGAAAGCTTTTGTACAAAGTTATATTAAAAAACCGTCTCGTCCTTAATTTTTGCACACCAGTGTACATCACAGCTGCTGCGGCAAAGAACGCGATTTTACATTATTGGGAACGGTCGTAACTCAAAATTTCGTATTTAGGCCAATACAGTTATACCGGTATCGGATCAAAATGTCGCCAATTAGCAGCCAAATTTGGCGATTTTTGGTGATTTCTCGCTAAATTAGTTGCCATCGTCGCCTTGACGTTATCTCGCCGTTCCCGCCAGATAGCAATTTCCCTCAATGTTTTAATAGACCTGCTTCCATAATTATTCATCAAAATTCACAAAAAAGTGGACAATTTCACAAGAATAACCTATACTCACAGAAGTTTCAAAATAGTAGTACCTGTTTTTATGATTCGAAATTTAGTTAACTGTAAAATGCTGAGTAACAGCTTGATATTGCCGATAAATAAATTCTACAGATCATAAATTGTTTTCTTAGATACTACAAAAGATAGTTATAAGCTTTCTTCAATGGAAGAATTTGCCTTTTTTCAATGGCGGAACTGGAAGGATTGCAAACTTTGCCCATGAGCGAATGTCATCTTTTTTTTTCTGTATAAAATCTGTAAACAGGGCGAAAATTGTTGTTACGAAGTAAAATGAGCTATTTTGAAGAAAAGATAGAACTCCTTTTCAGGGAACTCAGTTCATAACTTTTGATAAAGGCAAAACTACAATTATTTAAATACAAAAACAATCTAAAAGATATAATAAAATTTAGAAAGAAGGAAAAAATCTCAGATCGCGAGTTTTTTTGGTAATCACTTAAAAATACCATATTTAAAAAATTTCAGAAAAATCTCTCTAATTTCACGAAAACAGTCTCAGAAATTTGCGCAACAAAAAAATTACTATTTTAGGCGTGAGCTCTAGTTAAGAATAACCTCATTTACTTTCAAAGGTGTGTAGAATGTACTTGGTTTCTTTGTTTCTTCTTTGTTTTGGCGTGTATGCGAGCTAATTTCTCTTAAAAAGTCCTTCAAGAAGGCATCCCTTCCCTTAAGCAGATAGCCCTCGACAAACCAAACAAAACTTTATTTTGGCATTGTTGCTATCAAAATACAGCAAACCAAAAAGTAGCATTTTAGATAAAGTTTGCTGCACAAGTTACTTCTAAATGGGAAGCCGTCCAACTGGTATAGTGGTTAGCGTCGCTGTTTGCCGTCCCGAAGAGCGCGGGTTGGAATCCCGGAGAAGGCATGGATGTTTGCAAATGTAGTGACGTGCGGCATGGGGCACTCTAAATATGAGGCGAACCGAAAGTCCTCTTGAGAGGGTG
>KK112727.1:0-21512 GCA_000611955.2 Stegodyphus mimosarum | reverse complement strand
TTTTGCCTGTTGTGTCGTGTTTCGCGGTCCTAAGGGCGAAAGCTAGTTCACTGACATAGATATCCCAGCTTTTATGAAAATTTTTAACATAAATGCGAATGATTTTAACTATGTTTCTGTTGACCTGTTCCCCTATATTTGATTGCGGCCGATACGGGACCATTTTTAAATGACGTATGTCTTCAAAAATATTGCTTGTAATCTGAGGGCCATTATCCGATATAACTTTTAGGTGCGCCCCGTATTTTAAAATATATTTATTTAAAATAGAATCAGTTACTAATTTCGCAGAGGTTTGTTTTAGGGGAACAATCTTGGCCCATTTACTAAAATAGTCAACCATAATAAGGAGATACCGACTTTTATTTAACTGACTTTTCGGGAAAGGGACCAATAAATCGACGCCAATTATTTCATTTGGAAATTCTGATTTAATGCTATTTAGAAACCCGCCCGGGTGGAAATTAACATAATTAACTACACTCTTAGACAAAAAAAAAAAAAAAACTACGCACCACGATGCACCGGGAAAATATAAAGCAAATTGGACACAAATTGATATGCATACAGGTTTTGACGAAAATGCAAAATTTTACATTTTGGTTGCAAATAAATGAACGGTTGTCGTTAGAGCGGATCTGATCTGCGCAACTGGCAAGATATTTAAGAGGAGAAATTACGATTTCAGATAATAAATTCTTCACGAATTTCATTCCGTGTACTCTGGTAGACAGTAACTATGTCTCGCTCACAGGTGCGAGAACGATATGCGCAGATGTCAGAATTTGAGAGAGGTCGTGTAGTTGGGCTCAAAGAAGCCGTTTGGTCTTATCGGCGAACAGCTCGACACTTGAGCAGGAGCTATGCCACTATTAGACGATGTTGGCAGGAATGAGTGAACGATGGTCACACACAACGTCAAGAAGGAAGCGGTAGGCCTAGAGAAACGACAGAACGTGAAGACCGAGCAGTCGTCAGAGCGGCACTCACAGCCCCAGATGCATCATTATCATCGATTGTATGTGCAACTAATGCTTCAGTGACCGCAAAGATCATTCATAGACGGCTCACAGAAAGGGGGCTGAGGTCATGACGCTCCTTCCGCTGACTACCATTGACCTCTGTACAACGTCAAGCCCGTTTGCAGTGGTGTCCGGCTCATTCGCACTGGAATGTCACTGACTGAAGTAAAATAGTCTTCGGTGATGAGTCCCGCTTAGATCTGAGCCCCGATGACCCGCGAAGGCGAGTCTGGAGACGCCCGGATAGCGGTGTGATACCAACCTGACTATCTTCCGGCAGACAACCAGGAGTGATGGTCTGGGGGCCATTTCATTTCATAGTAGGACACCTTAGGTTGTCATCCATCGCAACCTTACAGCACAACGGTACGTCGACGAAGTTCTAAGGCCCGTTGTGTTGCCCTTCATATCACGCCACTCTGGGCTTACATTTCAGCAAGATAATGTCGCCACCACACTGCTTACCTTAGTGCTTTTTGAACATTACCGTGGCAGGAAAGGTCGCCGGGTCTCTCTCCTATTGAGCACGTTTGGAGCATTATGGGCAGGGCCCTCCAACCAGCTCGGGGTGTTAACGATCTAAGGCGCCAGTGGGACAGAATTAGGCACGATATCCTTCAGGAGGACATCCGCAACCTCTATCAATCGATGCCAAGCCGAATAACTGCTTGCATAAGGTCCAGAGGTGGACAAACTTGTTACTGACTTTTTCACTTCGTGAAGCTCTATCACGTCAATAAATCATCCAATTTTCTCAAACTTTAATCACTTGTTTTTCTGTACATGTACATCACTTCTACCGATTTTCGTCCCATTCGGATAACTCCTTCTTCGTGCGTTGTTTTTTTTTTTTTTGTCTAGGAGTGTACGTGGCATGTTGGGCAAGACTGGACATACGCCCTTGTTAACGTTTGCAATTCAGGAAAATAAACTGCTTCTCTAAAGCGTTGGATGGTTTTCCGAATACCACAATGTGCTGCCAGGGGCGAATCACGCAATTCTTGTAATATATTTAATCTAACACTAGCTGGGATAACAGGTTGTATTTCATTGTTATTATTCATAGTTTTCGTATAAAATAATAGACCATCTATCGGTTCATAATGGGCCGCCCTATTTCTTATCGCCACAATATCTTGGTGGTTAAAGTTTTCAGGATCTCTTAAATAATCATATATATTTTTAAATTCTGGATCCTTTCTCAGTTCCATTATTACGGTCTCATGGGAATGTATCATCTGAGATGTTATCATTGCCACTTTAACACAATTCCCTTCTTCATCTATCTTGATCCTTGACAGGGCATCTTTCCAGGCGTGTGTTTAATTATCAAATTATATTCTTGTAATTTAAGAGCCACTTATTAATCTCGGGGATAGATTCTTTCCTGAACATAATCTAGCGACCGCCGCATGATCAGAGTAGACCGTTACTGGAGAACTTCCAAAATAAACCCTGAACTTCTGTGCTGCTAACAGAACTGCAAGTGTTTCCCTTGCTGTAGCTAAGTAATTTCTTTGAGTATCATTTAAGGTACGACTAAAGAATGCCACGGGCTGCCCATTTTTGGAAAGAACTGCCCCTACGGCATAATCAGAGGCAACGGCCGCGATTTCTAAATTTTTATCATTTTCGGGAAATTTCTAAACATGGGCTTGTGTCAACGCTTGTTTTAATTTTTTAAAAGCGGTATTAGCTTCAGCTGTCCACGAAAATCTTGCCTTCTTTCTTTTTAATTTTAATAGCGGTTCTGCAATTCTGGCAAAATCCTTTATAAAGGACCTATAGTATGAGCAGAGTCCTAGAAAAGAAGCTAGTTTCTTCGCCGTATTAGGTGGCGGATAATTCTGAATTGCAATTATTTTTGATTTGTCGGTTTCGATGCCTTTCTGGGAAATTTTACACCCCAAACAACATAATTCCTTTGCCGCAAATTTGCACTTTTCAGCATCAACTTTTAGAGCGGCCTCATTTAATAATGAAAATACTTCTTTTAAGTCTTTAACGTGTTGTTCTAAATTATCACTAGTAATAATAATGTCATCCAAATAGATAAAAGGGCTTTTTACGAGGACGGGTCTTAAAACAGTGTCCATACAACGTTGAAATGTTGCTGGCGGGCCTAACAGGCGAAACGGCATGCGCAAAAATGCATAAGTGCCAGACTTAGTTATGAAACTGGTCGTTGGTACATCTTCAGGTTTTACGCCTATTTGAAAATACCCAGATGTTGAATCTAATGTCGTCATATATTTAGTGGAAGTTATGTTTCGCAAGATTTCCTCAATAACAGGTAATGGATAAACCGGATATTAGTAACGCTATTCAATTTGCGGTAATCAATTGCAAAACGCCACCTTTTTGGGTGTGTAACCGGGTAATCATTATTCTTCAATACATAAAACAACCGGGCTCGCATAACTACTGGAGATGGAAGTGATAATCTTTTTACTTAGCATGTCTTTAATATGCCACTCTATAATTTTTTCTTTAGACTTGTCATAACGGTAAGCGTTGTGGCGAACTGGCTGTGAATCTCCCGTATTTATTTCATGGTTAGTCACTTGCGTGAATCCGGGAAGCGTAATGGCAAACTGCACATTGAGTTGATCAATGTTAACGAATTTCGTTTAATGCGCATGCTTAATAGTGTACCGTTGGCGTGGGAGAAAATACTGGCGAATAAAAATAAACAACTCTACACAAGCCCGTTTATCATGTGGGCCTTAGCGACTCTTTACGATTGCAATACTATGGACACTTTTTTTTTTGTGCTTATTGCACTTGCTTCTGTTTCATTTCATTTTAGTTTATTTTGTTCATAAACATTACATTTAGTATCAGTTATTTGTAATAATTTCTTTGGCTTTAATTCAGTAATTTAAACTAGATATATTCCTTAAGTTGTTAAAGTATTTATGAACGGAACGCATGGTAAATAATCGATTGCTTTTATTCCTCAGAAGTACAATCGATAAACAACATCATATAATGTTTCCTGTTTTGTAATCCTTCTTCAACGAAAATTTGGGGGAGTTTACAATCGATATTTACACTCTAAGTAATGAAGCAACGTACAACCTAACAAGTTTTAAAACCCCGAACTGTTTACGTCCAGAAAACAGAATATCAACCATATACCATATTTATCTTCTTTTTAAAATTACGCCGAAATCGTAATTGAACCAAATTCTCTTCTGGGCATGCGCAGTGTGCGTAATTCGTTTAACATTGTTCAACTGAATGTGCGGTCTGCCATTACGCATCCGGGAATATCACTGAACAAAGTAGAAATTTCACTTACCACTTGAAGTAGTTTTTCTTGCTTTTCAGTTGGCAGATGCTCGAGGTTCACTGGGGAGGGATCCGTTTTTACTTCAGGCAACGGTTCCATTCTTAGCTTAAGAGATGCTTGACTGAAATCTAGTGTTGCTTCCAATGCTGAAAGAAAATCTACTCTTAATATTATATTTGCTTGAAGATTTCTTACAATAAGGAACATAATTTTTACCTGCTCATCCTTAATGCGGATATACAGTGGTACTATCCTTTTGCATTTCCCCCCCTGGGCTGCTATAAACGTCGTATTATCCGAACTGTAGATTCTATACCGACGAAAATATTTAAAAAAAATTCTTCTGCCACAAAGCTACACTTAGCTCCTGTATCCAGGAGGGCGGTGGCTGGAATATTGTTCACTAAAACTTCAATCTTCGGAAGAACTAAATTTTTCACAACAACTGCATTGAGCTTGATGGTAGAAGGATTTTCTTGACCTTCGGATTTCCGCACCCTCCCGTCAGCAGAAATCCGTTTCAGTTTAATTCTTCTTTCTTTTTTTTTCCGCGCCATTCCGCTGGCCTTCAGACTTTTTGTGTTGCTTATTCTTGAACTGTCGATGTTGGTTGTTTTTTAATATTCAGGTTTCTTTGACCACTGATTCAACTTGCTTGCGTAGCCGCGGTCTTGCCTGTGCTGTGGCCTTGGCGCACCAAATTGGCTTCGTTGCTCGCACTGGGGTCTTCTTTCAATGTCCGCCTTTCAATGTCCTTCTGCTTTCAAACTGGATTGCGTGTTCGAATAACTTTTCCAAGGTTGTCGGATTCCTCAATTCGATAAAGTCTTGTACCTGGGGAAGTAACCTAGGTAAAATGACTTGCATTATTTCAGGATCCGGCCGGCTTCCATACAAAATTTTAATTAATTGTATTCTTCTTAAAATGAAGCTTGAGAGGTCCTGAATTCTTTGCTGGTATGTGCTGAAGAGTTCCAGTTCTAATTTCGCACGATTTCTTACTACTGGGAAGGCCTTTACTAAGGAGGTCTTGAAATTTTCAGAAGTGTAGGTTGGACTTCCCCGTTGGTCCAAGAGATTTTTTCCAATGTACTTAAACCAACTAAGCACTTGACCCCGGAACGCGCTAGTAGCAAAAGTCACTTTCTGGAACTCGTGGATTGGATAAAGCATAAAGTGATCATCTAATTTTCCCAAAATGTTATTTACCGATAAATTCCCATCAAAGCTCGTATGGTCTAGAAGCTGTACCAGCATGGTCATGGAAGATGTACCCGAATCCTTCTACGGTGGCAGCTGGCATTCCCGAATTTTGAGCCGATACCACGGATTCATCAACTTCCTCTTGAAAGTCGGCCATGGGTCTTCTCCTTCGGGCGCCGCTATCAGGGCTTGTGTTTCTTCTGGTTGATTTCGCAAACATAACTGAACAGTAGGAACAGAGAGCTTTCTAAAAGCTATGTTCTGTGTGTGTAGAAGATACAACAAAGATAAGAAGGGTTAAAATTCGCCTTTATTTGCTTATCTGTTTTACAGACATTCCCACTCTTCGGGATACAAAGACCAACCGCTTGTGGCCTGAACGTAAAAGAATATAAGACTACTAACTAACTAAAATTTAAATAAGAGATAACTTTTAATATTTTTCCCAGATGGCTAGCACTAAGACTGGCCTTTTAAATGACTATACGTCTGTAGTACACAAACTGCGGAAAACTGCAATACGTCTTTAACTTTCAAGAGGGTTAAACTCTGGCCTTAAAGGCGGACAGTAACTGATGGCAAGCTCGCGTGAAGACTCGTAGCAAGAGGGTTCTCTCTCCTTCCTTCTACTCTCTTGGCAAAAAGCCACAACTGAAATACTTAAGCATGAGCAAGTACAATGTGCATAAACGTATTCACGCGTTCATTCTGGCCGAAAGTGAAATTAAGAGATGATAGTAAAGTTTTAAAATAAAGTAAACGTTAGTTGATCCTTACAAACTGTGCAACCTTCATGCCTCAAATCTGAGTTGTTGCACTAAAAGGTTAATCAAAAATGAAGCAATAAAAATAGCTTATGATTTTTGTGTAGACTGTGGGATTTCACTATCGCTGAAATACAACTGTTCGCACACTTGTAATACATCGAAAAGGTACAAAACAAGCAATTTTAAAAACTTAATTCTTTTAAGTGGTACCACGATGATATGAATTACGAAAACCAATGAATATAAACAGTATTTGTTTTTGAATAGTCTAAACTGGTTGTTCCTGATGTTCATCTTTTCTCACCACGATTAAAGAACAGCTAAAAGTGAAACAGAATACAACAGCAAACAATACCTTTTCTCATCACCTTCAGAGAAGAACAGCTAAAATTGAAACAGAACATAACAATAAACTATACCGTTTTCTAGTCAGAATATTAATTTTATTCCCCCTGGCCAGAGAACAGTTGAAATTAAAACAGAATGTAACAACAAACTATATCTTTTACCAGCACAATCAGAGAACAGCTGAAATTTAAACAGAACATAACAACAAACTATATCTTTATCTGCGCAGAATATACCTTTTTCTCGGCACGGTCAGAGAACAGCTGAAATTGAAACAGACTATAACAACAAACTTTACCTTTCGCTCGGTACAATCAGAGAATAGCTGGAACTAAACAGAACATAGCAACAAATTGTGCCTTTTTCTCGGCACGGTCAAAGAACAGCTGAAATTCAAATAAAGTATAGCAACAAACTGCCTGGCACGATCACATAACAGATTTTGCCTGGCACGATCACAGAACAGCTGAAATTGAAACAGAAAATAACAACAAAGTTTACCTTGATCCGGCATGATCAGAGAACAGCTGCAATTGAAACAGAACATAACAGCAAACAATATCATTTTATAGTCAGAATATACCTTTTTCTCGGCACGGCCAGAGAACAGCTGAAGTTAAAACAGAATATAACAACAAATTATGTCTTGTTCTAGTCAGATTATACCTTCCTGTCGTCATGGTCAGAGAACAACTGAAATTGAAACAGAATGTAGCAACAAAATATCATTTCTGTGAAAATCCGCTAAAGACCTTTTATTTTTTATTTTAAAGGTAGTACAGGTAAATCGAAAACTGAATGCTAAAAATATTACATGTATGCTAAAAGAAGATCACCTAGAGCAGCGTTTTTCAGGCTACAATATACGCATTCCCAGGTATATGTAAAACAGTCTCAGGTAAAAGATGTAATGGTGGTCATTGATGGATTGATTGAACATAAGACTATAAGGTATTTCCCCATCTTCTTAGCATGTCTTCGTGATGTAATGGTCAGCACACTCGGCGCGTATTCGAGAGGTCCGAGGTTGGAGTCCCGACGATGGCACTACTTATATTTCATGCCTCTTGCTTAAAAAAAAATCCTAATGACTCTACAAGGGGAGCCCGAACTAAAAAAGGTGGTGGATGATGATTCTCCACCACCAGAATTTGGCTATTGGGTCCCCTAATCCCCAGTCGCCCTTTAAAAGGGGGAGTATATAAGGTATTTCTCCCGTCTTCTTAGCATGCCTTCGTGGTGTAATGGTCAGCACACTCGGCGCGTATTCGAGAGATCCGAGATTCGAGTTTCGGCGAGGGCATGTTCATCTTTCATGTCTCCTGCTTCAAAAAAATCCTAATGACTCTACAAGACAAAAAATGAAATGCTGTAGTAAAAACTCGCATTTCCAGTCCAAATACATTATTTTAAAAATCAAAATAATTAAATTAATTTCGAAATTATTTTAATTTAGAAAGATATGATTGTTTTAAACACAGTTTAGGTATATATTTTATCTGCAGGACCAGTGCCTATCGAGGGGGATAGGACAACCGTCCGACAGACAGTAATAGGTGTATTTCAATAATCCTTGCGAAAAGCGGAAAAACAATTCTTAGAATTAGCTTACAGTATGACTGTGCCACAAAACGTTAAAAAAAGCCCATGCGGACGTAATTTAAAATCTGAAAAATTTCTTTTGTTTGTTTGTTTTTTGCTATATATGAGCGGGAAAAAGGTCACTTTCAAAGAATTTTATCAAAGTGCGTAAACCATATGTGGAGTTATTATCGCTTGTAACGAATATGCCAAATTTCAAAACACGCCAATGTGTATATTCACGTATACCTTAAAAAATTCTGAATAAAAAACTCTAATTTTTTGCTGGTGTGCCTAGAAATACATCTACTTTAAGATGAAGATGAATTTACTGATAGTACTTTAGCTGTTAAAAATTTTATAGGTTATAATACAAAAATCTTTTCGAAAAATTTATGAAAATTATTTTAAAATACAAATTTTAAAAATAAATTATAGAAAATGGGCGAATTATATTTGGATTAAGCCCAAATTTCGAATTCTGAAAGAAGGAATCAAGTAAGTTTAATGAAAAAAGGAGATATTAATAAATATATAGCAGGTTCAATTAACATTGAAGAGCTAAAATTTTGAAAGCTAATTGTTTAAAAACTAGTCGTACGATTTTTACAAAACTTGGCAGTCTGATATAATTTTAGTCGCAGAATCAAAATATGGAAAAAAAAATTATATGTCATTTCAGAAAAAGTCCAATTTTGTGTCAAAATACCTATAGTAGACCAATGCTATATATAAATCTAATACGTATGCTAAGTCGCGCTTGCGAGACATGAGAATAGCCAGTTGAATTTCGTAAATCGGCCTAGTAGAATGGAAGATATAGAAATGGCTTTCTTTTTTTTTTTCGCTGTGTATATATCTTATTTATTTACCTCAGTACAAACAGCTACTTTCTGCGTGTAGCTGGATCATTTGACAAGTGACCAAAGATTCTTTACTTAGAATTTAATATTTAATCGTTTGTTTTCATTTATCAACGTACTGAATTCGGAATAATTCAGTCTCCGAAAATCTTAGTCTCTGAAGTAAGTTATGTATTTATTCATACATAACATTAGTAAAAGTTGTCCATACTTATAGATTTATATGATCTCATAGATCATTTAAGTCGAATTTTTCAGACTTCAGTTTTGTTCTCTTCCATCAAATGATCAAGGGCACATTGAAAGCTTCCTTTTTAATGTTGTATTAATTCAACATTAACACAACGCACGTTCGTCCATACCGAATGTAGATGGCTTTCGCCAAACTTTCTGTTGCTTCGAGGTGAAATTTTGTAGAGTTTTAGAGCAGGGTGGGAAAACTTTCCTTCACACAGAGATGCATCACATCCTGTTAACGTATCACTGGCACACCCGTCATATTTTGAAAAGGAAAGGAAATAATTGCTACCGCTGGATTCTTGGCGCGCCAGAAAAGGCTTCGGGGTTTCAAATATTAATTCTAGTTGCGCAAACATGTCTTTGGCATGATATACTGCTGAACACTTTTATGGAGATTAAAAATTCATTATAGCTATTATTATTTACAATGGATTCTATCATTTGCATTTGAGAAATTGATCTCAGCTTCTTGTCTTTTTTTTTTTTTTTTTTTTTTTTTTTTTTTTTTTTTTTGTTCTTCTGAATTTTTTTTCTGTTTGATTCTGCTGAAAATTTTGAACTATTCTCACTTTAAAGAGAACTTGTAAGAAATGCTAGTGGTTTTTTTTTTCATATTTTTAATTCGGATTACTGGATATCGCGTTAGCATATTATTGCACTACTAATTATATAAATGAAAAATATATTATTTTATGTATTATAAGAAGAGCATAGTTGTAGAGACGTTACGTATTTTTTTAAAACAGGAGAGATGAAAAATGAGCAGTGCCTTCGCCGAGACTTGAACCACGGACCTCTCGAATACGCGCCGAGTGTGTTGACCACAACACCACAAAGGCATGCTAAGAAGGCGGGAGAAATACCTTATATAGCAAGAAAACAAAATCACAAATCTGCATTGTTCAAATATGTGTATCTCAGCTTAATATGTGGCTTTTTTGTTTTGAAAAAAAAATGATAGTCACTTTAGTAGTTTGATATTATTTTAGTGGTTTACGTGTGTTAGTCTGATATAGTGCTATTTAATATGCATTTACTTCCTATTAGAAATTCAGATGAATGTTTTCAAACACTTAAAAAAGTTAATGCGCATTAAGCAGCGCATAGTCACTGCAGTAAAAGCGTAAGAACATAGTATTAAATTCTTTTTTTTTTTAATTTACAGGCACATACACGTTTCAACAGCATTTGGGCTAACGCCACACTGTGATAAACTGTTTAGAAACAGCATATCTTTAGAATTTCCAATACCCAGTTTCACGGTAGAGGTAAAAGTGTTTTATTCTCTACAGTGTTGCCACTGTTCGCTTTAAATTAAAAAATTCGCTAAAGTTTTACAAAATAAGAAACAAACAGTAAAACAAATTTGAAATTTCAAATTAAGGCTTCCAGTTGCCCATGTTCGTGTGGAGGACTATGTTATTCAAAATTTGATAAGTACGTTGTTTTTTCACAAAGATAGAAACATACATACATTCATGCAGATTGTTCCTTATTTAGTTTCTTTAAATATAATACAGGGAGATAATTTTTGGTGGCAACAATCTGAAAAGGGATTCGACGCGAAATGCTGTTTTGAGAGTAATAGCCCTTCTAGGCTAATGCCTCTTTGGGCTAACAAAATAATGGTATTTGCTGCCAAAAGAATAAGGACTACATTATTGTATGCAGTAACTGTATGAGGACATAAGCAAAAACGAGTCTTCGAATGATACATATATTCCAAACTTAAGGAGATAGCAAATGCTTCCAGTATATTAAAAATAATATATAATTCGCCAAGACTTCAAAAGTTGTGCTATCACTAAATTTATAAAAAGTGAAGTTGTTAAACTTTACTACAAAATTGTTTAAGAAGGTTCAGAATACAAAGCCCAATGCATTTCCCTTGAACATGCATCCTTATCCTGCAACACTTTATTACTGTAAATTCGGCCATTCAGTGTTCCAACCATTTATATTGAAGGCTTAGTGAACTATATTTTTAATTTTAAATTGCAAACACGTGATTGGGGATCTGACACTTCGAAATTACCTGATTCCATACACTCTTACATGCACGTGTCATCGCCACTATTCATTAATTAAAATTAAATATGTTGCTACTGCCCATGATCAATATAGTGGTTAGTATTGGTGGTTGCCATATTATTGGGCCAAGGTTCGAATCCTGGAGGAAACTTAGATATTTCTAATTACATAGTATTTTTCGGGTAATTTGGTAGTAGACGAAGAGAGATGAGACCCTTCTTTTCGTACTCAGGCGATTCTTCTTCAAAATTGAAACAGAACTGGGCAAAGTCATATTTTCAACTATAAGGTGCTCAAGAACTTTTGTAAAACCATTGAAAATACCTTTCCAAAATCATAGAAAAATCAATTTGTTATGATGTTACCCCGTCGACTAGACTGCAGATTACGGGCCAATCGCCAAATGAAGCGAAATCGCGCCAAATCTGGTAACCTCTTGGCGTCATGAAAATCGTAGGATTTAAGGTTACAGTTTAATTAAGGCATTTAAGCGGGCTTTTTGAATTTTCGTCATTTCACTGTGCTTCTAATAAATTGGGTGAGCAAAATGGCTGACGTCGAAAGAGTTGAACGTGTGGATTTTACTTATTTGATTCGGTTGCAAGATAAGGGCAAAAGATGTGTAATAGAATGGTGCATGAATTATGGTTTGATTGCGAATATGTACGAATGTCCTAAGTGTGAAAATAGTATGAAATTACTTGAAATGAAAGATGCGACAGATTTGTGTGAATGGAGGTGTGTGTCCATTATATGTGGTTAAGCACATGGTTGAAATGAGCCGTAGAGTCGGTGTTGAATGAACGCGCGTTTTGAACATTTTGAATTTCATCTCCATTGTATTTGTTACATTTTAGTGTGGATATAAACAAATGCGAGTTTCTACTGTTTATTATAAATAAAAATTTATTGTAAAAATATAAATTACATAGTTAAAATTGTTTAATCACTTTTTTTTTAAACTATAGTATTGCTTATGTTTCAGTAGATCGAAATTTTATCTTTTTTTTAAAGTTTTAGATTAAATATGAATGCTTTCCGATCATTTATTGCTCATTTACTGCTTATTACAATTTCTTAAATTTCGTGCTAAAACGTTTTACTCCATTTTGCTCTGTCTTAAAAATGGTATATATTACGAAATATTTTAATATTGTTGATGCAATAAAATACATATTTATTAACTTTCAAATACTTTATCGTTTTTTTCCTTGAACTTCTGTTTTAGATATTTTTGCATGTTTACAGGTTGTTTAGATATTTTTGCATATTTACATGATAAATTTTTTGCATGTTTACAGGATTCATTCATATTCGCAACCATCTAATATGGCGAGTTAGTGATTTTCTAAAACGCGCGAGAATAACCGATTTGGCGACTTTTCGAAAATGTGCCGAACTGGCCCGTAATATGCAGTTTTACCATCCCATCATATGTTAACGCCACGACTATTGCACTTACATAATATACATGCATATATACATAATATATGATTATTCAAGACATAGCTATGCATGCTTTTGACTAGATTGTTTGCCTACGATTTTTGCAGCAAATATTTTCCACAGGTAAGGTAGCGATGTTTCTATTTTTCCAGGATTACGAAATTCGTGAAATCAGAATAACAACCTAATCTCTTTGAAGTGTTAAAAAAGTCAATTCCCTGACACATTCTCAAGTTAAAACTTTATTGTCTAACATTAAATACATACGTATTTTTAGAACTTGATGGAATACCAAATTGGTGGCTGCCAGTCTTCGTGGCAGACATCGAATTCGAAGAACAGCTATTCTGTAAAAAGAATTATTATTCAACACCAGAAAAATGTTTTTTAAATTGCTTTAAATCTTTCCATACGATCTCTAATACTATCTGATATCTTCACGTCCAGTGAAATTTTATTGAACAGAAAGAAAGAAAACGAAAAAACAGCAAGAAGAAATCGTTTATATTTCTTTCTAGTAGCACACAACTTGCCAAAGATCATGTAAACAAATTCACAGTTTCTACTGACCTTTCTTGCGCCAGAGGGCAGCACGTGAGCCTCGAGCACGTTCCGTTGCCATTTACCTGAGGTTAAATGTCAAACCTGACGTTAAGCGCGCACGGAAACTCACACCCGCAAATTGCATTTTGTTAAAGAGGAGCGAAAAAGAACGAAGGACCACTTAAGCTTTGTTTTGGGTACACATTTGACGCTTTTGCTCTGGCGAAGAATGAAGCTTTATACCTCTGAAGTGCAGCATTTGCATGAAAATCGAGAATCATTCAGTACTCAAAATGCAAGCTTTTATAGCTAAAAGGTGGACATCTGTATTTATTGTGGATGGTTGATAATACTTTTTGAAAGGCTGTGGGTGTCCGCAAAAATAGGTCACAAAATTCCTCTATGAAGATAAATTTTTATTGCTGCATTTCTTTTAAACGTCTAATTTTGAAATTTAAGTATTCAGGTACGAATCTGAAAAGATATTATTAGATTTACACAGTAGTAGCAGTATATAAGAAGTATATAGGAATAGTATATAGAAGAAGTATATAAGAATAAGTATATAGAAGATGTAAATAAGAATAGTATTTAGTAGTATATAAGAATTGTAGTAGTAGCCTAGGAGAAATTTCTGAAATAGGTGAAGTAAGTGTAAACCTATGAAAATGTAAACGAATGAAAAGCTAAAAGGCCTCAACAATGAGTTGTTAGTTGAAGAGCTTCGTTTTGATAATTTTTTATTAATTTTTTATTAGCCCAAAGGCGTTAGCTCAGAAGGGGTATTAATTTCGTTTTGGCATTTTGCGTCGATTGACTTTTCAAACTGTTGCCACCAAATATTACAGCCCTGTATTATATTTAAAGAAATTAAATAATGAAGAATCTGCACGAATGTATGTATGTTTCACGCACTGTGAAAAAAACAACGATACCTGGAGACATCAAATTTTGAATAACGCAGTCCCCCTCTGGAAGCCCAAATTTGAAGTTTGTTTTATAATCTATTTCATAGTTTGTAAAGCATATATGAATTTTTGATTAAGAAACTCAACGATTTCAAAGCAAGCAATGGTAACGCTGTACGAAAAAAAGTTGTTTCCAGCTCGCTAGATTGTGTATCGGAAATCCTAAAGGGGGGGGGTATGCTCATTTTAAAATTTCTTTGCGATATTTCTTTTGAATTGAATTTTATGGTTTAAATGCGAAGAACATGATATTTAATAAATAAAGGTACCACACAGTACGTTAAAAAAACGCCCCTTTAGGCATAATGTAAAATCTGAAATCTTTCAGATTTTTATTTATTTATTTTTTCCCTTACAGTTTTTATTTATTTATTTTTGATTTATTTTATTTTGTCACCGTTATCAAACTGGATTCAGGCTAACCTCTCAGCAAAAACTGTGCAAGAAAGTTGTGCAAATTAGAAATTCTGCAAGAAAAGAGTAGGCCCTTTTGAGACGATTTTCATTGCAATTGCAGAAATATTTTACCTAAAATTTTTATGTTTTAAATGTTCTGTTTGATAATGCTTATTCTTCACTATCTTCCTGCACCGTAATTTCCAGGACAATACAATCCTTTCTAGTATCGGAAGCGTTATTCTATCCCATTCCTCTTTAACAGCTTTCCGAACTCCAAGGAGGGTTGTAGGTCGATGTTTGGACAATCCGCTTTTGTAAAGTCCAAAAGCGCAAAAATCCATCCTTCATACATCAGAAGATTTATACTTCAGGGGATATGAATGAAGGGTATGATCTCGCCACCTGTTTCTTCTTCCTTTTTTTCCAGGAAATTAACAGTGGATTTTGAGGTGTAACTGTTTGCTTTGTCTTGAGGCCGTTCTACTTATTGATGGCATTGTGGCCAAAGAAAGGTTATTTCATATTTAAAAACTTGGTGTAAAATATTTCCCTGATAATATGTGGAGTTGATTTTAACATTTTCTCCACTCTTTTTAATTTGCCGTTATATGCAAAACCAGCAACATTCACAAATCCCTTTGAAAAACTTTTAGTATCTTTGAAATATGTTTTAAGATTATTTCTCCTCTTTGATGATCATAAATGGACCTATTTCATTGCAATCATTTAAATATGTCCAAGATCCATCTAAGGGGTACGCTCTTAGAAGCCTTTAAGATGTTTGCCTTTGACCGCACAATATCGGTGGAGCCGTCTGCAGTGGTGTCGCAGCCTATTATCATGGCTGCCATCAGACTGGAATCTTATAGTGTTCAGCGATGAATCCCGCTTCACTCTTGAAGCAGATGACCACCGTGTTCGTGTCTGGAGAGGACGGGGCCAGCGGTCCCAATCAGCCTTTGTTTCACAAAGTCATACAGCCATAACCCCCGGTGTGATGGTGGGGGGCGCTATTTCTTATGACAGCAGGTCATCTTCAGTCATCCTCCGTACAGTTTTAACAGCTCAAGGATATGTTGATATCATCCTGCGGCCGGTTGCATTACCCTTCATGGCACGTCATCCTGGGCCATTTTCTAACAAGATAATGCCAGGCAACATGCCGCTCGCATATCTCTGGACTGTCTCCGTGCGGTTGATACTTTTCCTTGGCCAGCAAGGTCACCAGACCTTTCACCAATCGAGCATATCTGGAACATGGTAGGCGGCCAGATTCGGGCACCACAAAATATCGCAGATCTGGAGCGACAACTGATGAATGAATGCCTGGCAGAATGTGTCGCAGGATGACATAAGGAACTTCTAGCACTCCTTGCCTCGACGAATTCAAGCATGCATTGCCGCCAAGGGTGGGTCGACGAACTACTAATTTGAACACTCAATGGGCGATTGTGAGCCGTGAACAGGTACTATGATCTTGATTTTTTAATCATTTTATTATCTTTTTATGAGCTATACACATATTCAATTTCATAAAAAACAGCCTTTTCCTTCATGGTGCTTCAATTTTTTTTGCAAAAGAGTGTATTATTATTATTATTATTATTTTTGCGCAGTGCACAATATGTTCACATACCTCGTACTATTCAGGGATCTGGGATTTTCTGCTGCTTTCAATCATAAGAGTCCAAGTCTGATGAGGGGACCTCTTTTTGAATTCTTTTATTACATTTCATGATATACGATTGCAGTTGAATATTGTTTAATTAAAAAAAAGCTGAAAATAATAAAAAAATATCGAATTAAATGTGGCTTAGTCGTATTCGAGCTGTGTACAATTGGTAATTTTAGGTATTGCTTGGAACAGAACGTATAATCTAAGGCAATCTAGTGTTTGGCGGAAAAAATATTTGAAAGGTTTCAGATTTTAAATTACGTCAAAAGGGGTTTTTTTTCAAAGTTTTGTGTGTCACCTTTGTTTATTAAATATCATGTTCTTCGCACTTAAACCATAAAATTCATTTCAACAGCAATATCGCAAAATAATTTAAAATGAGCATATCTTTAAAATTTCCGATACACACTTCCGCGCGCTGGAGATAAAAAAAAGGTTTTTTTTGTTTTTTTTTCTCATACAGTGTTGCCATTGTTCGCTTTTAAATCGTTGAGTTTGTTCATCAAATATTCGTTTAAGTTTTATAAAATATGAAATAGATAATAAAACAAATTCCAAATTCCAAATTTGGGCTTCCATATGGACATATTCGGGTGGAAACGTATGTTATTCAAAATTGGATGGCTCTAGGTACCGTTGTTTTGTAATATTTGAAGAAGTATACATACATTTATGCTGAATCTTCATTATTTAATTTCTTTAACTATAATGCAAGGCGATAACTTTTGGTGGCAACAATTTGAATAGTGATACAGCCGTTTATAATGATTCAACGCAAAATCGCAAAATGAAAACAATAAGAAAACAAAGCCCCTTTGGACTAATAAATGACAGAAATAGGCCCGCTTGAATGAGTTAACAGAGCATTTTATAGTGACAGTAATACTGCAGAATACAATTCATTATTAGGCAACCGGCTGCTTTCCCAAAACTGTTTTAACTGCATTAAATGCTTTGCACTAGATACCATAGTAGAAGTTTTTCGTTCTGCCATGAGAATGCTCACTTGACTAGTGGTCAAGTGACTCGAATACTTGACTAGTGGTCAAGTGAGCATTCTGATGGCAGAAGGACTTAAATGTGATTTGATGTATTGGATTTTTTATTTTATTCAATGCACACAAGGGTTCTATGCTTATGGTCCATTACATTTTTCATCATAACACTCTTGTGAATGAAATCCGAGGGTAGGTACGAAGTAATTAGATGTCATATAGTGTTACTGTAATTAGATGACATTTAGGTCCTACCCAGGGATTAATTTCTAAAATTAGAAGTGCCGGAGCCCTATGGAAGACTGTCAGGAAAGAAGAACAAAAATAAATAAATAAATAAAATGACTAATAATATAATTAAAAAATTCAATACTTAATTATTAAAATTTATTAGAAAAATTAAACAATTAATATTAAAATTTATAAAATGTAAATAGATAAATAAAAATTTAATAAGTTATTAAATAAATGATAAATAATTAAATATTAAAATAAAGCACTGGACCTTGACCTATTTGGTGTTTTTCGGCAGGAATTAAAATTTCACACAAAAATAAGAAATAGCTCAACCGGTCTCCGGTTTATTCTGAATACAATACGCTACTTTAAGGGATGATAGAAATAAAGACCATTCTTTTTCCAGTACACCAATGTAAATAGGAAGAATGCTATAAAGAGTAAGAGAATATGGAGAAACTTTTAAGGGATGACCTGTAGGTATGAAAGCAAAAAGAGAAAATTCCAAAATTTTCCGATCATGATCTGCTCTCGGCATAATTCTGACTGTTAAGCAGAATATGATAGGTGATAAATTTTCAAGGTATCCGAAGGCTAGCCGACACCCCCTCCGTCTTTGGTTATGTTGTAGAATCATTAGGTTATTTAGAAGCAGAAGAGATGAAAAATTAGCACTACCCTCGCCGAGAATCGAACCACGGACCTCTCGTTACGCTTCGAGCGTGTTTACCACTACACCACGAAGGCATGCGAAGAGGGCGGGAGAAATACCTTATATACTCCCCCCTTTTAAAGGGCGACTGGGGATTAGGGGCCCCAATCGCCAAATCATGGTGGTGGAGAATCATCATCCACCAGCTTTTAGTTCGGGCGCTACTTGTAGAGTCATTAGGTTATTTAGAAGGAGAAGAGATGAAAAATTAGCACTGCCCTCGCCGGAAATTGAACCCCGGACCTCTCGGTTACTACACCACGAAGGCATGCGAAGAAGGTGGGAGATATACCTTATAACGTCGTTCCAAAAAGACTCCAGGTGCTCTTTTCCGCGGGATGACACTAGCGTTGGGATAAAAAATTACCAGCTGTCGTAAATTCCTTGTACTTTCTGGCGAATAAGCCTTTGACATGTGGAGGGGGCCTTTTCTTTGCTTAAAAGTCTAGACCTTCATCCAAGGCTTTGTTTCCCAACGAAAGAGAAGCATGCATTCAGAAATTAGAATCGATTTTTAACATAATTTTATTATTAAAATGCTGAAATTGTTGTTCAGATACATTAAAGAAGTGCCGGAGCCTTCTTATTTATGGCTCTGGTGCGCTCCAGCTAGAATTATGAATCATCCCAAAAACTAAGAAGCAGAGGAGCCGGGCTCCGGTGGGCTCTGACGCAATTTAAGCTCTGTTCCTACCGCTAGTCTCTTGAGCATTTTCAGATTAGCAGATTTTAAGTGTAACAATCATTAATACCCACGCTACTGGAGGTGGCTGTTACACGAACAGTCACTAGCATCCATCCTTAGTTATCTTTCGAACGTTCAGACGCGGATGCAGTGAGCTTTCACTAATTTCCATTCCGTTTGGGACAGTTTAAATTTGAAATAAACATAAAAAAAAATGAGCGGGAATTGGAAAGAAGAAATGTTTAGAACCGTGTAACAGTCGACATCGTAGAAATCTGGAACAAATCAACATAGTGGATTTTCTTTCAATTTTCTCGGTGGCATTTTTTTCGCTGCTATGGGGTGACATCTTTTAAACGATTAAGGGAAAGCACGCAAGGGCTATCTGTCTCAAAGGAAGGGTTTCATCAGAGAGGACTTTCTGGGAGAAAGTGGCTCATTATTCATATTTACAAGAGAAAAAACAGGAATGTGTCCCTGCAGCCAATCAGTATTTAGAGATCTTTTGGCCACTGGGTATGTTAGATCTCTGAAGTTGTAAGGTATTTTATTTTAATCAAACAGTTATTAGGATTTTGATCTGTCTATAACTTCTTCTTTTAGGATTTCTCAGCAGAATGCAAATTAGCTTTGTAATGTATTTAAACTGAGAATTTTCAAACTTTAGGAGAGAAAAACTTCTGGCAGCCGCATATACTGTTAGCATTTAACACCAGGTCTATTTAAAAGTTAATATCACGGCCTTGGCATTCTCACTGGACGAGGCTTTAAATTTGTGCGTCGGTAATATACTTTGAGCCAGCTGATTTCTTATTTTATTGCGTGTGTAGTTTTAAACTACATTATCAGTGTTTGCATTTAATTCTCTATTATTATTACAATTAAATAGACATAAGAGATGGTTCTGATGTAGCGCAAGTTATGCCTTTATATTTAATTTCGATTAAAATAAAAAATCTGATGTATACATCACATGACTTCCTTATGCGGAATATTAAATTACACGCAATTTTTCTTGCATTTCATTGAAACCTGTTGCATTGAATTAAATCTACTTCGTTGATAGAGCATAAACCACAGTAGAATAAATGCACTCTTTAAAATTCACTATATTTGTTTACCTCAGCCACACCCTGGCGCTAGGTTCACTTACCTCAAATTACATCTCATTTACTTTATAACTCAGAATGCCCAAAAATTATGCATATCATCTGAAGAATTATCTAATCGTTGCCGCATGTTCTATTCAAATATTATGATAAATCTAAAATCATGTATAAAAGAAGTAAGCAAACAAACAAACAACAACAACAACAAAAAAGAAACAGTTTTTCACAGACGATCCAGTATTTCTCATTCAATTAATACAGTTCTCACTTCGTCACCAGGCAAAAATACATAAAATTCAAAATATTTATATTAAAAACTACGAAGTAAATCTTAAACACTTATTTCCTCGAATAAATTCCAGAATGGATTAAGCATGATTTAATTCGCAATAAGGCGTTATCTTTGTTGTTGCGAAGCTTAGCTTCTCTAAATTGGCAACAAATCCACTATTCTCCTAAGTTTCAAATATAAACAAATATGGCTGCCATATGAAAAATGATTAGGCTTAGACGCATTTAAACAACTTTTAAGTTGTTGATAATTCTACAAATCTTGCATCCAGATTTACTAAAGGCATAAAAACCTTAACCGAAAGATAAGAACAACATAATTCAATCATTTTTAATCAAGAAATGCACAATTTTCCAACATATAAGAGTAAAAAAACTGAGCTCACCGAGTCGAGTAACAAAGTGGATATATATACACATACAGTTAGTCACAAAAGTCTGCGTACAGACTAAATTTTAAATTAAAAAAACATTTAAAGCATAAAAAAAATGAATTATAATCATTGCATTTTTTTCTTCTATTAGCTGAAATTGTAAGCTTAAATAAAAAGTAAATAATATAAGTGTAATACTTTTTACATTTTTTCAAAAATATATTTTGTCAAAAAAACTCAGAAATTCCCTCCAATAAAGTCTGCGTACACTTTCAAAAAAAGCAAAATATAAGTTTTTTACATTACTTCAATACTTTGTAGGGTATCCTTTATTCTTCGAAACAGCTTGCAGACGTCTGGGCATTGACTGAACTAGTTTTCCAGTGTCATCCGACGTAAATGTCGCCCATTCTTCCTGAAATTTACTAATTAGCTCATTTCGAGACGTAAAATTGTGTTTTCGAATTCGTTTCTCCAATTTTGCCCACAAATGTTCGATTGGATTGAGGTCTGGTGACTGTGGAGGAGTACGCAGCTGTCTTGGAGTGTGATAGAGGAGATATTCCTTCACAATTTTAGCTGTATGTTTCGGGTCGTTGTCTTGTTGCAAAATAAAGGTATTAGAAAGCTTTAAATTTCGGGTGTTGTCTCGTAGAGTTTTCTTCAGAATATCCAGATAAACATACTTATCCGTGACTTTATCAATAATGTGAAAATTTCCAACTCCT
>KK112726.1:205230-220696 GCA_000611955.2 Stegodyphus mimosarum | reverse complement strand
TGAAACATTTTTAATTAACTGTATAGATTGGCGGCGCAGCGCCCTCTATAACTTTTTCTACAGGCTTTGCCGCTGCCGAGTTAAGATTCAAAGTTATAGAGGTTTGTGATTCTACTATCTTTTCGTCATGGAGGCACTTCAAATCTCTTCTGACGAAAGACCTCTCGAGAAACTGCTGGTAGCGACAGAAAGGTATGAGATCCTTGGATTACATCAGCTGGGGTGCTCTCTGTCAAAAATATGTCGGAGATTAGAGATAACCACTATACCCTGCGCTTAAATTAAGTAATATATTTTGATCCTTATGCAGAAACTTGCAATACTTAAACCAACTTAGCGTTTACAATAAGTTTTTTTTTAATTATTAATTCTGTTGACATAAGGACGATAGAAACAGTTAAAAGACTAAGGTAATGTACTGCTGTTGATTATTCTTGTTATTATTTCAAGAATAATGTACTTTGTTCTAAGATTACTGCTACTGTTGTCTTAAAGAAATATTAAACATTTAAGTTAACCGTTTTAGCTTTGAAACTTTACTTATAATAACATTTTCTTTTGTAAAGATTAAAAATAAAGTTCACATAAAATAGTATTTATAAATGTGTTACGTTTTCTATTCATGATATGTATTACTGAAAACATATATGTTATTACTAACACATACGTTTTATGGTTTTAGATGTATCTAAATGTTGTTTGATATCTAAAAAACTGCGTATACAATAAAATGTAATGCACGATGATTTCTGCTAGATAGGTTTCTGAGAGAAAAAGTGAAGTCAGTAGCAAAGACATATTAAAATATGGGATGTAATTAAAATACAGATTTTATTTAGATATCAAATGAAAATGTCGTTACAAATGTTTACACTTTTGTGAAAAGTATATGATAATGTAAAGGCACTGTAATGGAGGTTAATCATGGAGAAGGGAAAAGATGTATTTTTCTTTATTCTCTGAATCAAATTCAATGGTTATATGCATTTCTGCGTATGATCTAACAGCTTTGCTGGGGTATAAACTGAAACATAATGAAGTATCTGTAGGTTAACTTAATTTTTCTTCGATTTTCTGTAGAACTAATACACTAAAAAGTAGGTTTGCCTGACTATTTAATTGGTATATAAACCCTCCTTAAAGGGTTACAGTTAATTTTTTCTCCAATGAAATTACTTTTGGGCACTTGTATCAAAGGCTGAATAACTACCCATTTCAAACATGCGAAAATATCTATGCGTTTGTGAGGTTTTACTATTTAAATTTAAAGTTCTAACTTAAAGCCCCACGAACACTAACCAGCGAATAATCGCTTAAGTGTGTGAACAGAACACGCAAGACTTAAGAAGGGTTTATAACCCTTTATTTTTCAGCATATTTACAATCAACTTGGAACTTTACACGAAGCTGCCACTTGGGCTTGAACTTAAAATAATAATAATTTAAACTAAAACTATCTTAACTAAGCTATTTGAAACATATAGCTGAAGCTATCAGAAACTAACTAGTTGCCCCCTAAGTATTCATTAAACCGGCGAAGCCAAGCAAGGGCCTAAGTTATGGGCGAGCGTAGTAACAGCTAAGAGAGACGTAGCCAGAAGGCAAACGCGCGCTAGTCAGGGAAACAGACTCTCCCTCCTAAAGTCGGTTAAATCACGACTTAAATAGTACTCTTTCTTATTTGCATTAACTGCGTTTCTGAATTTACATTCTGGCAGGAAATTGTAAGCTGAAATTAGAATTCAATAGGAAAGATACAAAACTTAAAATAACTGTTAATAAACTTAGGATAAACCTTACAAGTTATTTGTTACCTTTTCCTTTCTGTTAAATTTAAGATAGCCAAAATGGTGGGGAATTGTGAGCACCAAGTTTGTGCATCTGTTTATTTTAGTTCATATAAAAAAGATAATTTAGAAACTTTTTCTGCAGTATTTATTCTTCAAAGACGTAGCGAGTATTCACTACTTCGTTTTCGACGTGGAGTCTACATTATGTGCTTCCAAAAAGAACACATAGAATCTATAACTGGTGTCGGAGACAGTCTAGAGCCAGGGAAAACTCCATAGTTGACCTGGCCCCATCCACATCCACTGCACCGGTGACTCAAGCCAACCCTGTCGAAGGATTTGGTTACATTGGTAACACCATGAGAGCTTCGATGAGGCCCCAGTGCCTATTTGATGGAAAAGATTCAGCAACAGCATTTATCTAGACCAGCTGGATGACCACTTCATTTTTTACCCAGTGGGCGAAATCCAAAAAAGTGGCAATTTCAACTTCAGTTCTCCGAGAACAAGCTATGAGGTGGTATACAGGCTTCGGCAAAATCCTTCTTGGGGAACCAGGTACGCCAACATACACGTACCAAAATTTCAAAACCGCCCTTCTGAAAGCCTTTCCAGTCGTAAAGACTCGTGCGCAGTTAGATGCCGAACTCTACAGCCGGTACCAAATGAACGGGAAAGATCTCACAAACTTTATTCTGAGGAAAATTCAAGTGGTTAAATTATTGTATGGAATGAAACTAGACTAAGAAGTAATTCAAATCATCTTTCCGAAATTACTTCCACCAGCGCAAGATTTTATGCAGATAAGAAACCCGTCGACCTTGGAAACTCTATTTGAGTTGGCCAAAAAGGTACGAAAGCCACTGCATTTCCAATAATGTACACACGCAGATGTATGGACAAAAGTATAGAGATTTCCGCAAGCCGAAGCCAGATGAACGATGGCAGCCAAAATTGAATCACAACAAAGATTTCTCACTGAAGAGGAAAGATCACCATAAGGGAAATGAACAGCGGAAGGAAGAAACAAAAAACTTTTTCTGAGAAGCGCTGGAAAAATGGGAGGTCAGCAGCCCGGGAAGAAGAAAATTCCTTCCAAACACATCTGAATGCGGTGGTGGTAAAGAATGTACAATTACCAGAAGTACAAATTCTTTTAACCAACGTATCGCCAATCGCATTAATTAACACAGGAGGACAGAGCAGTTTTTTGAGGGACAAACGTTTTCCAGAAAATGTTCGATGTTAGGTTATGTAACACCGAAGGTATAGCTGTGATTACAGCCCAAGCAATACGGTGTGCTTGTATTGAAAACATGCCATTATACGTGCAGGTAAAATGAGAGCAACTAAAAGTTACTTTTTTTGTAATTAAAAATTTGCAAGCTACTGTTATTTTAGGTATGGACTCCCTCAAGTCAGCGGAAGCAAGAATAAATTTTCAAGAGCCTTCCATTACACTGGACACGACGAAGAAAAAATCTGAGGAAGTAAAGCATCCAGCGCTGGAGTTGAATGACGTAAAGAGAACGAAAAAGAGAAAATTCAAGAATCGGTACGAACGTTTGCAGATCTTCTCAGTGACCAACCAGGGTTGACTCGCGTTGTAAACCCCTCGGTCGACAGAGGGGATAATTTATCATGTAGGGATAAGCCTTTCAGGAATGATAAAGTTAAGGAATTACTAACTGAAGATAACGTAAAAGAAATGTAAAAAAATAAAATAATTGTGCCTTCTAGTAGTTCGTTCGCAAACCCAGTCGTATTATATCGTAAAAAGAGTAATTCACTCCATAAGGAAAGTAAAGCATGGTGGTTTGCTGTAAATTGTAGAAAACTAAATAATATTGCAAAGTATCCAGTTTATACGCTACCGATCATGGAGGAGATAATTAGAAAAATAAATTCCACGAGATATATGACAACGCTAGACCTCTGTCTACACTGGTGTGCAAAAATTAAGGACGAAGTCGAAAAATTAGCATATCTGCTGAACGAAGAGGCAGAGCGGACAGAAAGACCAATCAGGAGATTAAGTAAGGGGGTGTACGGTAGCACATGCGCAGATATGCAGGTAGACGTAATGGGGGAGTATTTGAGTAGTATAAAGCATGTTGTCGGTGTAAGATCAGTATTTTTGGCAAAGAGATTGCACGCCGTATAGCAATAAAAATCACACCGAGTTGCTGCCTCAGCGAGAAAGGGCGAATAATCAATCTGTTAGACGACATCTGGATGCTTTTACCCGAGGTCGAATCATTGGGAAGTTGGAGAAAGGCTGCAGTGTGACAAGTGTGGCTGCAGAGTTCGGAATTGCTCACAGCATCGTTTCACGACTTTGGAGACAATTTCAAACTACAGGAACAGCTATCCGGGGGTTTAGTAGTGGTCGTCCACGAGGAACCACACCCGCAGATGACCGGTATATTGCCTTACAGGCCAGACGAAACAGGCGGCAGACAGTGGGAGAAATCGCTAGACACACGACACAGGCGACTGGACGACCGATATCGCGTTTTACCGTGGCCAGAAGAGTGCACGGTGGTGGTCTGTTTGCACGACGCCCTGTACGGTGTGTACCTCTAACGCCTGCCCATCGGAGAAGGCGTTCTCTGTGGTGCCGGGAACACAGGAATTGGAGAGACAATGAATGCGGATGAGTATCGAGTATTCTTTACAGATGAGAGGAGATTTAGTCTGAGTTGCGATTCTAGACACATACACATCTGGACAGAGCGGGGAACACGCAATAACCCCTTCAACATCATCAAAAGGGACTGTTTGGAGTTCGCGGAGTTCGCGTTCGAGCAGACATAATGCTTGGTAGCCGGACCGACCTTCATATTGTAAGGTTTTAGTTAAACTAACCAAGTTTATTTTAATTTAAATCTTTTCTATCTCCTCTCTGCTTCAACTTCCTGTCAGAAGAAGCGCGCGTTTTTAGCTTATGCTAATTTTTGAAGTTCAGCCATGCACTATTTAAGCAGAGGTAGAAACCTCTCGGTGTGTGTGCAAGGTCTCTGGATCTAAATCCCGTCAAGCATGTACGGAACTTACTAGGGGGACCCGTGGCAGCACGTAACTTATCGCCAGTAACGATTCCGAAACTGCGATTGGTGCTACAAGAGGAACTAGCAGCAGTGTCTCAACAGCTCATTAACAACCACATATCCAGCATGCACAAATGATGTGAAACCTGCCTAGCAGTCAGGGGAGATCATATCCCCTATTAAAGACCGGATGTTTCTTGCTGGACACCCATCACAGCGATGTTTCGGCCTTCAGTCGCATTGCGCTCCATGCTACTTTTTCAATAAAGCTTCTTTTTATCCCTCTAATTTCTCTTTTAGTAAGTGTTGCTTACATTACTCATGTCCTTACGTATTGGGGATCCACCGGTATTAAATGTGTTGATTTGGAAAGCTTTTGTACAAAGTTATATTGAAAAAACCACCTCGTCCTTAATTTTTGCACACCAGTGTATTTTCAAATCAGTATGAAACCGGAGGATGATAATAAGATGGCTTTTATAACAAAATCTGGATTTTAGGCATTTTTAAGTATACCATTCGGTTTATGTGGTGTCCCCGCTACTTTTCAACGAGCAATAGGCAATTCTGCGGCCAGTTCTCGGAAAATTCACGTTCTTCTATTTAGATGTCATAATCGTTACCAGCAATACGGTATACGAGCCCATAAAACATTTGACAAAGTCTTTTCACTCTTATAAGATGCTGGTTTGGAAGTGAATCCTAAGAAATGTAAATTCGCGGCAAAGTAATTGAAATATTTAGGAAGTAAAATCTCCGCTAAAGGTATCGAAACCGAAGATTAAAAAATTATCGCCATTGAAAACTACCCTCCACAAAATGTCGCGAAAAAACCTGCGTCATTCCTCGGAATTTGCTCATATTACAGATCCTTTATTAAACATTTTCAACATATAGCTGAACCTCTCTTAACACTGAAAAGGAAAAAAACAAACTTTTGTTGGTCGGCGGAAGCCAATACTGCGTTTGAATAGTTTAAAGCAGCTTTACATTTAGCACCAGTGCTAAAGGTTCCAGACCCAGAAGGTCAGCGTGAAATGTCTGCAGATTCATCAGACTTTGCCGTAGGAGCCGTCTTATCTCAATCGGGCAACCAGTAGCCTTCTTCCCTAAAACGTTGAATCCTATCCAGAGGAAATATACGGCTACCAAACGGGAAACACTAGCTGTCTTACTGGCCGTAAAAAATTCCGTGTATGCTTCGGGAAGCAGCCCGTAACAATCTGCACTGACCATGCTGGTATTCTTAGGCTTTACTCCGGTAAAAACTTCTCACCTCGATTGATAAGGTCAGCATTGAAACTTCAGGAATATAATTTAGTACTGAAACATTTACCTGGTAAAGAAAATGTCGCGGATGCTCTTCCTCGCATTAAGTTAGATGAACAGGAGAATAAAATTAAATGCACAATGTTAACTTAAAAAATTTTAGACTCTGGAAGTACTATTAATGTATCCAGAATTTAAAAACATTTATGCGTATTTACAGGATCCAGATAACTTTGAGCATCCAGATTTAACAGCCATTAGAAATAGAGCTTCTCGTTATGAAATTATCGGCAATCTCTTATTTTCTCAAAAGATGCTAATGAAAATGATGAGCTTAGGGCCGTCACTCCAACGAGTTTGAGACTTAGCGTCTTGCAAGAATTACATGATGCACCGATTTCCGGTCATCTCAGTATTAGAAAGACAGTTAAACGTATACGAGAGGCGGTATTCTTTCCAAAATTGCAAGAAATTGTTAAAGAGTATGTCAGGTCCTACCATATCTGCCAAATAGTTAGTAATGTTAATTACTGGCCGGCCGGATACCAAAATAGCATTTTGGCTACTCTGGTCGGGGTCGATATATTAGGGCCTTATCAGAAAAGCGATAAGAATAAACACCGTTACTTACTTGTAATTGTTGATCATTTTGGTAAATGGGTAGAAATAATTCCCCTGAAAATGGCTTGCACCAAAATAGTCTCAGATTCCCTTCTAAATAAATTTATGTTAAAATTTGGTGCACCATTAAAAATTATATCAAATAACGGTTCCCACTTCGTTAATCAGATATTTCATGATGTATGTGCAGGACTTGGCATACGCCACTTGAAGATAGTCCCATATCGACCACAATCTAATACTGCAGAAAGAGTCAATCGCAATATCGTTAACATTATTCGCAGTTACGTGAAACGCTATCACAGACGTTGGGATGATTTGGCTGATCAGCTGACGTTTGTATTACGCACAATGATGCACCATTGTGGAAAACCCCTGAGGAATTATGTTCTAGTGAGGAAAATAATGACACTCCTTGACAGACTATTTTCATGCGAAAGCGTTCTCAGGAGTTTCAGAAGTCGGATATAAAACAATTAGTCGATGAGGCCATTAAATGTTTTGGCATGGCAATAGTAAGCAAAAATTGTATTATGATAAAAGTCGGAGGCAAGGAAACTTTAAGGCAAGGAAAAAAGTGTTAAAATTTAAACATAACGTATCTTTAACCTAACTGTAATAAGCGGTCTTCATTCGTTGTTTTCATTAGTTGATTTTGCATTCAATAACAGATTTTCAATGATTTCATAGTTTGCGACTCTATTTCTGCTAGTGGTGGGTCCTGATGCTCGAAGAAATGTTCAGCATCTTTTAGATAAGTACAATTTTTTTTAATTCGGGATTCGTTTGTAATTCAGAAATGATAGTTTCAAGAGCATCGAGAACTTTAGCTGTTAGCTTTACAAATTTGAGCTTGTTCCGTTCCTCATCTAATTTTATTCTTGGTAAGGCGTCAGACACTAAATTTCCTTTTCCTGGCGTATGTTTAATGATTAGGTTAAATTCTTGCAGTTTCAGGGCCCATATAATAAGTGTTCGAGATAAACCTTTCCTGAATACAAAGGATTCACAATCGCATAATCTGAATAAATGGTAACTGGTGTCTTCCAAAAATACGCTGTATGTTTTTAATTGATAATATAACTGCTAAGCTTTCCTTCTCTATAGCCATATAATTCCTCAACGTAGGATTAACAGTTTTACTGAAATATACAGTCTAGTATTCATTTTGAGTCAGCATGACACCAACCTCGTAATCTGAGGCATCCGCTGCGATTTCCAAATTCTCATAACCTTGTAAGGTTTACCCTAAGTTAATTAACAGTTATTTTAAGTGTTGTATCTTCCCTATCTTATTCTAATTTCAGCTTACAATTTCCTGCCAGAATGTAAATTCAGAAACGCAAGTAATACAAATGAGGAAGAGTACTATTTAAGTCGTGACTTAAACGACTTCAGTAGAGAGAGTCTGATTCCCTGTCTAGCGGGCGCTTGCCTTCTGGCTACGTCTCTCTTAGCTGTTATTACGCTCGACCATACATTAGGCCCTTGCTTGGTTTCGCCGATTTAATTAATACTTAAGAGCCAACTAGTTAGATTCTGATAGCTTCGGCTATATCGTTCAAATAGCTTAGTTAAAATAGTTTTAGTTTAAATTATTATTATTTTAAGTTCAAGCCCGAGTGGCGGCTTTGTGTAAAGTTCAAAGTCAGAACTGATTGTAAATATACTGAAAAATAGAGGGTTTAAAACCCTTCTTACCTCTTACGTGTTCTCTACATACACTTAAACGATTATTCGCTTATTAGTGTTGGTGAGGTTCTAAGTTGGATTTAAATAGAAAAACCCCACCGCCTTCAGGGAATTTTAACACCGGTGCTTGAACTGGAGATTTCCTAAGCTGTTTAAACGCTGTACTTGCTTCAGCCGACCAAGTTGTAGAGACATTAGGTTAATTACAAGCAGGAGAGATGAAAAATATGCAATTCCTTCGCCGGGAATCGAACCACGGACCTCTGAAATACCGGCTCAGTGTGCTGACCATTACACCACGAAGGCACGCTAAGAATGTGGGAGATATACCTTATATACTCCCCTTTTTAAAGGGCGACTAGGGTTTTAGGGGACCTAGTCGCCGAATCCTGGGTGTGGAGAGTCATCATCCACAACCCTTTTAGTTCGGGCGCCAGTGTAGAGACATTAGGTTAATTACAAGCAGGAGAGATGAAAAATATGCAATTCCTTCGCCGGGAATCGAACCACGGACCTCTGAAATACCGGCTCAGTGTTCTGACCATTACACCACGAAGGCACGCTAAGAATGTGGGAGATATACCTTATAAAGTAAATTTAGCTTTATTTGAATTTTAACAGTGGCTCAGCTACCGTAGCAAAACCTTTGATAAAAGTCCTATAATAAGAACACATGTCAAAAAAATGAAGATAACTTTTTCCTGTATCTGGTGGAGGGTAATTTTTTAATGCAATTATTTTAAAATTTTCTGTGTGAATTTCTTTTTGCAATATCTAATAGTCTAAGTCAGTGATGGCCAAACTTCAAGATGATGAGAGCCGCATGACAGATTTTATGAATGTTTGAGAGCCAGGTCTAAATTTATATCGTTTAAAAAATAATGAGACATGTTACGAATATAAAGAAACTTTTGAAGTAAATTAATGAATATGTGCTTAACATGATTGCGAATAAATATGAATAAATACATCTTATATCTACTGTTTTCTATTCATAAAAATTAAATCCCAAGAAAACAAAAATTTGTAACACCTGTACTGAGCAACTGAGCGTTTTTTCTTCAGGTAGAGAAACCAAATATTTTCTTCTAGTTTCCTTTATACCTCTTCGTTTACAATTATTGTTGTTTTATTTACTAGAAGCAAAATGAATCGGAAGCATGTTCACTGGTCTACAACTACATTGAAAATGCAACACCAAGAGGGAGTCCCCAGAAAGTGATAAAAAATAGAGACACAACGAACAGAGAGACAGCAACGAACAATAAGTGATCGTTATTTCGAAGTTATATGCATTATACAGAGCGAGAACAGCATCGGCTCAGTAGGTTGTAGGATAACCTTGGACGGCTCTAAAAGAAGCAACACGTCTAACTACAGAGTCAATGACACTATGGATGGTGTCCAGAAGAATAGCTCTCCGTTCCCTGTCAACAATTTGCCACAGTTCGTCGTCTATACGCGACTGCGGCACGGTCTTCGGACAACGCCACACTTGTACGCGATATCGACGCCACACTCGCACGCTACCACTGTCACTGGAGAAAAAGAAGCGTGACTCATCTGAGAACACGACCCTCTGCCATTCCGTCGTTCACATCGCTCGAGCCCGGCACCATTGCAGACATTTCTGTCTGCGATGGGGAATTAATGGCAATCTTCTTAACGGACGACACGAGTGCAGGCCACTAGTCACCAATCGATGGCAAATGCTTCTGGTCGATACGGAAATATTCAGGTTGTCTCGAACATGCTGCAGAAGGCAGTATGAAGTGGTTTGCGTGTGTGTCACCGCTTGTCGGCGGATGCATCTATCCATGCGTGCTGACGTCACTCTGGCTGCACCGCACCCTCGAACTTGCCACATTTCCTTGTTCCAACCTTCGTCATCGAAGCCGGCGTACTGTGAACGCGTCCAGGTGTGTGTCAGCTGAGATTTGCCATGTGGACCCACCTGCCATTCTCAGTCTGATCACGATGTCCCTCATCAAATCGTCTGTCTGCTGGAACAGCCTCCGTTGACGCAAGCTCGACATTCTCTGCTATTACACGCATCCTGATACAAGAACAAATTTTCTACGATGATTTCCCTGGCATAAATAACGACACAAAAATTGAACATTCTGTAGGCATTCCTTCTGGAGAGCTGCGCATTTCATATCAATCGCATAACTCAGTGACGTGCGCCTACCGTGAAATTTGCATAATTTTCGGTCCACTCCTTCTTGGTGCTGCATTTGCAATGTCGTTTCGTGTATCTGAGTAACTTAAAAATCATTATTTAAAAGAAAATTGAGTTTTTTTAACTCATGAGCAGTCGCTTAGAAAGGGTAATTTAAATGATACACGTCAACGCGCACTGCAGAGAAACTGTTATTCGAGAAGGAATATATATTTAAAAATAAGCTAATAACTTATATAGGCTTTTGCTTAAAAAGTATTTTTCGTTCTCCACACAATTAGCATAAGGACCAAAATACTGAGATCATTCGAATCTTTGGATCCTCACCTAAGAAATCGTTAAAATTTTTTTCCCAAAACCTTTTGATAATTACTTTTACTGATGTCCAGTATAGAAGAAATCACAAAAAAATATCGCGATTTCAGTGATATGTGAATAATCGGTATCTCTCATGACAGCCCTGATTGACATCCAGTGGAATCTGCCAGATTGTTTTAGTAATCAGTACACTGCGCATCATTGAAAAGTCTCGAAATCATCTCTCGAATCGTCCCGATAATTTTGGACATAGATAACGAAGTTCATGCGCATCATTAAAAATTCTCGAAGGATCTCTTTAATCCTTACGATAATTCAAGACATACATAACCTAGCTAATAAATCCAGTAGTTCATGCCGGACTATGTAAATGCTACGTTGAGCACATATTCCATCTGACCACAGCCGAACTCTTCACCCTAAGTGTTTAATTCTGAGCTGTTTTTCAAATACATGGAAAATCAAATCTAATGTTACAGAAAGAAAACATAGCTGTCACTACTATAATGAATTTGTTTCCTAAATGCAGATATAACATGAACGCGTAACTTTTCATATTTATATGGACATGCACAGATGTTCGATGTGGAGGTTTTTGTAACACGTCAGACGTCTGCACAATAGTTTGATTCCTAAGCTCTTGATAAATGGGTGTACGGATCCACCGTATTCTAATTGTTGAGCCCATAAAAGTGATCAAATGACTTACCGTCTCGACTTGAATTTCTAAGGAATATATTTCAGAAGAAAGCTTAAAACAAATTATTGGCAGCCTAACGGTTACATAGTACAACTTTACATTGTGTTAGCTAAACTGTGTACAGAAAGTAAATCTGAAATCGAGGTTGAAATGGATTTGTAGGCAGAGGATACTTTTGAAAATAAAAGATCAGACTTTAAAAATAAACTTTTATAGGAGCAAAATTTCAATTATTAACTGAAATTTGTATTTATCAAGCAGTGGATCATTGTATAACTTTTCGTTTGGCTATTAAGCTTTCATGAAGGATGTGTCAGACGTGCATGATGATCGAAAATTATGAAGACAAAGAATATCAACAAATTAAAAAAACGTAATGCTGGCTTCAGAGACGGGGCAACCGGTGCAGCTGCAGAGCGGCAGTACTAAGTGGTTAAAAATTTTAGTTATGCCGGGAAGGAAAATGCCTCTAACCTAGTGCGATATTAACCGTCGACCTCAGTGTTTCTAACCCAGTGGAGCAAAATGCCTCTAACCTATTGCGAGGTAGAAAGAAAGAAGGTCATCAAACAAGAAATTGAAAAATACGAGAAAATATCACAAGCTGAAGAGATTTCACCAATATCAATATGGCTATTTTGACAGAAACTTTGGAGAAGAGAGACGCTTGTGTTCAGTTGATCCCTTATTGCTTGATGCGAAGTTATTGCTATGGATATTTGATGATTTAGGTGAAGGATCTCTATCTGGAATAACAATCTTTCATAAAAAGGGAATTAAACATTTTGACTAAAATATAAATTGTTGTGAAACCAGTGATTCTTCGCACGACTCCAAATATTTCGGCATGCAAAACCATTGGTGAAATAAATTATGATATCTGCCTAGGATTACTGATGAACTATTACGAAAGATAGAGTTTCATGTGGCAAAAGTGTTAAGCATATTATTATGAATGCGAAATTCATAGCGAAATCTGTGAAGCAATTACATAAAAATGCCTGACTTGCTTAGGGATAGGAAATTAATTTTGAATGAATTCCGCAGTACATTGAGACAAGTCGTCTAACCAAGTAAGAGGCTAAAGGTTCACTCCACCAAAAATAAAACCCCCGTAAAACTATTCCATAGATTAAAAGAGCTCTATATGGATTGCAAGGCGAAAACGTGCTTTTTCAGCAGTTACTAACGCCAGTCAAAGACTGAATAAAAGAAACGTTTTGAAGGAGGGGCGACCCGATTACCTCTCTTGGGCTGTGTTTTTAAAAAAAAACAGTGGTTCACTGAATGTTTGAAAGGACCTAAAAGTTGTTCCCCCCCCCAAAAGAATCATGTCGAAACAGAACATTTTTTCCAAAACATCTGAAAGAATTCAAAGTTTTAAAGAATACATGTTTCGAAAATATCTTATTCGTTCCCAAAGAAATCTATCAATCAAACCAACCTGCTATCCAGGATCTTCAAAAGCTGATCTGAACGGAAACACCAACTGTTTATATAGATAGGTAATTCACTTCGAAAGTGAAAATGGTAAATTGAAACCGACTGGAAAAATTTTCTTCAAGAAAAATCTGATACACATATTAAAAAACACTTTTAGTTAATTTTGTAATGTCTTTAGATATTATAAAATTAACGTTTCCCTTTTTTGGTTTTCTTAGAATTTCCAAAATCCATTCTTGGAAACCTGCTTTCCAAGAACTAATTTTCTGTTCTTGGAAATCTATTTTCCAAGAACTAATTTTCTATTCTTGGAAATTCTAAGAAAACCAAAAAGGGAAACGTTAATTTTATAATGTCTAAAGATATTAAAAAATTAGCAATGTTTTTTAAATATATGTTCTCAGACATATATTCTCAAATTCTGAAAAATATTTTTCCAGCCAACTCCAAAAAAAATGACTTTCCTTATTCACTTACAGAAAGACGTTTTGTGTTTTCCTATGTTTTGGAAAGTGGAGAGGGTTTCAAGTGAATCAGATTTGACTGAAGGACTCTTAAAGTTCCATTCTTGAGAACCCTGTTAAAGATGATGCTCTGAGAACTACATTTTTTGCGAAAAGAATTATAAAGTCATGTCTAAACGATAGATTGGTTATCATAAATTCGGTTCGAAAGGAAACACATGTCTAAAGAGAAACGGTTATCATAACTCCAAAGCAATATACACAATAGTTTTGAAGAGAAATCGAAAAGAATATACACAATTATGTTTGAAGAGAAAAATGTTGGGTACACAAAACAATATATTCAATCATATTTGAAGAGAAATCCCATTTTTCCAAAAGTATATACACAACCATGTTTGAAGAGAAAATGTTGGGTCGAATCGGTAGTCCAAAACAGTACATTCAATAGTCATCTTGTTTGAAGAGAAATCCAAAAGTATATACACAATCATGTTTGAAGAGAAAAATGTTGGGCATCCAAAACAATATCTTCAATCGTGTTTGAAGAGAAATCCCATTTTTCCAAAAGTATCATAAATATACACAAGCATATTTGAACAGAAATGCTGAATCATAAATTCTTGATAGCCCAAAAGAATCTTATTCGCTTCAGGTTTTGAGCAGAAATGTTGAAACAGTTATCATACATTCTTGATATCCAAAAAGAATCTTATTCGCTTCAGGTTTTGAACAGAAACGTAAAAGCTATATCTATCCAAAATCATGTTAAAGAGAAAACAATTCCAAAAAATATCCTGCCTGCTATGAAGAGCCCTTTACCGAGGATATTGCATCTTCAACAGCACGCGCTAATCTGAAGCGATACAACAAGCGTTTATATAGATAAGCCATTCAGTTTGAAAGTGAAAATTAAAAAAAAAAAACTTTCCTAGAAAAATGACGTCCAAACTTGTTCCAATGGTCAACATTAAAAAACAGTTAATTTTATAATGTCTAAAGACATTATAATACTAACAAAAAGTTTTTTTTAATATGTGTTTCAGATTTTTCTGTCAGAAAATTTTTCCAGTCGTTTCAGTTTACCATTTTCACTGACGAAATGAATTGCCTATCTATATAAACAGTTGGTGTTTCCGTTCAGATCAGCTTGTTCGCTTGAAGATGCAACATGTCCTTCACCTGAATATAATGGATGGTTATGGCTCTCTTGCCATTGATCTTGAAAATAGTTTGGCTGCTGATCTTAAAAAATATTTTTGTATCGTAACGGCTCTCTTGGAAACAATGCTACTGATCTTAAAAATATTTTGGCTGCTGATCTTAAAAAAATATTTTCTATTGTAACAGGTTCAAATATGGACCATTCCTTGGGGAACCAACCTGTTCTCGTCTAACCCAAAAAATGGATCTGAATTTTTCTGAATGGGGTTCCAGTGTTCAAATACACTGGTGTGCAAAAATTAAGGACGAGACGGTTTTTTCAATATAACTTTGTACAAAAACTTTCCAAATCGACACATTTAACACCGTAAGATCCCCAATACGTAAGGACATCAGTAATGTAAGCAACACTTACTAAAAGAGAAATCAGAAGGATAAAAAGAAGCTTTATTGAAAAAGTAGCATGGAGCGCAATGCGACTGAAGGCCGAAACATCCCTGTGATGGGTGTCCAGCAAGAAACATCCGGTCTTTAATAGGGGATATGATCTCCCCTGACTGCTAAGCAGGTTTCACATCATTTGTGCATGCTGGATATGTGGTTGTTAATGAGCTGTTGAGACACTGCTGCTCGTTCCTCTTGTAGCACCAATCGCAGTTTCGGAATCGTTACTGGCGATAAGTTACGTGCTGCCACGGGTCTCCCTAGTAAGTTCCGTACGTGCTTGACGGGATTTAGATCCAGAGACCTTGCCGACCAATCCATGTGTTCAA
>KK112726.1:182990-198171 GCA_000611955.2 Stegodyphus mimosarum | reverse complement strand
CTGCCGCCTGTTTCTTCTGGCCTGTAAGGCAATATACCGGTCATCTGCGGGTGTGGTTCCTCGTGGACGACCACTACTAAACCCCCGGATAGCTGTTCCTGTAGTTTGAAATTGAAAGTCGTGAAACGATGCTGTGAGCAATTCCGAACTCTGCAGTCCCACTTGTCACACTGCGGCCTTCCTCCAACTTCCTAATGATTCGACCTCGGGTAAAAGCATCCAGATGTCGTCTAACAGATTGATTATTCGCCATTTCTCGCTGAGGCAGCAACTCGGTGTGATTTTAACTGCTATACGGCGTGCAATCTCTTTGCCAGAAATACTGATCTTACACCGACAACATGCTTTATACTACTCAGACACTCCGCCATTACGTCTACCTGCATATCTGCGCACGTGCTACCGTACATCACCTTACTTAATCTCCTGATTGGTCTTTCTGTCCGCTCTGCCTCTGCGTTCAGCAGATATTCTAATTTTTCGACTTCGTCCTTAATTTTTGCACACCAGTGTACTTTTGTGACCGACTATACACTGCTTGCTTTGGACAGCAATAACTTCTGGCTGGTAACTCCAAATATTCCGTATTTCCTGAAGCATTTTCGAAACCGTTTTTCCGCTAGGAAACTACATTTAGCCCAGCGTCTAATAGGACACCCGTTGGAGTATTATTTAGCAATATTTGTGGCAGAGCCGAATTTTTATTATTACTATATTTAGTCGTATCCTAAAGGGATTTACGTGTATTCGTGGTGAATGTACTCTCTTATCCTCAGTAACCCCTGATCAGTTTTAGTTCTGCTTCCATCTTTCTCCCTCTTTCCTCTCTTATCCTTTCTCTTAAGGATCCCCAGTTGCTGTTGAAAATGTTTTCTATTCTCAAAACGTTTATTCTTATCAAACAGTGACCTGCCTTGTAGGTTAGGTGCATAAAATTGCCTATTCGATCTCTGACAATATCCTGTTGTACACGTATCTTCAGCAACCCTCCTGCTTTCGAACTTCATCACGAATTCAACCAAATTCTCGAGCGTGCTTGGATTCCTTAACTCAAACAAATCTTGAATTTGCTGTAGCAACCAAAGCAAAACAGCGTAAATTACCTCTGTATCGAGCCTTTCCCATAAAACAAATTAAAAATTGAATTTTCCTCAGTATTAACTCGGTAAGTTTGTGGACTATGCTTTAATTTTCGAATCCTTTATTTTAAGTACCTTTCGTTTCAATTCTTATTTCATTTCCCTGTCAGAATGCAAATTTCCAGCACGCGCTATCTCAAATTAGGTAGAAGGAAGGATGTATCTAAAGGAAGGATTTGGAAGATTAATTCAGAGCGTGTTCTGTCTGCTTGAAGGCCACGTTATAACTTTGATTCTCTAGCCATTAGAATTACGTGGCGTGGACTTATTCTTGCCATTAGGCTTGTTTACGCCGACTTTCGAGTAAGAGCCAGCTTGAATTTTAAGTTATTTATTACCGTGGTGGAGTGGTGTCCGTACACCTGGGTCCCTGGGCCGAAGGCCCTACCCCATGTAGAATATGTTGTGGTGTTCCTAACAGTGACGTAAAATAACCGAATGGAATTCATAAAAAGTAACAACTGAAATTGTAGGGGGTGGGTGATTAGAATTTACTTGAGCATTAATAACTAATGTAAAGCGTAAATGTGCCTAAAATGTGTGAAGCTGTTCGAGTCGGTGACTTAGATAGCTGAAACTAAGACACAAAGGTAATATGCAAATCAGATCAAGCTCATAATCCGAGTAACTCATGCAACAGACAAGCACAATACACAATCAGAGATGCTACAAAAGGAGTAAATAATAATTGACAGGGTATATAAGTAATTACAATTCGTAAATCAAAAAAAAATAAACATAAAACATGTACAACATGTAAATAAACATAAAACAGTAGAATATGACAAGATTACATGATCCAAGTGTTGAGAATAGCAAGCGAACGCTACATGTTATTAAGATCATTAAAGTCATAATCGTCAATTTTAATTGCCGGGTTGGAGCCTCTCTCTGCATTTTCCCTCTGATGAAATTTTTTGGCAATTTTATAATAGTGGGTCCTTAATTGCTCGACCCCTAACTCATCATGTAAATAAGAATTCCTAACGTACCACTCAGCGCCAGCAATTTGACGCAGTGTACTGCTCTAGGCAGCTTGGAGCCTCATATGATAACTCTTTCTAGAATATGCCCATACCGGAAAGGCATAACACAAAAGTGGACGCAGAATGGATTTATAAATGAGTAACTTATTGTCGATAGATAAAACGCTGTTTTGAGCAATTAGGGGGTAGAGTTTAGCTTTACGTACCCGAAACTTTTGAATAATAGAGTGTATATGTGGGGTCCATGAAAGAGTTTTGTGGACGATCACCCCCAAGTACGGGACCTGCTTGATCCAGGGAATTGGAGTATCGTAGAACACCAGGTTTTTGCGAATTTTCCTCTTTTTCGTGAATAGGATTGCCTGCGTTTTGGATACATTGACTTGAATTTTCCATTGTACCAACTAAGTCTCAAGTGCATGTATGTAATTTTGTAATCGTTGGATAACTGAACCAATAAATGTGCTTTGAGCAAGGATCGCTGTATCATCAGCATACATAGCTAAGATGGTGTTTGGTGTTCTAGGTATGGCGTTCACGTAGATATTAAAAAGTGTGGAGCCCAAGAGGGACCCCTGAGGAACCCAAGCCCTGATGGGGCGGAGAGTGGAACTGCAGCCAGCTACGTGAACTAAAAAGTGTCTACCGGCTAGGTAGGATTTAGTGATGTTAATGATGTAGTCTGGGAAACCCAGACCTGGTAATTTGTAAATAAGTGCGTCCAGCCATACTCAGTCAAAGGCCTTGGCTATGTCAATAATATTCCACCAGTGACTTTTCGGCTGTGCATGCCTTCCGAGATGGTTTCTACTACCCGGTACAGCTGATTACAGTTGCCCAATTGTTTCCTGAATCCGAACTGGAACGGGATAAGTAAGTTCTTCTCCTCTAAATGGTTAGTGATTCTTGCGAGTAAAACTGCCTCCATTATCTTACTCAGAGATGACAGCAGGCTAATAGGTCTATAAGATTCCGGAAGAGCTGGCGGCTTACCAGGCTTGCGAATTGGGAAAACTTTGGCCACCTTCCATGGATTGGGGTAGTGCTGCCATTCGAGTATTTTGTTGCAGATCTTGGTGAGGAGGAAGGTGATTTTCATCGGAAAGGTTTTGATCATTATGTTGGTAACAGCATCCAGTCAGAACTCTTCTTGTTTTTAAGACGTTTGACATAGCCAGGCACCTCCGATGGAAGGGCAGGGACAGTGTTGTATCTGCAAGGGCTGCTCGTTAAAGTGGAGTGAAAACTATTAACTAGGTGTTCTGTAGTGTCATCTTGAATGTTGTTGGTGCAAAACTGAGACTCCAGCATCTGTGCTAAATGTTCGGCCTTCTCAGTTTCAGTGTAATGGATCCCTTGAGGGCCTTTTAAGGGCGAAGTTATTTATTACTTTGGAGTGAAGTTAAAAGTGTTGGCTTTTGTAAGCACGAGCTGGTTTAGATTGTAAACTTTATTTGAGGTAATAAAGGGTTATTTACAGCCTTCTCCTGATTTTGTAGAACTTTAAAGAACTTCGTGATAATTCACCAAACAGTCTTTAAAGTCAAGTACAATCTATGACAGCAAAGAGAATACGACGTTACAAGTTCTTCGACCTTCAGCCGGTATTTACTGAAACTTTAGGCTTCTAACTTGGTCCTAATTTTTACTATGGGGAATTCTTTGAGGAGGGCAGTTTTAAATATTTGGAATTGGTAGGTGTCACTTTCTGGTTCACCCAACAAGAATTTGCCGATGTATTTGTACTTATTCAGTACCTGTTTTCTTAATGCGGCGATTGCTATTGTAACCTTTTGAAGTTCTGGTACCGGGTAAGCAAAAAATGCGAATATAAATATTCAAGAAAAGTCTTTACCGAACTTCTTCGATTAAAACTCACTGCTAGTTTCATTGATATCTGCATAGTATCCCCGATGAAGCCAAATCCCTCGAAAGAACTAGTTGGTGTTTGTGGGGCTTGTAATCATGGGTGGGGGAGCAGATTTAAAGGTTGAACTTCCTTGCCAGCTGGCACCGATATAAAGTTTAAGCCATTTGGTCTTGTAAAATGTACTAAACTTTTGGTAGAGTTTGAACGATTTATCAATTAGTCTAAAATGTAAGTATAGAAATTTGCGAGGGATGTAAAAGACGCTTTTATTTTGTTAGCACAATTATTAGCTCAATAATATGAATAGAAGGAACTCCTGGTACTTACAAAATTCGCCAGCACTTTGGCGAGAAACTCAAGGTAGAATTGCAAATATAAGCTAAATTTAAATAACTAATACCCAAAGAATATGCATAGCCATTTAATCGCAAAGTTGGTACGGAATTCATCGGCCTGAATTTTAACTATCGGTAAGTAGCAACGCCGAAGACTCTTAACTAGAATAGCAAAACCAGTTGTAGAGACATTACGTTACTTCGAAGCAGGAGACATGAAAAATGTGCAACGCCTTCGCCGGGAATCGAACCACGGACCTCTCGGTTACGCGTCGAGCATGCAGACCACTACACCACGAAGGCATGTGGAGAAGGCGGGAGAAATACCTTATAAGGTAACGTGGCCTTCAAGCGGCAGAACACATTCTGTCTTTATAATCTCAGATCCTCACTTAAATATACTTGAACTAATTTGCATTCTGGAAGAAAACGGAAAGAAGGAACTTACAGTATAGTTTCAAAATATAAAATATTTGGTGAAAAAATTAAATAAACATCACACATCAAAACAGAATCCCAAGGGATTGGAATATCAGATTAAAGTCATAATACTGATAAAAATGGATACACAAACAAGAAGTATAAAAGATATAGCAAATAACTATGCGCAATATATAGAAATTCAGGAGACCATGTGTAGAATTTACGTTTAGAAGTTTAAATCACTTAAGATGGGTGCAGCACAAGGACGTAATTCTTTGTCCTCTCGCAATATTTCATTTTCAGACTAGATGGGATTCGTGAGATGGTTACAAGTCTCAGCTTTCTTGTAAAATATTCTATTGATTTTATTGAGTTCGAAATGTACTTAACATAAAGGTGCATATATGTGTAACAGTATTTCCCTTTTTATTTGGAAAAAATGTGTCCGTGTAAGATCATTTGGAATCTGTTTGATCTTTTCCTAAGTTCTGCATTTGTAGAAGAGGGGAAGTATTTCACATTTGCCATCCTGGAATAGAAAAGGTAAGAGCTTTTCTTACCTTTATGATCATGAATTTTAGGCTATTAAATATATGTGGTGATACTACAGCTATATTGCTATGTTTATGTAAATATGTTTTAAGTGTATTGTGTTTAACTATGTACTTATATTATGTACTGTATACATTGTATTTCATCTTATTGTACTATTGGATATTAGTCTGTAAACACAAAAAAACTAATGCACATGAGCAAAACCTCTGCCTCCTCCCTATTTATGCATGAGTCTGTAATTAATACACTCCCGATAGAGCACCCTTAAGGACCTCACGAGAGTTGTTAGTATCTTCAGATAGTAGAAGACGTGGGAAAAGTTCTTACTTAAAACTGATCGATATCAGGTATCCATGTCTTTCGTCACCTGTTGTAGCATTCATTACTTTAACTAACCAAGTTATTTTGAGTTTGAACTTTCCTATCCATATCTCAAAGTTTCAGTTGCTGCCCGAATTTAGCGCGAGCGAGATATTTATGCAAATCGCATATATCTGATAGCAGTTTAAAAGGCAGGAGTTAACGAGGGGAAAACACAGAGTCTTGGATTTATCGCCGTAAGGCTGTGCGCGCAAAGATTTCCTCTGTCTACTGAAAGTTCGCCTTCATAGGCAAATTGCAATTCCTAGTTCTTGCTTGTGAAATTCGCATTATTGCATTTCACTAAGGGTTAGGCTTCCCTCGCCGTCCTACTTAAGGTTAAACTTAGGTATTTGAATTGTTAACACACCTTATTTCATATTATTTTAGTTCAGCCCAAGTAGTGACTTACTCTCAAGTCGGAGAGTTGTAATTATTTGAATTAAAGGGTCCTTTAAACCCTCCTTCTGACTTTGTAGTTCTTCAACACTAAAGGACAGAGCCTAGATTTGCTTACTGTCCTCCACATAGAGTTTCACAGCGTATGCTCACAAAGAAAGTCAAGAGATTGAAGGAGAAACCTTATAAAGTTAAGTTAGCAGAATAGCTTGTATAGCAACAGGCAGCTTATTTCCGTTCTCACGAACGATTTTAGGGTCAAGGGTCGGCGGCCAGCTGCATTTTTTCGTCCCCTTATCTTCGGGGGCGAACATGTGTTTTGCTCGTTCGCCGGCGAATAACTCTAGCGGTGGCGATTCTTGATTAATGATGAGGTAAAAGTATTTAGGATTTGTCTGAAGAAGGAAACTTGTGATTTGTTTATTACCCGCCGGTGTCGCAACTTTAACCGATTTACTATATAAACATTCCTTGGTTTTGCGCGAGAAAAAAGGGCTATGTCACTGAAAAGAGAGGACTGATTTTTCGTAGAATTTTGTTAGTATTTATTGCTCTTGTTCTAGTGGTCAGAGAGAGAGTTAATGTTTTGTGTAGGATTGGTGAATTTTAATTTTATGGATTTTTTTGAACCAATAGTGATTATAGAGGCGGTTCACATTTTGAGCGTCCCGAGGTTTTAAAAATGGTCACACACAGAGACGAAAGAGGATTTGGGTGAAACTTTAGAGGCCTTTTGAGGAGAGAAATAGGCCCAGCACTACCACCTCGGTCCGACTACTTCCGCTGTACGGGCGGTCTATTATCGGGGCGAGAACTTGTTCGAAAGCGTTGCGGGCTCCCATCGTTTCATCTTCGGCGAATTTGAATTAAAATCTACGCTGTGTTTCATTTCTCCAACGTTTGGTTCTGTTTCGTCTCTGATGGTTTTTCCCTTTCGGAAAAATGTGTTTTAAAGCTCGGGCAGAAGTTGCAGATTTACTGAAGAGAGCATAGAAGATGTGTCGACAACACGGTTTGTATTTTCCCTGCCGTCATCCTCATCGAAAGAAAAGGGAAGGCTGCTCCTAAACTGGATACAGTGCTGGATTATAAAAAGTATTCCACCGTTGGAAGGAACTATTTCACCGTTGGAATTATTCCACATTTGGTGCCATAGAACAGACGTATATTGTTTCGACGATTGCAAGAAATGGCCCTCCTCGGGTCCCACAATTGGTTGTGTTTACTTACGGCTGTCCGTGAATGATTTCTTTTCTCTCGTTATGTTTATTATTAGTGATTTAAGCAATTTGGTGAAGTGATTTTTTATTTTTATTTTTTATGTTCAATTGTCATGAATAATCACCTAAAATTTAATTAAGGGAGAATAAGTGTAAGATTCTTTCAAGAAATTTAATTATATCGATTTGTCCGAAGATAAATATACTGAGGTGTCACATGTGAAATAATAACATGTTCTTCTAAATTAGCTTTACATGTGATCTCTAATTTCATGAGTAGCTATTTAAAATAATCGTAACCGTAAAGTATTTTATTAAGATTTCGGTAGGATTTATAACTATTTAAAGATTGAAAAATTGTTTGAAATTACTGAATACTGTTCAGCAGTAATTACGTAATTATTGTAAAGTACATGACTAGTAATTTTGGGTACAATATTAATAGTTGTACGAATTGGGAAATGAAAATTTACCAGTAATCTTTTGATAATGTTTGGTAGAGGTAGTCTAATCAGCTATTCCTAATTAAAATTTTTGGAATATTAAATAAATGCATTTTATTAATTTATTATTGTATGTTTTCTTCTGTGTCTTTACCTTGTGGTCTACTGTAGGTCACCCATGTGATTCTTTTGGAAAACATGGTTTAAATTTTCCATTCGAACCTGGATAGTTTATTGCGGGCGTAAGAGAATTTAATCATGTTTGTAACTATACGATTAGAATTATTAATTTAACTGAACTGGTGCATTGACTTCTTAGTGTGAGATTTATCTTTCCCTGGTGTTTTGAATTGTTCTGTGTTATACTTAAATAAAAATTATTTGTGGCTATCTCTAAAGTTGTATTGAAATTATGTGTTTACAAGAAGGAGAGCTAAGTAGTTAGTTTTAGTGAGAGATAGCATGTTGACGATTTTGTTTTGGTAATGCATCTTACATGATTAGTAATGTTTTGATTTTAACAAAACACTGGGGAGGATATTTTCGCTTCTTTTTGACATTAAAAGTTGAGAATTGATAAGATAAACCTTATTTTACTGTGTTGAGGATTTCCGAAAGTTTATTCTAACTTAAATTAATTAGTTAGCTTTTCAATCATCAGTATCTGAATTGACAAATGAAATCAGAATTTTATGAGAGTTTTTTTTTTTTTTTTTTGTTTTGTTTTGTTTTTTCGTCGCAGCACCAGAAACTGCAAGTTAATATTTAACAGTTATTACTTTTTTTGTCCTTAAGATAATCGAAGCATCCTTAATAACCTTAATAACTTTCTGGTAGTGACCAGAAACCAACAGGACTAGGACAAGAATTGTCTCTGCTGTGCACGAGAGTACTGGCTATTCCCCATCCCAGATCGGTCGTGACCTTCGTTTGCCTTTCGATCTCATGTTTGGTCGTCCTTCGGGTGCGCCTACATCGCGTGATTAGTACATCCAACAATGGCAAACCATTCATTAAGGGCCTCATCGACGTCTGGATCCTTGCCTTCATGCTTCCGTTTTTTTTTTTTTTTTGGAAGTTCCTTCTCGTCCTTCACATTGTGCCTATTCTTCTCGCAGCTAATTCTCTTGTTTTATCAAGCGCGAAATTGTAGTCTTTGCCAATTCGGTAATTTCCACCAACCGATGCTGACTAGTGTTTCGTGGTTGTTGCTTGATCTTATCCATGAAGTGAATTTTTTCAGCTAACGTCAAGTCCCGTCGTGACATTTTGGCAGAGAACACAAGACACGCGCACAGTTACTGACTAAAAGGGTCTGAAGAAACCTTTGTGTTTCGGGTCAAGATGTTGAGGTCAAGACGGATGTAAAATGCTCGCCATTCAAAGCCTTGGCACTAAAATCATCCCAAAAGGGGATGAAAATGATAGCTTTCTCATGTAAACTTTAATCATCATTGACAGGGACAGGCGGGAATTCCTTTCAGGTGGAGCCGGACACTCTATTGTTCGTTTTCTCGAAAATCTGAGACGCAGTGGAACCAATAACCTCGCTGGCGACTACTGGTGGCTCTGTTTTAAGAAAGGTCAAAGAAAATGGTGCGCGTGTTCCTCTCCCACTGGTTTTGCTCTTGTCATGCACCTTAAGGAATTCCTGACCTTTGATAAAGCATTCTCATGGGGAGCGCTGTTACAGATCCTCCCATATGTCGCGGACCACCTGTACATCCGCTGCACGCGGCCGACTTGTGGCTTCTGTTTCTTATTCTCTCACACACTTTTCGGTCCGATTAAACGGAATTTTGGACCAAATAAGCGGATAATATTAGCCTTATGTACATAGGATTTGTTTTGGTTCTTTATGATTCGGTTCGAAAAAGCGGCTGGTCCGATTATCCGGTGGTTCAATAAACCGGTTTCGACTGTAATTAGATTAGAGATATCCCGATTGCGTTGTTATTTCATGTTTTCCCATTTCTGCCGTTTCCTAGACGCCTTCTTTTCTTCAATTGTGGGCTTTGTTAGAGAGCGAAACCGTTTTAACAACTTATATGTGGCCTGGCATTATCTTTCTGAAAAATAAGGCCAGGATACTGCAAAAGGAACGGTAGCAAAACAGGTCTCAAAATGTCGTCGACGTACCGCTGTTCTGTACGTGTGCCTCTGATAACGACCAAAGGGCTCCGACTATCAAGAGAAATGGCACCCAAGAGTATAATTCCTGGTTGAGGGCATATGTGGCGTGCATTAGCGAAAGCAGGATAGGCACGCTGCTCTGGGCGTTTCCAGATACATCTTCGATGATCTTCGCTACATAGTTGGAAGCGGGATTTGTTGCTAAAGACTCAATCAGCATCATTCCAACCTGACCGAGCCAAGCACCATAGTAATCTGGCTCGGCAGTGTGCAGGCATGAGTGGCAGGTCGCGTAACGGTCGGTACGAAGGTAGATTTCGCTCTATCAGCCGTGTGTGAATGGTCATGGTGGACACTCGTGTGCAGGTCGCTAGTCTGATGGTTGATAGCGATGAATCAGGCGCTGTGACAGTCGATCTGACAATCACTCAGTCTTCCCGATCTATTGTGGCCCTAGGTCGACCGCTACCATCATGACGCTGAAATATGCCATTGTCCACCCATTCTTGCCAGTATCTTCTAAACGCCGAATCGCTTCGACTCATATGACGAGCGATCCTCCGATTTTCCCAACCTGCCTCTTTCAATCCAATGATACGACCTCTTTCAAACCCAGGCTGTTGCTCGTAATGAGCTCGAATCCTGCGGCGAGGCATTTTTTGTCGTAGAGACGTTTCCTAAATTGCAATGCAACAGAAACTTTTAACAACAATTCAAAAACAACTCCTTATATACATCTGCTGGATGCACAGTTCCAATGCGCTGGAGATCGCCCTATTCATTCATTATGCACCAAATTTTAATCATTTGCATATTTGGTCAAAACATTTATGCATACGAAATTTCAAAGCAATCGGATAATTCTTTCTTAGTGCGCCTTTTTTTTTCACTGTAATAGAAAGGTTTAAACCTTCTTCCGTGTTCAAATTATTTCACTGAGAGTTTAAGACCTGAATAGTTACTGAGAGATAAGTCGCCTACTTGTGTCTTCATGTATCCAGAGATTAATATTTAGGTCCCCTACACTTTATCAAAAACGCAGCCATTTATACACAGAAAAAATTAATAATTTTATTTAAAAATAAAATATGCTTAATATTTTCACCGAAAACAGTTAAGACATTAGGTTTACATGGCATTACGTAAAGGGTATTATTCTTTTATATACCTGAAGAATAATATCATGTCATTAAAGGCTAAACATTCACTAATTTTTGCATCACACATGATATTTCTGAAAAGAAACTTTACCAAACCTTAGAGAATTGTAAGCATTATTCTTTTAGATTATTTTTAAACAGTTTCTTTGTCAAAAGAACACACTGAATTCCAGACGATTTTGATCTTCTATAGAGACATCATTATGAACATGTTTCGACGCAGTTATTAATAACTTTGAAGAGGTTTTATTTTAGGGTAAACTCCTGTCAGTTTAAATTATACACTAACCAAGTGCTATGTTTGTTACAAATAAAGATCCAGAAGCACAAAAGCATATCGACGCAAAGAAATACTTGTGGAAAACGCATTATAACAAAACTGCTGCATTCATACTTTAATCTTCTTGAGAGATAAACTGGCGTTTAACATATTTAGTTATATAAGTAGTATGTAGTGTAATTGTAAGATTATTTTAAACTAACCAGTTATTGTGATTTGGGTCTGCGCTTCTTTCTTCCACATTCTCACCGGAATGCAAAACAGTTGTTTGTTTATTTAAGCTGAGATCTTTGGTACTTGAGAGAGAACGTTTCTGGAATTGAGCGCTACATGGTTAGATTCTGCCAGCTCTAGTCAAATATAATTATCTCAACTTTACGTTCTCTCAACGCTTATACTTTAATCTGCGCCCATAATTTATTAAGTCAGCTTAATATTTAATTAAAACTACACAATTTAATTGTGTAGTCTTCGACTGCTGCCCAATGTTTAATTTGAATTGACTATTCTATTTATTTCCCGTGAACCACAAAGTTATGGCCTTATATTCAAAGTTCTGTTCAAATAAAAAAGTTGCTTTATAACCTTAGTAAGCCTTTTTCCTTCTATCTCAGACATAGAGATAACTGATTATATCTTTGTTAAGGTTATAGAACTGAAGTAGCAGTACTAGATCAAGTATAACGTTACAAGTAGATCAGTCATTGAGAAAAAGAATTCAAATATTAGGTTGTCAACAAAATAAAATTTTAATTTTATTACACGCACACTTATACGCACAGTTATCTAAAAAGACGTCAAATTATAACTAGATGGAATAATAATATTTTATATTCTACTAATCACAAAACGAATAATTATCTGTTTTTAGATGTCCTTTCACTTCTTTCTAAGAGCTTCCGAGTTCGAAATTTCATTTCTATGTTTAATCATTCAGTTTAATAAAGTGTAATTACTTTTTGTAAATTTCAAAGGTAAAATTAGTTTTTACAGTAATTATATTTTCTGTTTATCACTAGCTATATTTCACAATGGTTTGATCGTCTTATTTTGTGTTTTATAGGGTTTGAATTACTGGCCAAATTTTTCTTAAGAGTTAATCAACGTCTAAAACCATGGCAATAAAAATATCAAATTATTAATATGGTAATAAAAACTTAGTCTTATACATATATGTAGTTAAATTATAAAACGATTTATAAATTAATAAGAAAGGACTTAAAAATATATGATGAAATAGAAATATTATTAAATAAATTAATAATTAAAGCATGCACACACACATGCTTTAATTACAGCGATTATTAATGTACCACCATTTCACATTTGAAATGGCTCTTCTCGAGCATATTTAGTGACTTTGAAGCATTTACAAATAAGTATGTTACCTAGACAAATGCTTTGCCTAATTTCATTTCCCTAAACTGATTTCCTCTTGATGTTGGGATTTCATTTTCTATCTGTGTATGTGCTATACTTAACTGCTTACTTGAATACTGGTTTACTTACCCCTGAATTGAGAATTAAGGCGTTGACTGTAAGGCGAATGTAATAACCTATTGGAACTTGAATCTTCCAACATTTTCCATAATCACCGCGATAGGAATAACTGTCTCTTATAATGCCTGAGAAGTCAGTCCTTTCCTCACAGTGGAGATTTTGGGCGCTGATTTCTGTAACAGAAGGCATATCATTATTTTTTTTTTTTTTTTTGTACCAGGGAAAATGAAATTTTGTAAAGCGATCTTTAAACCAATCACGTATCTGTAATTGCCTGATTTTAGTGTGTTAGAGTAAAGTACAAAATCTCTGCATCATTCACTGCTTTTAGCACATCTGCATAGCGTAATGTAAGACGCTTTCCCATATAAATTTAAAACCAACAGAATTTAAGAAAGCGAACGTAAGTTGATATTTTAAAGGTTAAGATTTTAAAGATTTAAGATTTTAAAGTTAAACAGCAAAGCATTAGAAAAATATCACATTCGGAACAAGGCTTAAGTGCAGGTCTCAAAAAGCTTTACACCCAAGAGTCAAAAGTATTAAAAGCAATTAAAAAATTGGTTATACAAACATTCAAAGAACCTACCAATCACAAATCCATTTTATTTACAAATTTAAGTAAAGAAATAAAATTTCATGCTTAAAATGAAAATATGTGTCTTCGGCTGCATATTAAGTTTAAAATAAAACGAACGAATTTAATATATTACTTAATTAGTTTACTTGCAAAAGAAAATTGCTTAAACTGTTATGAGTTATTTTAATGGAATTTGTACACTAATAAAAAGGCTACAGAAGAATCTTCCGTTATTATTTTTGGTAAATTTTATGTGCATAAGTTTAGTTTAATTCAAAAACTTCAGTAAATGTTGACAGACCTTTATTGCCATTCATTTTGTCTTATGCATATTATTTATATTACTTATCAAACAAATAGAAAGATTTCATTCAGATAAAATGTAGAGGAGTTATTTGATCAGAAATGCTGATAATTAAAATTACAAAATAAAGACAGTAAAGGCGTAGCAATGCTGGAATTCAGTCGGAGCTAGACGCTGATTTTTCTTAATTTTTGAAAATAATCGTAATTATAGGAGAGCCTATGGTATCTTGAAATGCAATGAATTATTGTTCTTCGTTATGAAATTGAATTGCAATCTTTCTTCCAGCAAGACACAGTCAGTAGTAGCTACTAACCCGCAGGAAAAGGGCAAGAAATTCAGAAAATAAAGACACTTCTATTTCAAATTAAAAATATTAGTCCGTCAGGAAGAAAAATCCGTAAAAGTAGTTTGTAAAGACATTTCTATTTCAAACTGAAAAATACGTAACTGTAGTTTGTGAGACAGCGAGACTATTAAGTCTTAAAGATACCTTAAATGGATTAGAATTTAATGAAAGTAGAAAATTTTAAACAAAGGGAAACGTTAACCCTAAAATAACTAAACGATTGACTATCAGACTCTGCAACTCATTTTTAGCAATTAAATCTACTAAGTATTCATCACATATGACGTGGATTGTTTAAAGGAAATTCAGTGAATTAATCGAAATTCTCTGCAGTGATTTTTAAAATCGACAGACTTATAAAAAATATATATGAATCGACTTATAAAAATATATATGAAGAAATTTCTCTGCTGAAAAGAACTTTTCAACAATAGATAAGAAACAAAATATTTTTCAACAAATGTTTAAACGAAAGTATGTACTGAAAAAAAAATACACTTCACTTTTTAAGACTAATTTGACAGAAATTCTATTGGGTTGGAGGGAAAGTTCTGTCGTATTTTAAATAGGCAGGTGATTTTTCTTGTAAATTAAAAAAAATCTGTCTAGTGAGTCAATCGGATTTTTTTTTTTTTTTGTTTTTTTAGCTGCTGTATAATATAAAAGGTGCCCTTTTTTACCGTTCATCATTTACTTGTGATATTTAAAGTGAAAAACATGTCAGTAGATAAAGTGCATTTATGACACTGCATTTTATATGAGTTCCAAAAAGGAAGCAACGCATCGGTTGCATGTGAAAATTTGTGTGCGGTATTTGGAAAAGATATTGTAAATGTTCGTACTTGTCAAAGATAGTTTAGCAAATTTTGTTTCGGGAATCTGAGCCTCAAAGAAAGTGACCGATCTGGACAACCATCCAAGATCAATAATTATGTTTTGCGATCCATGTTTGAAAATAATCCACATTTAACAAGTCGAGAAATTGCAGAAGAGTTTGGCATTCATCATACAACTGTTCGAGATCACATTAAATCTCTTGGGTTTGTGTTAAAGCAAAGTATTTGGGTTCCACATGAATTAACGGAAAAGAATTTGTCTGATGGTGTAAGAATGTGTTCATCACACCTGATTAGACACAATGTGGA
>KK112726.1:151413-182765 GCA_000611955.2 Stegodyphus mimosarum | reverse complement strand
AAAACCATCAAGGCGGATCTGTACTGCAATCAGCTGGATCATTTGAATGCAGCTATCAAAGAAAAAAGGCCAGTATTAGCGTCCAGAAAAGGAATAGTGTTCCACCACGATAACGCTCGCCCGCATACTGCAATGGTGACACAACAAAAACTGAATGCGTTAGGATGGGAAGTCCTTAGTCACCCACAGTATTCACTGACATTGCACCATCTGATTATTAGCTGTTCAAGTCTCTGCAAAATTATCTAACAGGAAAAAAATGCAAGTCTTTTGAAAGTGTTTCTAAGGCAGTTGCTGACTATTTTAATCCCAAGGATGAGAACTTCTACAAAACAGAATTTCACAGGTTACCTGAAAGATGGCAACAGGTTGTAACAAATAACGGAGCATATATAATTGATTAATATTAAACACATATTTTTATAAATGAATTCAAATGTTTTCTTTAAAATACGACAGAACTTTCCCTCCAACCCAATAATTGGCTATCATAAAAGAAATTATTACTTTTTTTAAGATTATCATAAAAGAAATTCTTAATGAAGTTTGGTATGATGGTTTCTTTAACACCAAACTCCATTAACATTAATTTTCTCGAATTTTTTACTTTTTCATTATCTAATTTAATTTTTATTACAACCGATTTATTTGTTTTTAATTTATTATTCAATTTTTTATTAATGCAAGTTAGTTATTTTGTAAGGTTGTTGACACATCAGGTTATTTTGAAAGCAGGAGATGTGAAAAATGAGGAATGCCCTCACCGGGACTCAAACCACGTACCTCTCAAATACGCGTCGAGTGGTATTGCGTTGCATCTAAATGAAAAAGAAAAATCTAAAGGTAAAGAAAGGATATGTAAAGGAAGTTTTGCTTACTTCACTAGAAGAGCTTAGGAGTCATTAGTGGCGAGTGTTTGCCGTCAGCCTGCTTCGTTGTTAAGTCACTACGCTTGACCGTATTTTACGTGCCTAATGATATTCACCGGCTAATTTAATTTAACGGCCAACTACGTTAGGCGATTGTGTATAGCTTCGGCTAAGTCCGTTTAGTTTAGCTTTAGATTTAGTTTCTTATTTTTCTTACCTTTAGTTTAAAGCCCAAGTGCAGGCTTTTCTGTAAACCCGAGAAGAGGCCGATTGTTATTATTTCTTTGAGTGAATAAAAGGGCATTTTAAACATTCTCTGGACTTTGTCGTTTTCACATTTGAACTCAAAGAAAAGTCGCTGCATAGTTCCATCCATTTCCACTGCGTTCAGCACGGACGAGAAATAGTTAGGAACATTACAATTTATTATTTATTTTTATCACGCATTTAAATTTAATCACAAATTATTTATTACGTTGCTTTCTCAGATACTTCCACAATCCTGAACGTTCACACATATAACTCGACGCATAGTTTTGTAAGTTTAATCCTAAAAATTAATATCATCTTCACAGAAATTTTTGGTATGTGCTTAGATATATCAGTAAACTATTTTTAATAATTTTAGTCGAATAAAATAGTTTTCCAAAAATCCTCTTCCGTAGACTATAATCAAATCATAATATCAGTTTGATGCATATGTTTAGTACATGCAAAACACAAATTTATTTTGCTATGACAGTTTCTGGAATGAAAATTTACGTCTATTTTGCTTAATTAATTTTATAATTTTCTAATCTGTAATATTCAAATTACTAGTGAATGCATCAGCAAACCTTAGTTTGTAGATACATTATGAAATATTCTGCAGAAAAGAAGCTGAAGAATACTTCTCGTCAATTTTGATTTCATAAGCGTTCTGAATGTTAGCTAAATTAAAACTACTTTGTTTGCTAGATCTTTACTTAAACAGTGAAACAAGTATTCGGTAAGTTCAAACTGTATCAATAACAATACGTACGGAGAGTGAAAAGACACTTTCATTCAAGTCAAGAAAGAATTTGCAGTCGGCGCTCCTGGTGCTTGCAAAACTTATCCAATACTTTTGGCTTCAATTCAAAATAAAAATGTAAAACTAAAACTAAGTTAAATAATCAGGCGAAGCCGCACACAGATGATTAACGCGAGCTGGCTCTTAGTCCTAGCACCGGCGTAGCAAACCGGCAATTAATATGCACAGCCGTAAAATAGCAAGCTTAAATAACAGCGAAACAACGTGGTTGAAAGAGAGAACAATGCAGAACAGGCTCTGGTTGAAATAACTCAGACACCAGCTTAAATAGTATCTTTCTACTCTAACTTTGTATAATGCACCAAACTGAAATATTCTTCTGGCAGGAAATGGAAACGAGAGAAAATGGAAAAGGTAAATAACTGAACCAAACTGATTATTTTAAAACTAAATAAGTCTTTACAATGTTTTAAAATTTTGCAACAGGTATCATTTACTCTAATATTAAAGGTACAATAATAAATGAAGTAAAAAATAAATAAGAAGTATACTCTGAAAATTAATGAAAGTTCTCTGATAAAATTAATGATAATGAAACTTCATGTTAAACAGATCTGAATGTTTTGAGTAACAATTCAGTTTCTTTAACAATGAAGTACACTTTTTATTCAAATATTTGCTGAAAAATAATTTATTTCATCTCCGCAGCTAAAAAAATTTATTCATGTGCAAAAATATTCCGCCATACCTGTTTTTAATACAAAGTTGTTGTAATAAATTTTCCATTATTTAAATTTCGATATTCTGTTCTCTATCATAAAAGAAAACGTCTAATTAATAACTATGAAATAAATAAGATAACAATAAAATTTAAATGTTATATACACTGAAATGATATTGATATGGAAAATAACGTCAAGTATGCTTTATAGACAATGTTTTTCTTTCAGTACATAAAATAAATTTTTGATTTCAATAAATTATGGACGCTCTTAGTAATTATTTTAATACAGGATTAACATCTTGTAAATTAATACCACTCACTAGAAAGACAGCATAGAGATGTTAAGCGCAAAGTATGGAAGTAACTTTACATGTTGAGATATAATAGTTCATAATTTTTTCGAAGATTTTGACATAAGAGTATATAATAAATTTTTCTTTCATAGTTATAAGATAGCAGATAAGTGATAATGTATTCTGAACATATGCTTTCGACTTCCATTGTAAAAAAAAACTGCATACATAAGGTAGGCAACAAATGTGGAAATACAGATTTCCCAATTTTAGACAATATTCAGTAGACTTTTCTTCTAAATATTTTTCGTTATTTCCTTATTTTCTAATTTTAGAGGATTCTAAGCTACTAAAAATAACATTTTAAACATCAAATAAAAAGATTAATTCCTAAATATTGAACTTGAATTGACTATGATCTATTTGATTTTCATAAATGAATTAGGAAACCATTTTGAAACAACAAGTTTGAAACTGGCGACAAAGTTCTAAAATATAGAAGAAAATATTACATTCTTCATTAACAGTTCATTTTGCTTACATTTTAGTAAAATTTGAGCGGTATATGTCAATAAAAACATTTTCTTCTGACGCGACTATGGCTAACTACAACAAATATGATCTGAAACAACTTCTTCTTCTACTATTTAAAGTAAATTTTTGATTTCGTAATTTATAGGAATATTAACAATCACATAAATACACATAACAAACTTTTTATAAATGAATACCACTCACTAGAATCGCAAAGCAAAGCTGTAAAGACGAGAAAACACGGAAGAAACATATCTGGAAGGTTACCTTTTCTCAACCTTAAACGTGAGAAATATAGAGAGTTAGATTATAAGTAGAAATCTGGAGTTTCTTAGACTTATCCACTTAAACTTTAACCCAAGGGATCATTGGATAAAATGGATAATTTCGATAATGGTACAAAACAAGCAGTTTTATGGTCTGTCATGAAAAAGAAAAACTTTCAAATTATCGAAGGGCTTTGGGCTTATTTGCTGTGATGTACAGAGTTATCAGTTTAATAAGAATCTCTTAAAATAATCAGTTACCTGAGAGTAGGCGTAGATATATACGGTTTATTTAATTCCAGCATGAAAGAAAGTACGTTTCAGAATCAGATCTCCAATGTTATTCCTCAGAAAATTTAAAGTTTTAGAGTTTAGTAAATACTCTGTTTGGAAATTATTTGCGGCATGATCATCATCGAAAAATATAAACACAGAAATGCTGAATAAATATATCAATAAATGAAAAAAAAAAACAAATAGAAGACTGAGTTACAATGTTAAATAGTATATTTAAGATTAAATGGAATGTCAAAAATTTACTATTGTAAAACACAGATTATACTGTTAATATTTGACGCAGTTGTATAATCAATATTTGAATTATAAAAAGTAGTTATAATTTTTTACATGCGCATTGTTAATTTATATTTTTTAAACACCTGCCCCACTGAAAATAAAAATAATTACATTATCAGTTAAAAAAATAAAAAAGAGAGATGTAATAAAATATTATGTTTGTGTTTTTGTATTTGATGAGTCATTCTCAACAATCTCAACGAATGACAAAGAATGATCTCAACGAATTTTGAAGCCATTCTCAACAATCTCAACGAATGACAAATAATGATCTCAACGAATGACAAAGAATGATCTCAACGAATTTTGAAGCCATTCTCAACAATCTCAATGAATGACAAATAATGATCTCAACGAATTTTGAAGCCATTCTCAACAATCTCAACGAATTTAACATAAAATCTGAATCCCAAGCAGCTGTCTTAGCGATTAAGAATTCCTTACCTTCCTCTCCCTTGATTTCCGACATCAATTCTCTTCTTCGCAAAATTCCAAACTATAAAATTCAAATTTCATCGTTCAGAGGACATAGCGACCATTTTGGTAATGATCAGGCAGATGAGTTAGCTAAAGAAACAGCTATTAATCAAGATGGTACTGTAATAGAAAATGGAGAAAAATGTGTGATAGAATTTGAATCGAAAGTGGGTACTAAAGGTAGAATTTATTTACATATTTAAATCATCAATTAAGATAAAAATTTCTGAGAATACGTTGTGACAGTAACCCGCAATAACCTATAGATATATACAAATGTGAGATTAGAAGTGTGTGATCTATGAAGGAAATATAAGATTAAAGGAAACTTACCCCAAAAGATGATAATGCAAATATATCACAAGAAAATCAATTATTTTTATTTTTATTTCAGCATTACCACTTCAGAATAAGCATTAAGGAATAATAAAGAAGGTATTTGCCAGACAGACAAACGCAGGTACTTAAACACCCGGAACATGTTACACATGAGTTTACGAAAAATTAAGAATTTAGAGCTTGTAGCATTCATTATTTTAATTAACCAAATTATTTTTAGTTTGAACTTTCCTATCGATATCTCGAAGTTTCAGTTGCTGCCCGAATTTAGCGCGAGCGAGATATTTATGCAAATCGCATATATCTGATAGCAGTTTAAAAGGCAGGAGTTAACGAGGGGAAAAACAGAGCCTTGGATTTATCGCCGTAAAGCTGTACGCGCAAGGATTTCCTCTGTCTACTGAAAGTTCGCCTTCATAGGCAATTGCAATTACTAGTGCTTGCTAGTGAAATTCGCATTATTGCATTTCACTGAGAGTTAGGCTTCCCTCGCCGTCCTACTTAAGATTAAGTTAGATATTTGAATTGTTAACACACTTTATTTCATATTATTTTAGTTCAGCCCAAGTAGTGGCTTACTCTCAAGTTGGAGAGTTGTAATTATTTGAATTAAAGGGTCACTTTAAACCCTCCTTCTGACTTTATAGTTCTTCAACACTAAAGGATATAGCCTAGATTTGCTCACTGTCCTCCACATAGGGTTTCACAGCTTATGCTCAGTAAGAAGATTAAGAGGTTGAAGGAGAAATCTTATAAGCTCTTCAATATAGTCAATCAAGTTCCATCTATGCAAAGTGAAAGTTCTGGAGGGATTGGAACTATCAAATATTAAATCAGTTAATAAGCAAATTCGGTAAACGATCGTGTTATTTCTATATCGAAAGAAGGGGAAACACGTGTGCGCGGAGATCAATAGCGAGTCGAAGACATCTTAACCGACAATGTAGCAGGACAGAACATTATCAACAGCAGCGATATTATAAGGATTTGGAGAAATACTTTTCTTGTGTTGTAACATCAAATCAAATATTCTCTCAAAATTTGCAAGCTATTATCACGTATATTCAAGGAAGAAAAAAATGGCTCCTCACGTCGGCAGGAGAGGAAAAGGTCCAAATGCCATCCCACACCTCCGAACTCCAGCAGCAGAAAGAGACGGAGAAACCGGTTATTTTGCATTCTTTTTGGCGTTGTGATCCTGCGGTTGCGATTAAAAAAAAAACATGACGCTTGAATAATGTGGAGGCTTGCTTGCACAGGAACTGAAATCATCATTCCATAGTCTTGCTCAAAAGTACCAACTAATACAACTTGCTTCAAAATCTTGGCAAGATTTGTGGAACAATGCTCCACAGGGAAGACGCACATATTACTTGATCTCCAATGTAAGCTTCGAATCTCTGTACTCGAAACCTTCATTAAATTACTATATAACAAAACACGGACCCTTCCCCACATATTTCCGCGCAAGAAATATGGCGAACTGTGACATCTGCATGTGTGGGGAACAGGGAACTCCTGATTATTACACTTTTTCATACCCCTTAACTGAGGATATTCACGTAAAACCCCTACGAACTAATCTCCTGGCATTGCAAAGGTTTCTAACTAAAGATAAGCATCACTATCTAAAGTTTCAAAAAATTATGCAACGATTCTCTTCCTACGGCTTAGATCTCTGTCATGTGCAAGTCCTCATCCTGCATAAATTTACTGAACTTTTACATAGTGTGTTTATGGACGAAATGACTTCACTCGTGAACTTTATAAATTGCAATGAACCTTTATACCTGAAATAACCCATGGACATCCACCTCTTTAGCATTATTATTATTACAATTCCACATAACATTGTGTTCCCAGTACTAATTATAATTATCTCATTATGTTTATCTCCTATTTTTGTTGCACCAAAACAGATGTTCAATTTAATTTGGGAATTTGAAATTGCATTCAGACGATATTGTAGTCTCTTTATGTCCTACATCATTATTTTTAATAAATACTGGATTCGCAGCGTACAGTGGGATTGCACGATGTACCATAATAGGCGAACTCTAGACCATTTGGAAAGTTTCAGTCTATGTAAATGCCTATAAAACTTGGCAATGCCCCCAGTTTTTCTTCTTTTTTTAAGAGTTAGTGTGGGAAGGCATTACCAGATACCCATGGTACATCGTTGGTGCCCCCCATACTTTTACCTGTATCTGTACCTGCATTTGATGAGTACCGAATTATTATTTTATCCTAGATATCGTGCATACTTGGAGAGGAATTATATTCCCTTAGATAGAAAATTAAAGGAAGTTGCAAATAAGGACTAACATATAGTATAAATTTGGTTTTATTATACACGGTGCTCGGAAAATAGATAAAATGCATATCGGAGAGCTCTGTTTTCCGGTAACAATGTATTTCACTGGAAATCCGCACAAGGAATGACATTTCACCCCAGCAGAATGCTTTTAACTTCTATTCAATAACACCATTTAGACACATCCATACCATTACAAAATCAGTTTATTTCGGTCTCTTCTACCCGCTTTCGCATTTTTCCAGTTATTTTTTGGGTACCGTAGATACTGTCCCCTCAAACTGCAATTTCAAAGTAACGATTTCTTTTGAAATGAATAAAAAGTGTAATTTATTCTTCTAATTTCGGATGAGTTCTTTAAAATATTCGGTTCAGTTTTTTCGGATGAGTTTAAATAATTTATATTTGAAAAAGCGTCGCACAAAAAGTATACTTCTGTTCAATATTTTTATAGCCATTAAACACTACTCCCCCCTATATATGATAGGGCATAGTTCAAGCCTGTAGGCTATGTTCTGGATGTTTTTTCATGTCTTTCCTCATATTCCAAACTTTTCTTGCTTCACTAATGTTCTAATACTTTGCTTTCCCGGCCTCTCGTTTTGAAGGGGGTGGAAGATGTAAAATATAAAAAATACGATGGCTTTGCTCTGCACGAACAGGCAACCTATAATTAACTTTCCGCAATTTCAGGACCTTCCCCCTAGACCAGAACTTTCGAAACATTCTGGCATGTCATATAACCTCTAGTATAAATACCGAGTACGCGCCAATTTTCGTCAGACTGCTTCCTTCTGTCGCTGCTACAAGACCCTGCGCTACTCATCCAATCCTTTTTCCCTTTGTTAGAACAGTTATGACGTAAAAAGCCTAAAATTAATCTTACCTAGTTTACGTAATTATTGAATATGCAATTTGGAGAATTTCATCTAAAGGAAAAATGATCTGCAGTGAGAATTGAATAAAGATGTGCAAGCTAAAAAGCTAAATCCCTCTTTGTCGTCATTTTGCAGCCTTCTACTCAGCCACAACAACGTCCGAACTTTGATGCCAAAGAAATTTAGAACTAATTTTTTACAAAGGCAAAATTGAAATTCATAATTAATAAATTTTAAAAAGATCTAAGGGGTAAGTAACATTTAGTTAGCTATGGCTTAGTAAAATTTAGTTAAACTGTAATCTACTAAAAGGAGAAAGACCATTCCAAACACAATGCACTTCATAATTCAGATTTGAGTCTAAAAAGGAGATATCTTTAGGCTATAACGTCAAATAGCTCTGTACTGGAGAAGAGCTGCCAGCATAAAAGAATGAGTGTTCGAAACAGCAGAAAAATCTCGAAAATTAGTCAGGCAAAATCAGTTCAATCTTCTTAAAAACGTCAAGCATAATTATGTCAAATTTTTAAGGTCTTAACTTTTTCCTCACAGGATTTCAATCTTATAATTAAAAAAAATTGTGCTTTCCTTCAAAAGAAGGCTTTTGCAAAAAACCTCCATTAATTTATTACATGCTTTTAAGGATATTACACTATGGAAGATACTTGGAAAAGTTAAGAAACATTAACCAAGTTCCACGATAGTAAAAGATTTAATTATCAACTTTTGCAATTAAAAATTGAAGAAAAGTAATTTTTTCCATAAGAAGATTTACTGTACTGTACAATTTAAACATCCGTTTTATGATCAACTTCAAATTCCTCAAATTTTCAAAAAATCTCAATGTCTGCTGCCTGGCCAACAGCTGCAAGTTACTCCTTGTTTTAAGTTTGAAAAAACTTTATTAAATATGATTATTAACATTAATTTCTAAAAAACATTAATTTCTAAAAAATAAAAAAAATAAAAATAATAAATAAATCTGATGTGTACACCACATGATTTCCTTGTACGGAATTACACGCATTTTGCACTCATATAGGATTGAATTAAATCTACTTCGTCGATAGTGCATAAACCACAGTAGATTAAATACACTCTTTAAAATTCACATTATATTTGTTTACCGTAGCGACACTCTCGCACTAGGTTCACTTAACAGCGTTACATCTCATTCATTTTATAACTCAGAATGCGCAAAAATTATGTGAATCATCTGAAGAATTATCTAATCGTTGCCGCATGTTCTATTCAAATACTATGATAATCTAAAACGATGTATAAAAGAAATTAAACAAACAAACAAAAAAAGGAACAGTTTTTCACAGACGATTCAATATTTCCCGTTCAATTAATTCAGCTCTTACTTTGCGACAAGGCAAAAATACATAAAAACTTAAAATATCTATATTAGAAATTACGAAGTAAATCTTAAACTCTTATTTCCTCGAATAAATTCCAGAATGGATTAAGCATGATTTAATTCGCAATAATAAAAGAAGGCGTTATCTTTGTTGCGAAGCTTAGCTTCTCCAGATTGACAACAAATCCACTATTCTGCTCAAGCATAAACAGGTATGGCCACTATGGCCAAAATAATTAGCCCTAGCCGCACTCGAACAACTTTGAAATTATTGATAATTCTGCAATTATAACATGCAAGTTAACTAAAGCCATAAAAACCTTAACCGGAAGATAAGAACAACATAATTTAATCATTTTTAAAGCAAAAAATGCACAATTTACCAACATATAAGAATAAAAAACTGAGCTCATTAAGCCGAGTAACAGAGTGGGTGTACATATATATATACATATATTTTTATACTTTTGATACGGCCGATTGCAACCAAAATAGGAGGTGCACATCTACAGGTTATAACAATCCTATATACAAAATTTCAACGTTCTGAGGCTACTCGTTTTTGAGTTATGCGAGATACATACATACATACATACGTATCGACGCCATGAAAAAAATCTATTCAGAATCCATTTTAAACCAGTTTTAGAATTTTTGGGTGGGAAAAGAGTCCTTTATTCTGGCCTTACGTTTAGATATCACGCAAAAACATCGTTAAATTGCATTTGATAGCGGTCAAAATGGATATTTTCGTTTAAGTACTATACCCGAAATTTTTCGAGATTACAATACTTCCCTTTTACTTCGTACAAGGAAGTAAAAAAAGGCTTTGACACTATTGAGAAACGTCTGTGTGACTTATTTATTGTGATGATAAATACTAAAAAAATTAGAAACTTTTCTTTTGAGAGAAGGCACGTATATAGGATTATTTTCTATTCAGAGCAAGAAGCCAGTTTTGTGAGCGTCAAAAATTTTGAAAATTTTTCTGCATTATTAACATTTGTAGAACATTGCTTAACGATTACCTGCGTGTCATTTGATAGACACTTTTTAGCTTTTAGATTTCTTTTTAGCATAGCCACAATAGTTAAATCATCAGATTTTTAAATGACAAATCATGAGCTGACAATCTTGAAGGTGTTTGCGCGATGAAACTAAATCTCTCTGTTACTCTGGTTTCGTGGCTTATAGGGATTGAATGGCCCTGTGTTCGCTTATCCAGCGTCAGGGACATAATGTATTTTTACTTATTACAGTAATCACTTTCTGATTGTTCTACATCATTCCTCTTTGATTTAGGGTTCTTTCTTGGCACCAGTGTTGGCAGTCTTTCCTGGAAAGAAGTTGCTGACATAATCAATATCATTTCTAGATCATCAGTCAGTCCTCCTGTTGGAATTTTCTGATTATTATCAAGCAGATTATAGTCAAATCCTTGTCAATTGATGTTCCCAATTAACGATCAATTCTTAAATCTCCAGAATGTACAAGTAGAAAAGCAGCGCACTCTCATTTAGCTGATACTCCCTGATAGCTCTTTCAACTTCATCTTCATGCACTGTGTTTTTGAACTGAGCAGCCGCTAAGTGCATTAGTATTGTTATGAATTTTGTATATATATAAATAATTTTCGGGAAAATATATGTAAAATTATAAAACATTCTGTATAATATAACATGTCATACCTGGAAAGCCGAAGTTCCGCCGAAAAGAAAAAAATTATAGTGACAGGTCCATTTGACACTGAGGTAAATGGCTATCTCACTAAATTGGCGAGATATCGCCAAGCTACCGGTGATTTTGGCGACTAATTTTTGTCTTCAAATTTTCGATAAATCGCCAGAAGTCGACAAATTTGGTGGCCACTGGGCGATATTTTGATCCAATCCCGGTATAATTGTGATTGATCTGATTCATTGCGTAACTGTAAAAGGCCCTATATGCCACTGTAACTTTACATGGCTTTCAGCAGTTTCCAGAAATCGAAGGTCTTGAAATTTCTCGGACAACTCAGGAAAACTGTATAAGACCAGAAAGAACATCAGTTCTCAGGTCTTAGTTCAGAGTTGAGTTCGAAGTATTGAAATATCTCTCTACGAGCTTCGCTGTTGTACACTGCGCAAAAAAAATTCTATATCTCCCGTTCTACTGGGCCGATTGACGAAATTCTATTCTTTACGAGGTTCGCTCATTCTAAAATTTATATAGACTTTGAGTATCAAGCACTTTTACATTAAGTGCAGAAATATATGAATAGGAGTGCGAGAATTTGGCCTGCTTCCTCCATCCTGTAACAAGGACTATTAGGGATGCTAAAGTTGTTCTTCCTGGGAATACGTTAAACAGAGATTACACCCTGTTTAATAAGTATTCGAAATTCTGTTACGGTTTAGTAAGTTTGCAATCTCTGCCTTAGTTAGATGTAAATTATTAATTTATTTCTTTAGTAAAATGAAGTTCTTTGTTGAAATCAGCTAAAGGTTGGCTGATAATTTTATGATTGTATATTTTAATTTAGGAGTTCACAAATGGTGAGGTAAAATGCATTTAAGGTATTTTATGTTTGTTGTCTGTTTGTTTGTGGTCTGTTTAGCTATTCTGATGGTGAAAATTCATCGCATAGAACAAACGAAATACCTTGGTTTTAAGGTAAATGACGTCGCAAAGTTAGAAGGAACCACAGCAGGTGTAACACCTTGTGCGTAAGTTCACAATACAAAACAAATGAATATCATTAAATCTAAGGGACCTATAATTAGTAATAAACAGAAATAAAATACACGGAAATTCATTTAATTTTACCTTACTCGTGCAAAAAAAAAATGGACGGCATAAAAAGGAAAATGATGTGGGAGAGAAAATTAAGAAGTGTTATTGTTTATATCAGAAGTCTCCTTCCAAGAAAGCATCAAGTGTGCCTCTCTTTCTCGAACATCTCTTATCGTCTTTCAATCATTTAACTCCACTCGATCCTGCTTAAGACTGCATCCATTTCATATAAAATTTTCCCAACGTGATTTGTTGTTGCCTGGGTTTTAAAATGTTTCTAAAGTGAAACATGGCATTATCATTGAAGCTGCCCTGCTTTAGCTTGCTGCTGCTTTATCAGAACAAAATCATTAAATGCAATTTTTACCTAGTCCACTTTTGCACAAATGCGAGTCAAAGAACTAGATTCATCTTTTCTTTTTCCTCTTCTTCTGAAACACTTCCTCCACAATTGCCTGTTATTGATGCTTCTGATGTTGTTCTACTGTTTCATTGTTGATCTCATTTTTATAATTCTCTGGTAAACCACTCATGTCTTCCTTGCTAACTTTCAAGTTCATGTTCTGCTTAGAGATACAGTCATACTGCCACTGAAACTACTTACGTTGTAGCTTGCTACTACTTTATCAGAATCCAATCATTATATAAAATTTTTGCCTTGCGTAATTTTGTGCAAATTTTGCAGATCAAAGCACTAGATTCATCTTTTGCTCTGTCTCATTTCGCTCAAACACTTCCTCCACAGTCGCCTCTTGTTGCTGCTCCTGAAGTTCTTCTATCTCTTTCTTGTTGAGCTCATTTTTATGGTCTTCTAACAAACCTTCCATGACTTAATTCCTTGTTTTCAAGCTCAGAATCACATAGTTCTGCTTAAAGATACTATATTATCATAAATAAAAAGGAACTTCAGTATCGAAGTTTTCAAAATCTGTGCCTTGAACACAGTCTGGTATAATTCTTTTCGAGGCTGAATTTATGGTGCAGTAAGTCATTCGAGGCCAGGCCTTTTGCAATGAGTTAAACAATAGAAAATATTATGATGTTTCTATAGATCCCTGAGTGTTAATTCTGCGGCAGCGATTACCTCAAAACACTTTTAAAAATAATACTTGTTGACTTGAGTGTTCGTTACTCGAGACTCCATTTGTTACCCGAGGCAGGGTTTTTTCTCCAAGTAATTTTTTCATGAACCGATTTGTTCAACACAAAATGATTCGTGACCTGAGGTTCCACTGGTTCATATCAATTTGCTGTTGACGTCAGCAAAGCAGAAAATTTGTTAGGTAATAATTCAGATATTTTTGGCCTCGTTTTCTTGAGTTAGATGTAGCTAACATCATTAAAGTGAGAAAACATATCGCTTATAGTGACTGTGACCACATTAAAGACCTGAAAGTTACGACACAGGTTCATCAAACATATGGCGATATGGCGAAACATATGGCGATTGTTTCATCCTCTTTCAAGAGAAACAACGCTGCATTTCAGATTGCAGCTCCTATGATGAAAGAAGAAAGAAAGCGTGTAATATGACCATTGTCAAAAGAAATAACCAACGAAACTAAGAACAGAATTCTGAAGTGTCATCTCTATAGAAGCATTTCATATCATCTTTGTTTCGATAAAAGCACATACAAAGATTCAATTCAGTAATTTCAGACACAGGAAGGAAACTCCTATTAAAATGACTTCATGACTTCCGGACAAAATCACTGAAAAGAAAATTCTAAATGAAACAGATGCTTTAATAGGATGCTGATCAACTATTTGAACCGAACCATAAGACAAAGGAACTCTTCAGTTAAAAAGCTGCCTATATTTTCCTTACAAATTCTAAAGCTGAGGAAGGAAGTATAATTTCATCTGAAACATTTGTTAAAGCTGACACAAAGAGTCATCGAATTCAAAGCCGCGATAACTCCTATTTAAAGTTTTGGGCACTTTTATGCTGCAGAAGAGGACTGCTGACCCTACGGCTACAAAATTTGCCTCACAGAATTATTGTCTTTGTAGAAGCGATCTAATACTGCAGCGCCACCTCCGCAGGAGAGCCGGCAGAACAGACTGCTACAAACACATGATGAATAAGAAATTCACAAAGCTATTAATAGCGATGCATACGTCCTCACAGGCTACACAGTCGTGTGCTAATCACTGACTAAATGAGATCACTGATGGTCCTGTGTTCAGATAGAGATTACTGGTTACACGTTTAGGACATAACAAGCACAGTTACAATATTGCAAATCTAAGATACATGAGACTGCACTACAGATATAGGACTCAACATGTTGAATGCATATCATATACGAGATGCCACTGTATTATTCCACTTTCAAGCTAACTACACAAAACACTATTGAACAATGTATTAAGGTGCCATTACAATGTATTAAAGTAACAATGTATTAAAGTGCCTTACTCTTTTGAATGAACAAATTATGATAATAGACTTGAACAAGGTAATTATTATAATGCAATTGAAGCGAAGACTAAATTCCGTTTTAACAATGAGCAGCAAAACGATACAAGGATTATACATAGATGCAGAGTATATATAAATGCAACTGCAATTGAACAAAAAAAAAGAGAGAGAGAGAACATATATGCAGGTATAATTGAAGTAGGTAGTTATACTACTAATAATGCTTTGTGTAATGAGACTTACTGTTCTGCTTCTACTTTGCAGAGTTTCATTACAAAGTCTTACAAATAGTTGAGACTTACGATGTTCTGAGAAAAATGGTGAGCCCATCACTTGGTTAATTTCTCATCGAGCATGATGCCAAGTGCTAGGTTGTCCTGTTGTGTCCACTTACAGCTGAGCTTTTTGTTACAAAGTACATCATAAGTTTTCTCAGCTTTACTCTGGCTATATTGCTCTTAATCAAATTTTCCGCCCATTGGGAGTGAAATTGTTAACTTGGTTTCTTTTGATGAAGATGAACAGTGTCAGGGCAAGAGAAGAAATAGTGATCCGGGTCACCCACTTCTCCACAACCACGGGTATCTGTTTCACAAGTTTTGGGCACTGTCTTTTAGGAGGCTTTCACAAACTTAGTTGCTTAAAATGCTCTGGTAGCCATCTGAGCTATGCATGCTGTTATGACTCACTGCGAAAATGAAATGTGCTGACGGCTTTTACGACCATATAGACAACTTTAAACGATATCTGAATTTTTCGAAGTCATAGAAAAGGGTTATTAAATCGAAGAAGAAATCTTCTGCTAAAAGCAGAGCCAATGAGTTTCTAGTGGTATCTATCAAAGACTGTAGAAACTGAACCAACAATCAAGAAAGCTTTCGCCCTTAAGATTCGTTTAACCTAAATATGTGCTGCAAATCTTTAGTGGCTGGCGCATCAAGAATTTCCTTCAACTGATTAAGATTGTTGGTAATGTTGTTGTCTTGCCCATGCATTTCATGGAAGAATGGTTGCCAAAACCTCAAGGAAGTTGGACTTCTATTCCCCCCCCCAAATTTGGAGAGAGAACGCCCCGGGAGGATGTGGTCCGAGGGTCTCCCACCCCTCTTCCCTACCACCAAACCACACAAGAGGACTTTCCGCTCGCCGTATATTTAGGGTGCCCCCATGCCGCAAAGACGCCATACATTTACAAACTTCCATGCTCTACGGGATTCGAATCCAAGCCCTTCGATACCGCAGTAGGCGGCGCAATTGATTAAGGTAGACGAAGACTGTAGCATAGCTTCCCCCCCCCTGCATATGTTGAAGATCGGACTAAAGACATGGAATTTCTGGAAGTTCTTGAAGTCAAATTTTAAGTTTCATTTACTTACAGATGAATGACATTTTATTTCAGGGTTTTTCCACGACAATGATGAACTTAAGACTGTGCCTAACTTTCTACTGGCCATCAGTTTTCCATTTATGATTCCTGTCATATGCTATGTTTTCTAATTTCAGACCTTTCATATGCAATTATTTATGAAACAAAGAACTTGTTTCTTTTTTACATATCAAACTTTGTCGTTAGAGGATATTTACTCATATGCATTTCAAAATGAAGTTTCTGTAAAGAATTATTTTATTTTATTACACATAAATGCGTCGTTGTTATGGGCATCTATATTCACGCGTATTAAAGTATTCAATAATCTTAAATTCATTAAAATGGAAACAAATCTTTTAAAATCCATACATTAGGGGCACGGATAAAATACATTTAATTTACATTATAAGGTATTCTTCCTCCTTCTTCGCATGCCTTCGTGGTGTAGCAGTCAGCATGCTCGACACGTAACCGAGAGGTCCGTGGTTCGATTCTCGGCGATGGCGTTGCTCATTCCTTCAGTTTCCTGCTTCTAAAAAACATAATGTCTCTACACTGGCGCCCCAACTAAAAGGGTGGTGGATGATGATCACCACCAGGATTTGGCGATTGGGTCCCCAAAACCCCAGTCGCCCTTTAAAAGGGGGAGTATAAAACGTATTTCTTCCCCTTCTTCGCATGCCTTGGTGGTCAGCACGCTCGACGCGTAACCGAGAGGTCCGTGGTTCGATTCCCAGCGAAGGCGTTGCTCATTTCTTCAGTTTCCTGCTTCTAAAAGACCTAATGTCTAAAAGACCTAATGTGCTAAAGATTCAAGATTGTAGACGCGTACCTAACGATGGGAAACATCAGTTTGAAACAAGTGTGGGGGTTTTCTTATTCAATTCAATGTTCAATCTTAGAACCCCACAAACACTAACAAGCTAATAATCGCTTAAGTGTGTGAATAAACACATAAGACTTAAAAGAGGGGTAACTGCCCTTTATTTCCCAGAATATTTACAATCAGTTCCTAACTCGGAACGTACACAAAGCCTCCACTTGGGCTTGAACTTAAATGATTATGAAATTAAACTAAATTAAGCTTAACTAAAGCTATCTGAAAGATATAGCCGAAGCTATCAGGATTGTAAGTAGTTGGCCCCTAAATATTAATTAAATCGGCGAAGCCTAGCAAGGGCCTAAAGTATGGCTGAGCGTAGTATCTAAGAGAGAACGTAGCCAAAAGGCAAACGCGCGCTAATCCGGAAAATCAGACTCTCTCTGGTGAAGTCGGTGAAACATCGACTTAAATAGTACTCTTACTCATTTGCATTCATTGCGTTTCTGAAATTACATTCTGGTAGGAAATTGTAATCTGAAATTAGAATAGATAGGAAAGAAGCATAACTTAAAATAACTGTTAATAAAATTAGGATAAACCTTACACAAGAGTATTCTAAGTATGAATCTTTTAGTCTGAGACTTCAGGGTTGCAATATGTAATTATTTTGCGTTCATTACAGTTAAAGAAAACCTTCATATCATTATCTGCTGAAAAGAAAATCAGCGTATTAATGAAAAACCAACTCAAGGAACTTAATTCATCATTTAGTCAAGAAACGGAAGCAAGCTCTTAGTATTTACAATATCATCATAAGTCCAAGAGGCTCTTAGAAGCATACATTGTTTGCTGGGACAGTGATTTCAATATTATATTCAAATAAAATATTTCAAGGACTCGGCAGATTTCAAACAAATGTAAAGAGTAGTTTCGCTTTTAGAGATAACGAACGAGTGAGGAGGAAAGAGATATAAACCACTTACGATATTTCCAGTCTCGTGAAAAACAATCTGAAATGATTTTGAAAGCTTTTTCTGTAATACACACAGATTAACATCGAAAATGCAAAATATATATGAACGAAGAAAGCACTTATAAGTTTTGTACTCACAAGGATCTGAATTTTCAATTATTAATTAAAATAAATAAAAATCGACTAATTAAAAATCTAATAAATATCACATTTAACATTCACTATATGAAGATCTTTATTTTACTCCCTTCTAACTGATGTGACTAGTCCGTCAATTTTATCTCGAAACTTAGACAGTAGAAAATATATAAAGAAGGGTTAATAGGTGTTTCATTTGCAAGATAAATGGAATAAATGACCTGGAAAATTTTCATTCATCTGAAATTTTTATTACGTGACAAATAATAAAGAGAACGAGGATGAATTGATTAAAATCACAGTCCCTGTCGACTTGTAAAATACGGAGAAATCAGTATTTTGTATAGCCACTGTGGCTGGTAATAACTGCTGCCATATGCACTGGTACTACAGAAAGAGGCTTTAGATGTGTGCTTGAGACACATCAGTCCATGCTGGTTCTGCAGGCTGCTCAGATTCAGCTGCAGTATCCGTAGGAGGTATATGCTGAGCCATTAGTTTGCCAATCATCGAACATCAGGAAGACGGCGAGAAAAATGTTAAGTATATATATATATAAATTATGTGTGGGTGCTAATTCAAATTACCAAATTATTGTTAAATACGCATTTTGTTCAATGGTAATATGGTAAGTAAACATGGTAAATGTAAATAAATATGATGCATTCACAATCTAGTGTAAACATACATTTGATACAATAAATTAAATGTGGAACCTATAGTGAACGTATAAAAATAGCATCTGCGTTATGTCTAGTAATAGCCCAGTATAATTTAATTTTAACTAGTGTATAATTATTAAAGAAAACAAGCAGAGTAAGTTAAGATAAAATACCTACCGTTTATTAAGTCGGTAAATTAATAATTTGAGGTTACGTAGCTGGATACACAATCTCAAGTGGCAAGACTACAACAATTTTAACTGAAAAATAAGTTTTTAATATACCTGAAAAATCTTGTTACAATTTGAATAAACCGATGGAATATTAAGGGGGCCCATTACATTATTACATGCCAATTCGAAAGGCTACAAAACATGAAGATCAATAAATTTCAGTGTAATTTAAAATATTAAGTCTGACAGACACAGGGACAAGGAATATATAAAAATACAACAGTTATAGTAAGCAAATTGATGCATCTCTCATACCATAGAGATACTGCTATAGTTAATACGGGCTGTCACAGGAATGAAAATTGGTATTAGAAAAATTCAACTACTTTCGAATATCAAATCTGCATGATAAGAATATTAAAGCTATTTAATTAAACCTGGAGGTGGGAGACGAAACTGGAGACAAAGTGCTCTTCTCAGTTTTGGAGGAGTGAAGAGGAACTTTCATACTCGAGCCAGAAGTGTTTGGTACTAGTGGATTCTATAACATCAAAAAAAATTAAGAAGAAAGGAAAACAATCAGAACGATGATGTATTTAGGTAGACAGTCTTTCCTGGTCAGTTCTTGGATCCTACGAAGAATCAGGGTCGGCTTCTATGTTATTTCTTCGCACTTTCATCTTCTCAGATACGTACACTTCAGACGAAGACCCTGCTTCCAATGACTTGCCAATGCTGATTCTTTCCATGGCGACAATTCTCAAGTTTGGCGAAGAAACGAGGAGGATCGCCAAACACCAGTAACCTTCCATGTGCCTCTCCGGGGAAAAGTAGACGACCGTCTTCCAGAAATTGACACATATTGCCCATTCCTTCCGACGAAGTTAGCACTTAGCTCAGCAGACACATAAGACTCTATTACAGACACTAATCAAATAAAGTGCAGTCAAATGTTTCTAGCATATATTTAACGTTTCCTCTTCTGTATATGCATAGCACTTAATATTTTATACCTATGAGCCTGTATTTTACTTCTATTGTTTTGCAACTGTATTTTTGTATTTGTATTTTTAATTGTATTTTTATTTGAATTTTTTATGAATATGCATAATCACCATAGCAAATAGCAGCAATAAATGTCAACACAGTAAAGCAAATGCAATCTGCCCTTGTCTGGCCATGTAAATGCTCTTTCTAACTTTCTAATAAATTCCCCAGGCGGCCTCTTGAGGCAACGCCACCTAGACTACCAGACTGTAGTCCAGGTGACGTTGCTTGAGGCCCCAGAGATTTGTTTCTGATTAGTGAAAGAAGCGGAACACATGCTTATTTACCTTTGTTAAACATCAGGCGTCCATGTCCTCCGTCACCAACCAACCATCACTGCACTTCAAGGCTACTGGCGGAGGTCATCCAACCTGTCTTGACTCAAAGTGACGTAAACAAATTCCTTTTCCCTGTAACGTTTCCGAGGTTTTATGGAAAAATAGCAAGACAGGATTGTCTTTTTAATTTATTTAAAACTTAACAACAAATTCATTCGTGGTTAAATACAGGATGAATAGCGTAAATCGTTACATAGCTATATCTTACAGAAGGGAAAAAGCGAGCTTTCCGCCAGCCTTTCTCTGACTACATCTATTCAACTCCACTGCTTCGTCTCTTCTAACAAAAAGACCAGCGAACACCCGTAAACCAGTCGGCATCATAAAAGCATTAGGGGATAGAGACCCATTAGCCTTCAGGACATTCTCCCTCGCCGATCGTTTACACCCTGGCTCTAAAAATGAGTTTCTTTAAGTTAGTCCGAAAGAGGAAGTCTCTAATAATAACAAGCTGTTTGTTTTCTTAATGATCCATTTGCTGTTACAGTTTGTCACAGCTTCCTTCCCTCCCCGAGGGGGGTCTTCTGGGCCATAATTACCACCATTAGAGTTCACCATATTGTTAATAAAATAAATTATAGTAAACACACATTTTTACATCAAACAGTTGTAAGTACCATGGATTAAACATGAAATTATATTGAGGGCAGTGTATAAATAATATAACACACTTAGTGTACAAAAAATAATGACTAATTACATTCAGACAAAACAGAGCTTACCCCTTTTTAGACAAATATTACACAATATGCATTCTTATACTTATATAGATTTACAGAAGAACCATACAAGACAGTAAAAAATATAAAATCAATATAATATCAAGTTTTTCGGCTTAGAGCATCAGCATTTTTATTGAGTTTCCCCGAACGATGAATAATTGTGAAATTGTATGGCTGAAGAACAAGAGCCCAACGCATTAAGCGAGGATTAGTACTGGCATTAGTTCGTAACCAAGTTAGAGGATTATGATCAGTCTGCACAATAAAGTTTTGCCCGTCTAGATAATAGTGAAGTTTCTTTATACCAAAAACTATGCTGACTCATTCCTTTTCAGCGGTGCAGTACTTTTTCTCTACCTCGGAGAATTTCTTGCTCAGAAATATAATGGGATGTTCTTCTCCGTTACTAGTGAGCTGTGTTAATACAACTCCCATACCATAATCAGATGCGTCGGTTTGTAGAATAAAGGGAAGAGTAAAATCGGGTGCATATAAAACTGGGTAACTTGTAAATTTCTCTTTTAATTCCGTGAAAGCCCTTTCGCTCTCAGCATTCCACAGAATATCACCCTTTACTGATTTTCCTTTTAAAAGATCCGTCAACGGAGCGGCGATTGCTGAGTACATCGGAATATAACGGCTATAGTAGCCCGCTAATCCCAGAAATGCTCTTATATCCGTTTTAGTCTTGGGTGTTGGGAAATCTCTTATAGCTTTGGTCTTAATTTCCGACGGTTTCCGGTACCCTTGGCCTACAACATGGCCCAAATAAAGGACATGTTTTTGAGCAAAACGACATTTTGAAGGTTTAATGGTCAATTTCGCTCTACTTATACGTTTCAGCACAATTTCCAGATGCTTGAGATGACATTCCCAGGTTTTTGAAAAAATAGCCACATCATCCAGGTAGGGAACTGCAAATTCTTCGCATCCATTTAATACCTCTTGCATCATCTTGGAAAAAAAATAAGGAGCGTTTTTTAAACCAAAACTTAACCGTAATGGCCTGTAAGTGCCGAAACTGGTTACAAATGCGGCATATCTTTGAGCATTAGGGCTTAAGGGTATTTGCCAATATCCCTTAGCTAAATCTATAACCGTGATATATTTTGCAGAAGCAACTTCTTCTACCCGTTCTTCTATATTGGGTAAGGGATAGAACTGGGTACGTGTGATTTCGTTTAATCGTCGGTAATCCACACAAGGTCGAGGGTCCTTATTTGGAGCTTCTACGAGAATCATAGGAGAAGTGTAGTCTGATTCCCCCACCTCAATAATTTTTAGGTCAAGCATTCGTTGAATTTCTCTTTTTAAAATTTCATTTTGTCGATGTGACATTCGATACGGCTTAGATCGTACCGGCTTATTACTGATAACTTCAATATCATGTTCTACGAGGTCTGTCATTCCCGGCTCGTTAGAAAAACTTTGCGAATATTTATTTAATAACCTCTGCAATTGATCTCTTTGAGTAGGTTCTAATAATTCTTCCAAATTGCTACTTTTAATAACCTCAGAATAATCGTAAACGTTTGGATTTGTATCAATATTAGGAAAATCTATTTCAGTCTCAATCTGGTCAGAACCCTCTTCGCTACAAGACAGGTAATTAATTACCTCAGGTCTTTTATAATATGGCTTTAACATATTGATATGATAAATTTGGGATCTTTCTTTTTTCCCCGGTAAGGATACGATATAATTTGTTTCGGATACTTTATTTTCAACTTTGCCCGGTCCTGTCCATTGAACCGAAAGTTTATTTGCCTTAGAAGTGGCCAAAATTAAAACCAGATCACCTTCTTTAAATTCTCTTTTTATGGCATTTTTATCATACCATTTTTTTCTCCTGAGTTGTTGATCTTGCATTTTCTCAACTGCCAACTCTTGACACTTTTTTAAGCGATTTATGAGTCTAAAAACATACTCGGTTACTGGTTGTTCCTCCTCTGGTGAATCCGTCCAATGTTCGTATAACAACGTTTCTGGAGTACGCAAATTCTTTCCGTGAACAAGTTCCGCAGGTGTGAAACCCGTGCTTTCATGCGTCACAGTTCTTAAAGCAAGAAGAGCCGCCGGTAGCACCTGTTCCCAATCAGAACCAGGCTCAACATAAAACTCGTAATGTTCTTTTTATAGTATGATGAAATCTCTCCACTGGATTAGACTGAGGGTGGTGTACCGAACTATGACTAACCTTGATACCGAAACGTTCAAAAAATTCTGTGGTCAGATTGCTCATAAATGAAGTTCCTTGATCGCACTGAATCTCTTTAAGGAATCCCATTCTTCTGAAAAGTTTTAACAGCGCATCCACTATTGTAACCGAAGTTATATCTTCGATTGGAAGAGCCTCTGGATATTTTGATGCTACACATATAGCAGTTAGTATATATTTATTTCCTTTAGATGTGGTTGGCAAGGGTCCGCAAGTATCTATGTTTATTTTTGAAAATACCTCCGATATCACTGGAACAAATTTCAGAGGCGCTTTTTTTCTATCGTTAAATTTCCCCACTCTTTGGCAAGGATCACAAGTTCGAATATAAGTTTCCATATCTTGATAACATTTGGGCCAAAAAAAATATATAGCTAGATTATCTTTGGATTTAGTTACGCCCAAATGTCCGGACACATGTTCATGACATAAACTCAATATCTTTTCCCGACAAGTTTCAGGAATGACCAATAATTTCCGTACATTTCCTAAACGATCTTCTTGACACTTATATAGCAGCCCCTTTTCTATCTTGTAAATATTTGTCGAAGAGTTATTTTGAGAGTCTCTTGTCGCTATGTCAAAAAGCGGCTTTAAATCTTCACTCTGTTGCTGTAATTGAAGGAATCTAGTCTTGCTTATTGAAAGTAGAGGAGGGAGGTCATTGAACGCCGAAGCGGGCAGGAGCCATTGTCCGTCTTTCTTTTCTTCTTCTTTTGTCCCCTGGGAAGTATAATCGTTCGCGAGGGAGGGAAAACTCGGTGAGGGTACAATATTCGTATGCTCACCCCTTTCTTTTGCTGCTTGAAGGCCTTTCTCTTCGCTATTGATCATTTGTCGGCGTTTCTGAGCCCGCGTCTCCACTGCGTTAACCTGGAAAAAGTATTCCTTATTTTGATTTTTTTTAATTTTGCAGCCGTCCGATTCCCTAATATATAACGTCCTTGATCAAGCTCATTTCATATGACTGCGGCCTTTGTTAATATTCGTCCAAATTCTGCTTCTATTTCAACATGTGCTAGGGGAAGACATGTAGGTGATTCATCGAACGGTTGTTTTACGCAAACAGTTTCTCCTGTTAACATTGAAGAGGTAATGTATTTTTTACAGATCACATCAATGGATGCCCCAGAATCTCGTAATACAGGAAGATCGAGCCCGTTAACCTTAGCCATTGTAGCATAAAATAATAAGTGGCAATCTCATTTGTATAAATTCTAACTTAAATGACAAATCATATAAATTTTTGTGATTGTATGTCTTAAAAGCGGGGTACATTCAGCATTTCATAAAACATCAAATTTTCAATATTGTAGAAGAAAGGAAAAAAAAAAAACTTAGAATAATAGTATAGTGATAATAAAAGAGGTTAATTCGTGTAATTTTTATAACTTTCTAACTACATAGATTGTGTGAAAATGGAAATTCCTTATAACGAATTTCTACCTTCAGGAAAATACATTAGTTCATGTACATTGATTTAGAAGTAAGGAAGTATGAGACGATGTAATATCTCACTCAAAGCAGTGTAACAGTTCAGTTCCAATTTGGGCAATCTGTACTAGTATTGTAAATGTGTATTAATAGTGATTAATGTATCAGCTGACTTAAGGAATTAAAGTTTAAGTAAGATAAGAGGCAAAAATGTTGTGGAATCGTTTGTGAAAGTAGTAAAAATCAAATTCTAGTATTTTGTTCAAGAAGATCATATAAAGTTTGGTGTGAAATACGGATACAAATAAAATTGGATTCCAAGAGAAAAGAAATAAGAACTAAAAGAAATACTAGGGAATATAAGGGCTTAAACATAATATAAATTTAGAAGCCAAAGATGAATATTAAAAACATGGAATAGCATAAATATCAAAAGAGGACTAGCAAATTTAGGAAGTGATTGGCAATAAATAACGAAAAATATAAGTCTTTAGAATAATGAAAGATGAATAAATCTTATGTTCGCAAAACAAATCGTTTAAAACTAAGGGCAAAAGTTTTAAAGGAAAAAATATTATTAAAGTTCAAAAGTATGAAATCAATTATCAGAATAATATTATGACTTTAATTCATGAATTACACATAATGCTCACAAATAATTACTTTATATTCTTAAAAATTATTATACTCTAAAAGGGTTATTATCAAAAATATTATTATTTTAAGCAAAGTTTTAATTTCTGAATCTATACGAAAGAAATCATTGGTTCAAATTCATCCAAGATTTTTAACTCACAGTTAAAAATTTTGCTTTAAGAAAATAGTTTTACAATTCCTTTTATTTCATAAAGAATGTGTAAGTATCAAGCATATTCTAAAGAAAATAACTAGAAATAAGTTCTTTTCATTCTGATGTATCAACAACTTTCCCCATATCCACTGTCAGATAAGGCTCTCCTATCTCCATTTTCAGATAAGCCTCCCTGCCGCGGCTGACCATTCCTTCTCGGAAGCTCCCTCAATTCCCGCTCCCTGGTTCAGAACTGTCATTTCCCTCTACTGATGCCTTCATGGAGGGCTCTCTCTAAGGGACACTGGCTCATACACACGTTACACATAAGGAAAACAAGAAAACGCCCATGTAGCCAGACCATTCGCTGGGTTTCAAACCCAGGATTGAACTACCACTGATCAGCAGTTTTACCAGTCGGCCCCTAGTAGGCCTTGTATATGATTACTATCTAGCAAGTTAGGCCAGAATGTCCAATGAAATAATTCATTGGTGTGCTCTCTTAAACCTTTGTAAGCACAATTCTGTCTTCCGACAAGAAGCAGTGTCCAGTTGGAATACTCAGTTTATTACGGAGAAGACAAAAGCCATGAGAGGGATGCAACTGGCCATTAATGAAATTCGCACATACAACAACCATCATGATGTGTTCTACACCAATCACTGGTTCTATGGACATCCATAATAGTATCCTTTAAAGCATCAGACCTCCATTGATGGTATTTTTAACTTCATGTTTCAATCAACTATTTGCCTTAATGACACTATACCTTGAGATGATCATTAAAATAATGTAAATCAAACCATAATTCATTCAACGAGGCAACTCTTTTCCACTGCTCTATCAAATCACGATACTTATAAACCCACTCTACTCGTAAATACCGATGATTTACGTTGGATTAAAAAAGGCACGAGACATTGCTGTGAAGTCCAATGAACTCTGTGCTCGTATACACAGTCCAGTCACATTAATGTGACCATCTGTCAAAAGCCAGAATAACCACCTTTCGCAGAGCGGACTGCTGCGAGACGTGCAGGAAGAGAGTCACATAGGTCCCTGAAGGTGTTCTCTGGGATGTTGAGCCATGCCGACTCTAATGCCGTGGCCAGCTGCGCTAGATTACGCGGTTGAGGATCCATGGCGCGAACAACTCGATCGAGATGGTCCCACAGATGCTCGATTGGGTTTAAGTCAGGTGAGTTTGCTGGCCAGGGAAGGACGGTAAACTCATCCTGGTGCTTTTCGAACCACGCACGTACACTGGCAGCTGTATGGCACCTCGCATTGTCCTGCTGGAAGATGCCATCATCCTGAGGAAAAATAATGCGCATGTAGGGGTGAACATGGTCCGCAAGGACAGATGCGTACTTGTATTGATCCATTGTGCCTTCCACAATGATCAGTGAACCTAGAGAATGCCAGGAAAACATTCCCCAGACCATAATGCTCCCGCCTCCAGCTTGGACCGTTCCGGCAATGGTTGCAGGGTGGTTCCTTTCAGAGGTTTCACGCCTTATACGCCAACGTCCATCTGTCCGATGGAGCATAAAACGCGATTCATCCGAAAACGCAACCTGTCGCCACTCAGTGGACGTCCAGCTGCTGTACTGGCGTGCAAATTCTAGCCTTCGCCGTCGATGAACAGCAGTCAGCATAGGTGCACGAACCAGGCGTCTGCTTCGGAGGCCCAGACGCAGCAATGTTCGCTGAATAGTACTTTGGGAGACACTTTTGGTAGCCCCTTGGTTCATTTTGGTGGTCAGTTGCTCAACGGTAGCCCGTCTATCTGCCCGAACGCATCTCCGCAACCGTCGTTCGCCTCTGTCATCTATGGCCCGTGGTGCACCACATTTGCCACGTCGCTGATTTTGGACAGTCCCATTTTGCCATGCACGGTACACTTTTACCACGGTGGCACGCGAACAGTTCACAAACTCAGCCGTTTCGGAAATGCTTCCACCCTTGGCCCGAAAGCCAATGATCATGCCCTTTTGGAAGTCGGATAAATCGCTTCGTTTCTGCATTACGCCAACGATTGAAATGTTTTCCGAAGCCCTCACACACCCTTTATATACGCTCAACTGCACTGTGCTGCCTTCTGTGATTGGTTATTTAACTCTGACATGGAAAGTACGTGGTGGTCACATTAATGTGACTGGACTGTGTATGTTATAATTGTGTAGATAACTTGCGGATTAGAGAACAGCTGCATAGGAAGAAGAAAAAACCCACAGTCATCAGCAAGTACTTATGTGATTAGCCTTGTCAGGACCTGCCCCTGTTTTTATCAAAGTTCATTTATTGCTTTTCTATGTTTATTCATTTCTAAAATTCATTTCACATTGCTTTAAAATAAGAAAATGTGGATTGTTTTCTAATAACTAATTTTAACAGAATTTCATAGACATGTAAAAGAAAATTTTGATTTTATACTGAATACAACAGTTTTGCAAAAGCCTTTCAAAAGAAAGACTATAATAATCACATGATGATATTCAAGCAAGGATTTCGCAAACCATGAGATTTTACAATTATTTTTTTGCAAATTTCTGGACAAATTTTATGAAAAAAATCTTGAAAAATTTTAAAATTGGACAGAAAATTTGAATAGAATTCTAAAATTTGCAATTAATATAAAAAAATCATACACAAATTCTATTATAAAAAATTACTTAAGATAAGAATGTTATTTCTTTTTCAAAATTATCTTTTCTTTGTTTTGCTAGCACTCAAACGCTCCTTCCTACTATTGCCAAGCATTTTTCTGCTTGAAGGAAGGGAATATGCAGGACAAAAATATGAAAGAAAACAATTAACTTATATTTAGAAAAAGTCAAAATTTAACTTCTCATTTTAATTTGGCTATGCCTGCTTCCTGTGTTAAAACTACTAATATATTAATCTACAGTGCATCATCTGAAAATTTAACCACATTAGGATACGTAGTATTATGGGCATTTTTCATCCAATCAACAGTTCAAATTTAGACAAAGGGTGAAATGGAGCAGCAGGTTAAAGCAGGAAAAAGAACTACATAATTAGTAATAGTATTATTTATAACTTGGTTCATTTCTTTAAATTTGAAACTGTGATCGGATCAAAAATATCCCCAATGCTACTCTTATATAATGGCATAATTCAGATTAATTTTCAGATGCCACACTTTAGGTTCAAATATTAGCAGTTTAATAAAGGAAGAGAAAGTGCACAAATTAAAATGAGGATTAAAAGGACTACTGTTAAATTAAAGTTTATCACATTCCAGCATCTGCTGTGATTTTCAGCCACTTAATTTCACTACGCTAATGAAGCCTGGTAATTTGCACTGCCTGCTTACCTTAAGAAGTTTGTGTATAATTAAGTGAAATAAAACTTGTAAATATGAAACAACAGAACACCAGCCTTTATACTTATGCATTGCTTTACTCCCATTTTTTTCAATGAATTAAGTAAAACATAAAAATGATCTGATAATTTCGAAGATTCCGTGTTACAAAACAAAATGTTCACAAAAAAACATACAAGTGTCATCATGTGTCTACTTCATCATGCATTTTCTGTATCCTCATCAAAAATGTTTTATTACATACATAGCATAGCTATAAATCAACTGAGTAAATGCCAGAACAATTCCACCAGGATAAAACAAAACAGTTCTTCAACCACAAAAATTTGAATCTGCAAAAGAACATGAAGAGTTTGAAAGCAGAGAAATGTGAGATGGAAAATAAGCTCATGCTCTTCTTAAAAACACTTCCAATTCCTTTACTTATTACTCTTTTATATGCAGCAATCTAAGTATAATGTGCAAAAATCTAATTTTATAATGCATTCTTTTCTGCATCAATTTGAGAACCTTTATGCTAAAAAGACAAGAAATGTATGTAAAATTTAAACAAAAAAAAAGAGGGAGAATCTTATGTAATATATTATTCTAGAACAAACAGAAATTGTTTATTTATTGCATCATTAAGCATGATACAAATATTTTTTATTCAAAGCAGAAATGGAAAAAAAAAATTACTTCACAGCTAAACATAGAAAACAACCTACAGTCATTGAGCTAAACACTGAAGAGATATAAGTTTGTTTTTTTATTAAACTGGAGCTCTTTTATTGTTATTTGTTCAATGGACAACTAACTTCTAAGATTATGGGGGAGGGGGAATACAGCTTTGTTGCTCAGCTAACCTGTGACTGTTCATAGATTCTGTTGAAAATCATGCTGAATAACCTACTGCCATCAAATAAGGAAAGCTAGTATTACAATCTTCCTTACCACTGAAGTTCATAAACCCCCCAATCAAATTTTAATGCACATCAAGAGATTCTCAAATATATTCCAACCACTGACAATGACAGGCAAATAAATAAGGCCTCTAGTCAGTTTTAAAACACACAATACTTACCTGTAGCTTAACACCTTTTGTAACTTTTGTGTTCCTAAATTTCATTTAAACCATAAAAAGCATCAAAAATTTCATTCAAACCATAAGAACATCAACTTTGAAATCTCTTTAAAGAAGTTATTTATTACAATATGTTTTTATACGTATCTTTATAAATATTCATGATTGATGAAAATAAAAGAAATAAGAAAATGAAGAAATACAAAAATTATTACAAAGGATACAAAAGAATTCATGAAAATTAAATTCCTATGGGTAGATACTTGATCTTTTAATAATAGTAATAATTTATTACTTTACTTTCCTAATCATTACATTATGTCTTCTAAAAACCATATGTGAAACCTTTTCCAACTTTAATATTAATACAAAATAGCCTTATCTGTATTTAAAAATAATAATCAATAGAAGCAGATTTGCTTTTAGTGTTAAACACATGTATAAAACAAAATAAAAGGTATTTGTACTTTAAAGTAAAGTTTTCAAATGAAGGTCATGTAATCAGTATTACACGACCTTCATTAATAAATTTTGAATTTTTTCAGATAAAATTGATTTCATATCATCAGGTTTCTTCCAGGCACTTAAAGAAACTGGGGTTAAAATGGGAAGGGGGAAGAAAGTGGAACAAATGGAGAAAACTGAAAAAAAAAAAAAAAATTAACAGGGATGCAACCATGGAACTGAAATATGGGATAAATTTATTAATAATAGTTTCACTTACTTAACACAAAATATTTCATGATTTCTGTAATAAAATGCATTAATTTTGTCCAAAAATCTAGTATTAAGTGTGGTAGAATTCTTAATCATTTGTTGATGTACTTCACTGATTTTTTTCCCCCTCTCAGTCATACTGGCCCAGTAAGAAAATTACCATTATGATTTGATAAATGATAATTTTTTATTTGTATATTTAAATATGAGGTTTTAAGAATATTTCAGGATTTTAAATATGCCCCAATTTATATAATATTTTAACTTTTCTTTGTCCACACACATAATGCAAATAAATAATTATTATTTTATGACTTTCACTATTTATATGAAATGAAATTCTAAAAAAAAAAAAAAAAAATACATACACACATATATATTTATACATAGTAGAAAGAAAATGTTTTTGCAAGCATACAAATGAGACTAGTTAAATTCTATATGGTGGGAATATTTATTACAATATAATACTGCTAAATATAAATAAGATATAATTATGAGTTCAAAAATTAGTTTCTTCCATTTCTACTGTGGAAGAAACTTGCCAATCCTACTTTATATACATGAATAAGTAAACTCATTAAGTTCCATAAATTAAAAAAAAAATTTAAATATTGTGCATACGTTCTTGAAGTATTAATTCAATCATAAAATTTTATCATAAATATTTTAAATTGTAATCAAGGAAAAAAA
>KK112726.1:137937-151358 GCA_000611955.2 Stegodyphus mimosarum | reverse complement strand
AAAAATATTATAAAATATAAAAATTAATTATCTATAAATGTTAATATAACTACACACTCTGCATTTCTACATCTTTTGCTTCATAACTAAATCTTGTGAAAAGAAAACATTTAAAGACTACCTTTCAATTCATAATATTTGAACAGTAAAAAATCTTTTCTGTAATTGAATATGATATTTCAAACAAATCTGATTAATGATTTTGATGTATTTTTAGTGTTAGTAATACAATATAGTATTTCACATGCACTTTTTTCATAATAATGGATTTGAAAAATCATATCTGCTATCTTAATAAAGGTAATGCTGAGTTTTAGATTACATATTAATTTATGATATGATGTATGAGTAAAAAACATTACTCCAGAATTAGTTTATATAATTTATTTCATAAGCTCTCCCCCATGCAAAGGCTACATGGCAATTATACACTTCCTGATGAAATGCACCGTTTTAAATGTGTTTTAGTATCATCAATAATTCCTTGATGACACTGAACATATATTAACAAAGAAAGAGCTTGAGAAGGTACACTGCCACTAGGATTCATCTGCAAAAGACATTCTAGAGCTTTTGACCATTCTTCTCTTAACGCATAAGCTACAGCTAAATTATACTGTGATATAAATTTTGCTGATGATATAGTATTTGGAAACCAATTAGGTATATTTCCAACAGGTCTGCTGCCATCGTCATTTTTTTCAGTCAATTTAGAATCAAATCTCATTTGATGTTTTAAAGAATTTTCAGAAGAACTGGCAGGAAAGGCTAACTCTATATCACTAGTATATTGAAAATTAAGATGTTCTACTGCTTCTGTTATTCTGTCCATAAGTAAAAGAGATTCTCCAGCATATAAGTGAGCAAGAAATTTATGAGCTCCAGAAATTCGGGGTTGAGACAGTAATGTTTTAGCATATTCATGAGCCAAAAGTACATCTCCCAAACATAAGGCCACATATGAACTGGCAATAAGAATTGAATTCCTAAGACTTAAAATCTCAGCACCTTGAATAAAATTAGAAGGCAAAGTAGATAAAGTATTGTTTTCTTCAGAACCATTTACATCAGTTTCTTCTGAAGGATTCTGCATATCAGATAAAGTTTCACCTGTATTGTTTAAGGAATGGTTTTCAGGAAGAAGAAATAAAGCATTTTTTAAACAAATCATTGCAAAATGCAATGAAGGTGTTTCTATATTAGAAGCATCATTTAATTTTGAATCTTCAGATACTAGTTTATCAGATGCTGAATTCAGAATTAATTTTCTGTGTGGTCCGGCACCTACTAGAGCTTTAACAAATGATTTATGTTTACATTCAATAAATTGATCAGTATTATCAGGTTTATGATTATGAATGCAACATTCTGCAATACGCAGCCATAAACGCGGATTTGAACTATATGCCTGCACAACTTCAATAAAGCAAGAAAATGCTTCCTTGAATTTTTGTGCCTGCAAGTACATCATGCCTAAATTATATACCAACTGGTAGCGAGTAGATATACTCATAAGATGGAGTGGACGAGAATTCAGTTTCGATTCTGTGTTATCTGTTACAGGTTTTATTTCAGAATCAAATGCTTGTATTGCTTTGTCCATATAAAATTTTCCTAAATGAGGTTTTCCCATATAAAAATGAATGCAACCTATATTATTAAAAAATATTGCTCGGAGACAATCCCCAGTTTCTCTGAAGTATTTTGAAAAATCTTCTGGTAAAGTAACAGAATTGAGTAACTTCAATGCTTTACGATAATTTCCACGCTGATATTCCAACTGACTTTTCAAAAAAAATGCTGGAATATTCTGCACCACAGAACCTGAAGACATTAAGTTTTTAATTTCTCTTTTGCATGCTTTTGAAGTTTTGATCATGGCATAACATCTAGCTTTACACAGTTGTAATCTACGCTTTAATGTTTCTGATACACAATTATCACTATTATCCTCTTTCTGATTATCTTTTTCTTTCTGATTTTGTCTCCCAGAATTTTTGCTTCCAGTAGATAGTCCTGATTCCATATATGCAATGAGACATAGTGTTTTCTTAGGCTGATAAACACACAGGCATAATTCTAAAAATAAAAAACCTATATTTTTTGCTAATACTTCATCCAAAGGTTCTATATATTGGAAGATTTTATCTAAAATACTTATAGCTGAATTATATTGGTGAAGGTGATACAACACAACTGCTTGATTATATAGAATAACACAATTGTCAACATCCTCAAGAACCTCAATGTCTTGGATGTCAATATGAGCTTGTTTACAAATTTCAATTAGATTTTTATTGAATATTTCTGTTTTCTTACAACCAGAAATATAGTATTCAGTTACACATATATTATGAAATACCTTTGTGTCCTGTTGTCGCTTCGATAGCAATTTATTAAGAGAACTTAAACACTGTTCATAATTTCCCATTTCAAATTCTTGAAATGCAATAGTGGCCAACTCTTTGTCTGCATCTGGAACAGCTTGATGACTATTCACACTTTCAGCTGAAATTTTTCTTAATTCATTTTCATCTTCATCACACATGTTGACCTTCAATATTTCTTTTGCTCTTGATGAAATCCTCAATCAATCAGACCACCAGTAAAAACCTAAAACAAAATATTTCTTAAATAAAAGAAATAATAATAATAAGGAAAGCAATACAGGCAAAATACCATTGAAATTTTAAAAACATAAATAATTAACAAAAAAATATTCTTCTAAGAAAATAGAAACTTAATACAGCATATCTCAAATTTCAGTACAGTTTCTTTTCCAGAAAGAGAAAACAAACTCTACAAAGAACTGGACACAAAGAAATTTTACTTCCTTTCTCTGTCACAATAAGATGAGTTATTTTGGTCGTATTATTTAGAAAATTATCCATCCCATTATAAAATTTCAGATATTGGCAACCTTCCCAAAAAAATTAAATCCCAGCTACAGCTATGGATGAACATGTACAGAAGAAATAGGTTTTGATTTTGATTACTTTATTTTATTTTATTTGTTTATTTATTTATTTTAAATTCTATTAAGTTAGAAGATGTTACATGCTTCATTATGAAAAGGTACTCTACTCAGCACTTTGCCTTCATAGAAGACTTCTATGAGAAATTAGCTGTCATTATGTGTGAGTAAAGAATCATCAAAACCTCGTGCTACTAACACATAGAACAAAAGATGAATATAAAAAAACACCGAAATATTTATGAAGTATTAAAAACTTTGAAAGTTTGTTAAATGAAAAAAATCTAATAACACAGTAGATTAAGAATGAGTTTGTAATTCATGTTAACTGATGAAGCTTCCTATGAGATCATGCCAGGACCGAAATTTTGTTCACATTAACAGAGCGTTTGCCTTAAGCAACTTAGTGTTAAAAGGGGTCTATTGTATCAAACAAGCTGACACTCCATTTCTCTTACTTCAGACATGAAAGAGATTTGCCTATGTCTCCTGTGACGACATACGAAATGGCAAACATACTTTCTTCAGAATCCAACTATAAGAAACTCATTTGGTCTTCGTTTTCCTAAATCAGTGTTTGGACAGTTTTATGTTATTATGCTAAGTGTTCAATATATAAAGGATTGACTAAACCGATATAAATTACTCCCCGATTCTTGAGAAAATATGGTATACAAATTAATCTTTTAATACTGAATCATTTGTTTGCACACTTATAAAGACAAGGCACAGACAGTAATGATGAATTACTTTTCAAAATCACATTCCTAAATATAATACAGAATGCTGCACTGTAAAATCCTACAACATAAAGTAAAAGGAATAAACAATAAAAATTTTAAAGCACATTCTACTTTAACATAATCAGTGTTATTCTGCAAGCCTAAGAATGTGATTGTACTGTATTATTCTGGGCTTCTATTATTGTGGTAGTACTGCCAACAGTTTCAAGGTGATCCTTGCATTACGGAGTATGAGCTTGAGGATTATATCATGTTTCCTCTGGAAGGGAGAACATGGCTGCAGAAAAGATAGAAAAAAGTCACTTCTGCCTGTGACCTCAAAAACATGACTTGAATAACATTGAAGAAACATCTGATCTACCAGTGAAAAGTAATGTCAGCATCATTACGCATCAAGGACATCAGCATGGAATCCTGCAAAGAGGAAATCATAAAACATGGAATTACATGTAAAAAAAATGGTGAAAAGTACTCAGTTTTGGTGTCTGTGAAACCATGCGAGTAATGCCGCCTGGAGTCTTAAAAGTGTAATTAAAACTTGGAGACATAGATTATGACTTACCTCTAATCACCATCTTGGAAGTAGAATTTTAGAAAATTGTAAGTCTTTTTTTTTTTTTTTTAATTTTCACAAAGACAAGAGCGTATTAGAGTTTTTAAGAGGTGAATTGGTTTCACACAGTTTCAACAACTTTGAAGAAAAATTTTAATAGTCCAGTCTTGAATGAGCTTGTAGATTAAATTTTGATAAAATCTTGGTCATCAGGTGTTTGATTTCTCAGTACAGCACAACCCAGATTATGGGCTTTCTTCACATGTAAAGTTGAACAGCAGATGAATTTGGGTTCTCCACATCTACTGCTGGGTGGAACAAGCATTTGATGGAGGTAACAAAATAATTAGACTTACATTTGATGCATGTTGGCTTTGCTCTCCTGAGAGCTTGCATGTGGTCCTGGGAGCACTGCCTTGGAGATTATTATTATTATTACTATAGCAATTTATTATTATTACATCCGGTCTGTCCAAGACCGAAGTACTAGCATATACAACAGATTCTGAGAGATTTTCCCAGATGAAACTTAATTTTGGCAGAGAGGGCAGAAGGAATTTCCCATGGTACATCCTAGTGCTTTCATCAATGCATTTGAATTTAACAATGAAAATCAGATGGTTAACAGTTTCTTTCTTACTCTTTTTAGTGAATTGCTTTAGCTTAACAACTGAGTACCCTTTTTGTTTAGTTCCTTCACTATTAAAACAAGGTTTTAAACTGCGAAATTGGAGACCGTTCTTTTGTAGAGAATGTACAAAACTGGAACTCGTTTTTCAGCACAACCCTCAGACTTCTTTCTTTGCTGTCATTTTCATGAACTTTCAAGAGAATTTCTACTCATTTAAGAGTGCCTATGTAATCCTTGATGTTGTTTTCATTGAAAAGAGATCTAAGTTCTTTCCACATGACTTGAGGTCATAGGCGGATAATGGGTGGCAGGCACAAATTCTTTTCCACAGTTGTTGGGATGGAAAGCGGTTTTGTTCTAAGAGTCAATAAAGTCTAATTCCTCCAGACAACTGAGGGAGTTTTCCATGTATAAATTAGATGAAATTTCACTAACATCAGAGTTCAACTGGGAATGCTCATCTGTAGTGGTTTTGGCAGAGTCCGAAAATACTGCATAGTCATCACTTTTCATCTTTGACTCGATATTAAGATAATCAGTCTTGTTCATTCATTGTTTCATTGGAATGAGGAAGTACCATAGTCACAGAAGTCGATGGGTCCATCTGTAGACGCCCATCATCAGCTTTTATTTCGGTGTCGATATCTCAGTCGGATGCATTCCGAGTCACTAGAACCAGAATTGTCCATGTCAGAGTAATTCTCTAAGGAACTGGAGCAATCATCGTCTGGGGTTGGGTAGTGGTGTCTCTGGCAGGTTTATAAATCAAAGAAAAAATTCCATAATGGTACTATACTAGTTTTAATATTGTATAAATAATCTTCTTTTAACTATTAGTTCAGACTGAAATGCAGTAAATGTACGAGGTTCAGCATGTGTATGTTATATATTTCCAGATTTTGAATTTTTTCTCTCCTTCCAATAGAATTTATGAATCTTCAAACATGATACCTTGGAACGAGGTATAGTAATTTCATAACTGTAAAATATTGAGCATTCATAGGGTAGTGCTGCCATTTAGAATCAAAACAAAATAATAAAAACTTATGATTACAGCTTTTGGTATAAAAAAATTAGCATTTTTTAGGAGACTAACATCTGGTATATAAAGGGTTGAAGAAAGTTCCTTCCCTTACCCTGGCCTAGTCAGTTCTTCGATAAGGCAAGAATAAATGCATGGAATAAGAAATGCTAAAAATCAGCAATTTCAGTGCATTATTGAATGCAGTAATTTTAAAATGTAAAGATCTTATTAAAGGGGTTAAATTCAGCCAAAGCTTGCTTCTGGTGCATTTCAACTTTTAAGCAAAATTGTAATTTCAATCAGAATGCACAAAAAAAAAACTAGTGTTTTGTTGTGAACTGAATTACAATATTAATAGAAAATTCTAATAATAACACAACACTTCATTTAGCATTTAGTAAAACTGATACCAAGATTAGACACTGAATGAATGCCCCAATTCACCTTGAAAGAGGAAAATGAGAAAATAAGAATAATAAAAGGTAAAGAAACAATCCTCCACGTCAAAGTGTGAACCTATCAGGAAGAGGAATTTTTATGGCTTGAAACAGGTTAGAAGCTTGGTATCACATTTTGTTTTCCTTAATTTAGCCAACTTCCACTTCTTTATTCCACTTGATTTATTAATTTTTCAATTGATTATTTTTTCATTTATTTAATTTTAATATTTCAATTTATTTATTTATCATTTAATTCAATTCATTAACACTTTTATTCTTTTGTATCATCTTGTCCAGGGCGGTGAAAAATTTGATGCCGTAAAGCTGAAGGAATTTTTTGGGGGGTGGGGGAGTGATGCCTCCTTAAGGAAACAAAAAAAAAAAAAAAGGAAACTACCATAGTTTTGAACGCCCCTAAATAGCTGACACTCGGAACAGACCCCCCTACCCCAGCTGTGCCACTTTTAGCTTTTGATGTGCAGCAGAATTCAAGGAAGAACTTTAGTGTGTCGTAAGTGAAAAAAGTTGCGAAGCAGTTGACATACAGGACAGAATGCTTAGTTTTTTTATACTAAATGCATTGTATTTTAAATTAATCCCTTACTCCTCGCGCCCGTATCTCATACGGGCATACGGGCAACCAATACGAATAAATTTTGTCGTGCCCGTATCTCACACGGGCTCTGCTTTTGCAGTAGGAAGTCAAGGGAATGCCAATTTTTATCGCGTCCATATCAATTCTATTTACCCAGACAGCTCACAGATGGCAACACAGTACTTGTAAGTTAGATAACAGTAGTACGTAGATTCAGAATATTTTTTCCATTAGAATATATTTTGAAAAGATGCAGTTTCAGTGCTCATCGCTTTTTCGTGTTTAATGCTTGTAAAATGAGTAGTTCAAGTGAACAAGAGGATTTAACTATCGAAAAATCGGGAAATAATGATCGGGAATCTCACGCAACTTTTACCAGGGTGCCAATGGAACCAAATTATACCGGATATTCCAGATATTTGTCCTCCACGTTTTCAGTTCAAATTATTGCCTAAAGTTAATGTTTCATTTCAAGCCAGTGCAGGCGTTTTACAATATTATGAACATTTTATAATAGATGAAATAGTGGATATAATTGTAAAAATAGTGGATATAATTGTAAAAGAGACTAATCGTTATGCTGAGCAACCAGGTAATGTTGTTGGTAAAAGGAACCTGAAAGGTAAAAGAGAATGGAAACCTGTATCTTCACATGAAATTCATTTGTTTCTTGCGCTTTCAGTTTTAGAAAGTATTATAAAAAAACCTGAAGAAAGCATGTATTGGACTAAGAAAGCATCAATAGAAACTCCTTTTTTCCGTAAGATTATGACATATAATTGATACTGTGAAATCAAAAAATATTTGCATTTTGTGAACAATGATGCTTATGATCCAGAAAATCATCCTAACCGGAAACTCTACAAAATTTGACCTATCTGCGAGCATCTGAATAAAGTATACCAAAATACAATTACTCCAGAAACAGATATTACCATAGATGAAACGCTGATGTTGTACAAAGGACGTTTATCCTGGCACCAATACATAACCTTGAAAAAAGCAAAATTTGGTATCAAAACATATATGCTAAGCGAATCTAGTTCTGGTTATATTTGCTCATTTATCATATATACCGGGAAAGGTTCTTTGTTTCACCCTAAATTCCGATCACTCTTGATACATTCACAAGCTGTTATGACTCTGATAATGGCATTATTGAAACAAGGCCATTGCATCACCTTAGATAATTATTATACTTCACCAGAATTATATGATATCCTTTTGACTTATCAAACAGATGTGGTTGGAACTGTTAGACAAAACAAAAAGGATTTACCTTTAGCATTGAAAAATAAAAAATTAAAAACTGACAAAGTTATATCATTTAGACATGGTAAAATCCTCACTCTCAAATGCAAGGACAAAAAGGAAGTAACAATGTTATCATCTTTTCATGATTCTGAAACTGTTGAAGTAACGACGCAAAGTAAAAAACTGAAAACAAAACAAAGGTAATAACTGACTACAATAAAACAATCGGAGGTGTGGATCTTGTAGATCAATACCTTTCTAGTTATCAAGTAGCAAGAAACGATGGGGAAAAAAGTATTTTTTCATCTTTTAGACCAAGCCGGTTTCAATGCTTTTCAAGTTTATAAAAAATAAGGTTGAAAAATGTCACATTTAAAGTTTAGACTCAATTTAATCGATGAAATAATTGACAAATATCACATTTTTATCAATTTTTCAAGACGAGGTTGTCCATCAAGTGAAGCGCCATCAAATCGTTTATTTGAACAACATTTTTTGGAATCTATACTACCTACGGAAAAAAAAGAAAATAAATCCTTCAAGAGAATGTAAAGTGTGTTCATCAAAGAAGGATGCAAATGAAAAACGAATTAGGAGAGAAACGAGGTATTATTGTAAAGATTGCAATGTAGGACTGTGCATACCATGTTTCAAACTTTACCATACCCAGAAAAATTATTAAATTTTTGAAAAACTATTACAGCTATTATTGATGTTCAATAAAAGTATTACTATTTGGAGCTAACAGTGTGTGTCATTTAAACGTACGTGATTTTTCTCACTCCAAAATTTACATATAATCTTAAAGGCCTGAATTGAAGCTTCTCTGCCTAGCTTGGGTGTAAGAGGAAAGCCAAGTATAAAGTAAAATAAGGTAAGTTAATAAAAAATTTTACATGTTCAAACCGTTAAATTTAACAAAAAATATAGTTTTTTATATATCAATTTATTTTAAATTTCATAAACATTAAAAAATGTTAATAAAAAAAGTGATTTTTTTAATACATTTTGTCAAAATTTTGCGACGAGTAAGGGGTTAATGTGCAACACATTAATGAATGCATCTTATGCAAACAGAAATTCGTTCCTAATGGTTCACATCAGGAGTACAATCAAGTAATATAGAAAAATACTTTAACTTACTATTACTTATATTAACATATATTAATTGAATCATTTTGCTTTGAATTTTATCTCCAAGACAGAGCGACATATAGTTTAATGATTCATTAATTTGTACAGACATGACTGGGTCAAATTTTGCTATCATTTCTATCCACATCAAAAAATTTCCATTACTTCTTTCAAACAATTTGCTACTAGGACCACAACAGCCCAAAATTGAATTTTCTAAATTATTCTTTCAATGACACTGTGGCAGTGTTTAGTTTTGCTTTTTAATAAATTTGCATTTTTAAATCTACCATTCAATTAGTCTTGAATCTTTCTAATAAATCTGTAAATGTACATACATTTTTTAAAATGTGATTTACTTTTTCGTGAATTTTCAAATGCTGGCTTAAGTGATGCCAATCATTGAAATCATCTTGGCTACTTAATTTAGTATTTTTAAAGATCAATGGGTTACTGATGTCATTGAATATTTTAGAATAAAAACAAAAAACTACATTTTTAATAAAATACAGTAACCAATTTCAATAAACCTTTTCATCATTTGACAAAATTCGAGTGAAATATATATCAGAAAACTTACATCCATCCACTTTAGTCATTAGGATGCACAGTTTTATTTTGATAAAACATGTAGAATTTTTTAAAAAGAATATCAATGAAATAAAAGCTTCAATGATACACTTGTAGATGCCAAAGAATTAGCATCTTGCTTGGAAATAGATACAAAATTCAAATTTTAAGGCCCCCAAAAAAAACAAAAATTTTTTAAACAATTTCTTACAAAAGCGAAGCTTAGCCAACTGAGAACCAAGAATTAAAATTCAAATTTAGTTGTTTTTTTCAACTAGTTCTTACATCTGAGGTGAAGATAATATACTCAGCCAAAGACCTGGATTGTCAGAGAGTTGTAAATATATGTCTTCAGATGATTCTTCTTGCTTGCTCAAGCATGATGGTACTGATTGAAACATATGAGAACCTGAATCTATCGGATCCTCAATGGCTCGCTTTTCTATTTCTGATGGTAACGTTGATGTTGTCAGAAATAGAAAACTACCATTATTAGTAGAAGCACTGTCTTGAAAGGTTTGAAAGCGCGAGCTTCTGAAAAAGTTCAGAACTTTTAAATTGTTCTTCTTCGTGTTTTTGCTTGTTAGTCAAGTTTTGATAACCAAAATTGAATTTTCCTCCCACCCTCTGTCCATCTAAATTAAATCACTAGAAATTAGAAAACAAAAAGCTTTGTTTTATACGAAAAATTAATGAAGAAAATTCAAAACTTTAAATTTTGTAATTACTGTTATGTATTTAGAAATTAGGTACCATGAATGAATATTTAAAATTATGCAAGTTTTTAAAAATTGAATAAAGCATTATAATAATTATGGTTATTATAGTATATTTAAAGGTGCCCCTTGGATTATCGATAGGTTGTTGTTTCATTTATGGTAACTTGAGTAGTTAAATGTTATGGAAACCCTATTATGATTTAATTGGTTGCGTGATTGCAGTGAATTTGAATGGTGGTAAAAGATTTGTAAGGGCTTGTTTGTGTGTTGGATAGGAAGTATGTTGGTTATTTTGTGGTTTACACAGTAAAACGGCTCAATCTGGTAAGATTAATTTGAAGTTTCTGGAATGAAAAGGAAAAAAAAATTGACTGGTGTGTAAATGGAGGTTTACTTAGTAGCCATTATAAGTGTCCTGCTTGTATGAAGGAAATGCATATGGTCGAATGGCGGAGGATACAGGCACTACGGAGAATATTTTTTACTCTTATTTTTATGAATCTACATGGCGACGCCAGTATACAAATTCTAGTTCAGATAATTTTATGAAGTTTTTGGACGCTGTTAAAGTTGTTTAGATTATTTTTTTAAATTTTTGGGAGCTTTTAAAAATTTTTTTTTTTTTTTTTTTTTGATGAAGACAATTTCTAAATAAGATAAGTGGATATTTCCTTTGTGTAGCGCTAAGATGAATTTCCATTTTTATGTTATTTCATCGTTTGATTTAAAATGTAATTTATTGAAATTACACATTTTTTGTTTCACTGCTCCTTTGACTTCTTAAGTGAAAACAGATCAATGTGTACATGAGGAAAGTCAAGAGAGTGAGCAATGGCAAGTTTGTGCAATTCTCCGATTTTTTTTTAAGTGAAAATAGGTCGATGTGTTCATAGATAGAGTTTGTGTAATTTTTTTTTTCTTTGTGTAGAAGCAATTTTTGGCACAAAAATCGCCACTACACAAAGCCAAAACAACAAGTCAAAGAGTTGCACAAACTCTGTGTTCATGTACTGCCAAGTTATCATTTTTTGCTAAGGGCCACCCGTAAATATATTTTTACCATAATTATTTAAAGATGAATTTGTTTAATCATTTACCTTATTTTTTATTTATTTTTTACAATCACTATATATGCAAATCAGGATTTATGAATACATATATTTGGTACGCCCATACAGCTCGTGTGCTCATGACAACAAACATTAACATACTATTAATAAATCAAAACATTAATAAACCTACATGGATCACAAAAGTATTTAAATAAACCCAAAATTCTGCAAGTTCAAACCTGAAAATTTTTGAGCGAACAGTAAACAGTGTGCCTATCATAGAGCTCATAAAGGAAGAGGAATTGTACAGCTTCACCACTGATTGGTATCGGAAAATAACAAAATTATTGTAGGTGCCTATTTAGGGCCTTGGTGCCATTGTGCATCATACAACTTTGCCCATATGGGCAGTGTGTCCCTGACAAAATCTACCATCAGCATCTTCCATCTACTTCAGAATCAAAATTTCAACAACATTTAAATACATATTATATGTAATGAAATAATTTTCTAAGACAATACAAATGTAAATGATAAAAGCTAGTTTGTGAATATATGCAATAGGGACCAATTTAATATTTAAAGAAAAAAACATTTTTACAAACATGTCTAAATTGACAGAAAAAAGATGCTCATTCTTTAATAATTAATCACACAGGTACTTTTTATATTTCTGTAATATATTTCAAGAAAGAGGTGCAGTAAACAACAAGTTTTCAGAACACAGAAACAAACGAGATATGCAAAATCTTCAGTATGAGGATTTGGTTTAAAATGATTCACTTTAGTTTGACTTAATTCTCTTTGACTAATTTAGGTTTTAATTCATAAATATTATTATTATTGGCTAAAGCTGCACATGTAAGTATTTGCACCGTTAACATTATTATGCAAGAATCATATGATATGGATTAATTTTGAAATGATGCATTCAGAGCTTTATTATAAACATGTCACTATTTTTTGGATAAGAAAAGGAAGTAAAATTAAACACGTCAATTAAAGTGTTTTTAAATTATTAGTTATAGTAAATTAAAGTTCAGACTTTATTTTTCCTATTCTTTATCGTTTATAAAAAAAAACAGTAAATTTTAAAAGAATATATTACCCATCTTTCAGTGTATTTTAATACATATGTATATGAAAGATATTTCCTTCACCTTCAAAGAAACTCCTACATCTCATCATAATACATTTAATTAGCACTAGTTATTAAAGTTCTTAATGAAAACTATATTAGCAGATAAATTGAATTAAACTAAGTTATTGAAATGAAGTGTTTAATATAACATAATTAAACAGAAATATGGTATAAAGCATTGAAGTTTTGGAGCCGACGTTTTGTATCTTCCACCTGTTAAAGACAGCAATTTTTTTTCTCCAATATTAAAAGGTAGACAAGCAACTTTAATATACTTTTCCCAGATTCAGTATGAGAAGCAGTATTCTTGTTATACTGAATTTAAATGTCCTCTAAAATGCAATGACTGCTTACACAGTTTGTAAATTTTTAGTTAAAAGCATTAAAAGCTTTACTAAAACTGTTCCAAAATCCAAAAACGGTTGAATGTTGATATTTTACAATGTATTAAAAACAGATAATTTTTTCAGTTCAGACTGCATTACGCCCTAATGTTTGCAAATTACTATTTTCATCAAATGAAACTTCTTAGAGCAAAAAAATTTGGAGTTATACGCACACACACACAAAACAAAACAAAAAAAAAAAAAA
>KK112726.1:87669-137911 GCA_000611955.2 Stegodyphus mimosarum | reverse complement strand
AAAAAAAAAAAAAAAAAAAAAAAAAAAAAACCTGTGAATTCCTAATGGAAATATGTCGATAAAACGACAAAAGAAATAAAAAGAAATAAAAAAAAATTTTTTTGATGCAAAATCATAAGTAAAAAATTCAAGTCTTCAAAATAATGTAAAAATGTTACATAGCAGAAATAAATATACATAACACGCAGAATATTTATTCCTACTACGTTTGCTATGTTAAAGAGATGAGTAACATATATCAAAAAGTGAATACTTGAGTTAAAAAAAAAGGGGACTAGTACCTCCTTGATCACACCGCGAATCACCAGCGAAAACATAGTAATTCTATTGCGCATGTTCATCAAACTTTCTTTTCATGTGTTGCCTTTCAGTTGAAATTAAAATAAGGTGCCTGCCGGAAATAATAGTGATGTAACATTTGTATTTCATGGCATCTCTCAGTCACCGAGAAAAAGCGTGCTATTTCATATAACTGGAAAAACACTGTCAAATTGTGTGCTATACACAGTCATTTCTGGAATTTCTTTATACTCGCAAAAGCTCGTTACTCTAACGGAACCTTGAGCCTAAAAGAAATGAGCCCAAATTTGGCACTTTTCAATTTAGTTAATTTTTTTTGCGCTGAGAAAATTTTTTTACTCTTAAAATTTTTAACGACATTATCTTTAAGCTATTTTTATTTATTTTTTTCAGTAAAATGCATAGATTTTTCAATTTTGTCTTATAAAAAATTAATGCATTCCTTACCGCTAGTATGCATGCATTGGCTAGCAGCACTTATTTCTATCGGCTTGTTGATTTGTTATGAACTGTTACTTATGTGTTTTGCAAAACTTTTTGGATTTCTGTTCGAAGCTAATACATATTCAAAAATCTTCATGTGTTACACTGACACACGCGGGTGCCCATTTTGCGAACGCTTCGAGTTTGCTTGAGTCGAAGTACGCATGCGTTTCAAAGTTAGACTAATGTAAATAGCAATGTTTTTCCTAAAGTAGGGTTGAGTTTTTACCAACAGGCAAAAAGCCTTGTTTAAAGTGCAAATTTAAAATTCTCTTTATTTGTAAATGAAAATCGACGCGTGTATTTATGAATGATGGCAGAAAAATATTTCTCCTCTACACTTGATTTTAATGATTTAAATCTATCCCCTTGGCTTACTGAGCAATGTACAGCGATGGGTAAGTGTATTTATCTTTTTAATATTTTGAAAATACAAGTATTAATATTTTTTAAGTGTTAAAACACAGTTTGTCAGTTATACCGTCTTTTTCCGAAAATAAGACACTCTCTTACTTTCTTTTTTGGTCCAAAATAGACGTAGGGCTTATTTTCGGAGTAGAGCAAAAATAAAAGTATATTTATATATTTTTATTTAATATTTATTTTACACAGAATACAGAAATTTAAATTTATTCAATTACAGTCATGTCATCTTCTTCTGGAACATCGTCATAAATAAAATTCTGAATTATATTCTGATTTTCTTCCAAATCCATTTCCTGTTGAATCATTGGTCCGAATCTCTCATGTCTTGCGATATAGCTATCGTTAAATGAATACTTCTTGTCTAAGTAGCCTGTTCGTAGTGCATTGGAAACATCACTATCAGTTATTTTGTCCCATGAATTTTTTACCCAATTCACAACTTCTTGTAAGCCTGGTTTTACAAAATTACCTCGATGATTTCTCACCATTCTGTTTTCAATATATTCATTGATTTCCATCCGCAAATGATCCTTGAATGGCTTGTTTATTGCAATGTCAAGTGTCTGGAGGTAACCAGTCATTCCTGCCGGAATCATTATTTGATCAATCTTCCTCTCAGCAAGAAAGTTTTTCATGTCTTTAGCTCGGTGAGTACTGGCTGAATCCCAAACTAGTAAACTTCTATTCTGACCCCTCAACAGTGGTGGCAGCATAAAATCAATCCACTTTCTTATAACTGCTTGGGTGCACCAGGCTTTTTCACTTTCAATGACATAAATTCCTGAAACACGTTGAATCTGGTCTTTTTTACCTTTAGTGATTAAAAATGGCGATACTTTCTTGCCATCTGGACGAAGCGCCAAAATACAGGTAACATGTGCACTATCGTAACCGGTAGAAGGAACGTAAATTGACGAAGAAGCCTTGTGGTGAACTGTCGTTTGAGCTCCTTGGCCTAGGAATACCGCGGTCTTATCCATAGCAATCATGTTGGAGAGTTGGTATTTTGAAAAATCGATGCCATCAACAAAAAGCTTAAACGCAAGTGCACGCTTAACAACTTCATTGTCTTCCAGCTTAAACAATGTTGTTGATCTCCTTAGAGACAGTTCATATCGTTTAAGGAAGTTGTCCAACCAGTGTGACGATGCTTTAAATTCTTCTGTGGATATATCAAATTCAATTGCTGTTTCAAGGGCAAATTTTTGGAATATCAGCCCTGCGCACAACCAAAGCCATTGCTCTCCTGCCTGCAATCCATTCCGAGATGCAATCTGCCAACTCAGAAAATAACGGCTGCCGACCTGATCCAACTTTGCGTTTTTTCTCATTTCCTTCGTCCACCAGTTGACACAAATAATCATAGTCTACACGCCATTTACGAACCATACGGAGATTGAGAATCTTCTCTTTACAGAATGCTACAAGATTTACACCCCTGGAATCTTCCACGATTCCCTTTTTGTACTCATTTTAACTGGGGTTAAAAATTATTCACTTTATTTTTAAATAAAATTTGAACGTTGTATACCTGCACTGTCGCTCAATGTAGACTGCTGCCTTATCTTGTATTTTTAAGATAAATTCCAAGAATTAATTTGAAACGAACTGTAGAGGTAAACAATTAATTTCTCGGAATATTTTGTTTCAAACATTTCTCTGAAATACGAGTATTAGGAAAGCTAAACATATTATTACTTATACTTAATAAATCAACAACATTTTTTAACGAATTATTTTAACTAGGGATTATTTTCGGGGAATGTCTTATTTTACAAAAAGTTCCGAAAATCTCAATAGGGCTTATTTTCGGAGGATGTCTTATTTTCAGAAAAAGATGGTAGTAATGTTTATCTGTCTACTTTATTCTTATTTTATTTTATAGGTATTATGAATCCTACCCCTGTTCAGCAATACTGCATTCCAAAAATACTTGCTGGGGAAAATTGTATTGGAGTATCAAAGACTGGTTCTGGTAAGACTTTGGCGTTTGCTTTGCCAATATTGCAGAAATTGGCCGAAGATCCATACGGTATATTTGCATTGATTTTGACACCAACAAGGGAACTTGCCATACAAATATCGGATCAGTTTAAAGTAATCGGGAAACCTATTCAATTAGAAGTAAGTGCTTTTCGAAAAAGGAATACAAAAAATTATGGTTGTGATATAGTGTTATGATTAAAAGGGAAATACTTGCTTTGTAGCCTTTTCTAATTTATGTATTTATTTTTTTAAATTACGTAGGTATCTGTAGTTATTGGAGGCATGAATATGGTAGCTCAAGGAAAGGAAATCAACTCTCAGCCCCATATCATGGTAGCAACTCCTGGCCGCTTGGCAGATCATTTAAAAAGTAGTAATGATTTTTCATTCAAAAGAACCCAGGTTTTGGTTTTGGATGAAGCTGACAGACTTTTGGAGGGACAGTTTACTGAGCAGGTAAACTTAGTGTGTACCTCATGTATATAAAATGCTAGTACACCAAAAAGATTTCTTTATTTGTGTTTTCTTGATAGTTATATTGATTCTTCCCCCCCAAAAAAATTGTGCTGTTTAAGAATCTATATCAGAGGCTCCCAACCAGGGGTGAATGAGGTCAGGAGGGAATTTTAAGTATTTAGTTTTAATTTATGAGTATAAAAAAACAGTTTTGTTCAAGTTTTGGTATTTATCAGAATTTTCTGTATTTTTTCTTGTTTAATTTATAAAACACATTAAAAAATAACCGAATTTCAGCTAAATATTGATATATATGAGTTTCAGAAAGGATGTGGTCTAGCAAAGGTATAAGGGCTGCTTGGGACAAAAAAAATATTGAGAACCCAAAATCTATATCTTACAGTTATGTTAATAGTGAAGTACAGATATTTTTAAATCAAGAATCGTGTTATTAATTTGATGAAACTTTGTATGATAAAATCCGAAATTTCATAAATAATTAAAACGATCTATTATATGCATTTATATATTTACTACTGCTTAAAATACATTTAAATTCATCTACCAGGGAGGGCCAAACTGCAGCATGTGTGCTCAGTGTGCCAAGATGGAGTTTTAACAGTGTTATCCGAAGACTTGTTGAAAAAACAGTGGTGTAATGGGATCTGTATCAATTCCATCAGTAGATGCACACATAAACATATTAGAATAAATATAATAACTCTGAACTTTTGGTTAGGTTTATTTCACTTTAGCAACACTTTCATATTATTGTTGTAGGTTTGGATCAACATATGTTTGTGAATAAATGTTTTGTTTTATGAACATAATAAAATCAAAATATCGTTCAAGATTAACTGATGTGCACCTAAAACACCAAATTTTATTACTATTTTCAAGAACTAATCCTAATATGATGAACTACATATTCAGAAACCACATTAAGTACTGACTGTTTGTTGTTGTCGGGTCCATTAACACATGGAACAATGGTTGTCAGAGCCTTCTCTGAAGAGTGGTTGGATTTCTTTTGAGAGTAGAAGGTTTTCCACCCCCATTTTTGAGGGAGAGCAAATCGGGGGGTTCCGGGGATCTCCCACCAATCCACACGAGAGGACCTCCGGCTTGCTGCACTGACATTATACATTTACAAACATCCATGTCTTCTGTACTGTTGTAGGCTCCCCTAACCACTATACCAATCTGGGCTACATAATACTGTTTGTTTAATAGTTATTTATAATTAAATGTTCCAAATTATTCATGTTTATTTTATACTAAAGTCAACTGACTGACAACCTTTAAAAATGTTTATTAACAATAAAACTCCAGTTTGTATATTTGTTTTATTTATTATATTATTTTTTAAATGTCCACTACTCAGACCTATAGAAAAAAATATGCTATTTGTGTAAAAAATCCCATAATCAGTCTATAAATAACATTTGTTTTTTTAATATGTTCAAAAAGTTGGAAGTGGCATGAATGATTTTTTTTTTCAGATGATGGCACTATTCCCAAAACATTTGGCCACCCCTGATCTATAGGCTCCATGTATTTTTAATACTGGATTCAGATGTATTCATACTAACATTTTTCTGTCTCATAATTCAGCTCCCTGCTGGTCAATTGTAGTCCAGAGGTCAGAAAATTATGATTACATGTTTACTACATGTATTTGTAAAAAACATGTGTAATGATTTAGCATGCAGTGTACTGTTTTTAGTTATTTATTTATTTTTTAGGTAAGACCATTAGTAGTCTGTTTTTAAATATAAAAAAAGTACTGGTTAATTAAGAAAACATAAATAAAAATGATTCCACTAATTAATTTAATGACCCCTTTGATTTTTAATACCATTAAATTTTAAATCTTCTATTCATAATAATAGCTTCATAAAATAAGAAAACTCTGTATTTCATATATGAGCATACAATAAATGGCAGAAAAAAGCAATGATTAAAGCAACCACCAGTGCTGAATACCACAGTGCAGATGCTTCCACATTATCGCACAGAAACATGTAGATCCATTAAAAAAATTATGCCTATATTTTGGCCATGCTGTTCGACATTCATAATGTATATGGCTGAAAGACTCATAAAAGTGACTTTTTTATGGTCCACTCCTGCTTTTGTTTTGTAAAACTGGAAGGAATTTAATGGAAATAAAAATTTAATAGGGTATCAAATTAATTAATGGAATATTTGGTACTTGCGTAAAACCCCATCAACCATTTTTGCCTATTAAAGTAAAGACCCCAAACTATGTGATTTTTTGCCAAAAATGGAAAAATCTTCTTCAAACATACTGGGTTTGGTGTAACCTTGATTACACGTGTTAGTTATTATTCTTGAGTAAATACTCCTTTTTTCCCTCTATCACACTCTTTTGAAATAAAAAAAAATAATAATGAAAATTTGGGACCTGTATTACAAAAGAGCATGCTGTTGAATATTTCCAAAGTTATGGAATCTTACCAGCTTAAAAAAAAAATTGTTAATGGCCACGGTATGGTGCTTTATTTAAAAACTGAGAAACAATGGTGTTCCAACATTAAGGCTTGTGCGAAGCGAGTGTCAATTTGAAAGAGAACGTGGTTTGAGGGTTTGGCAGGATTGGTGCGGAACTACTCTTATATCAGTCCCCGGTTGGCGACAAATTTCTCGCCAAACATGTTTGGCGAGAAACTCCACAACACGCCATTACTGTCTAAATTTTTTGTTTACATTTCGGACTTTAAGCCTAAAATGTCTGCAAAAACGCGGTTTTTACACACAATTTACGCTATAAGTCCGAAATAAAAACAAAAAATTTACATAGTAAAAGTGTGAAGTTTCTCACCAAAAATGTTTGACGAGAAACCATGTACACTACGATCTGTTTTAACTTTAAAAAACATCAGAGAATTGCAGAATTCGTGGCACTGCACTGAAATAATCACATAGCTCTGACCTCGCTAAAATAAACTAAAATAACAATACATTTCCGCAAAAATATACTTCTACCAGCACACCAGTGAACAAATCATTCATTATTAATAACATAATTCCCTTAAAAACCATGTACACAGCGATCTGTTTTAGCTTTAAAAAACATCAGAGAATTGCAGAATTCATGGCACCGCGCAGAATTCGTGGCACTAAGCAGAAATCATGACATTCTGTAAACCTCGCTAAAATAATAACAATAAATTTTTAAAAATATATACTGTAAGCATAAACACAAACCGTGAAGAAATAATTCATTAATAACACAATCATCTTAAATACAATATTCATTCAATACATTACAAAATGCATTAACATTCCCTGAAATAAACGAGAAAAAACATAGCTTCACTTACCATTCAAAATTCTTTTGGACTTATGACACATCATGCTCGGCTTCAAAAACCCTCACCAAAAATGTTTGATGAGAAACCATCTAGAAAGCGACTGGCTTTAAAAAAAAAATCACAGGATTGCAAAATCCTAGGCCTTAACGCAACCTACGCTTTCCCCAAACATCGAAACTCCAAACGCAAAACAAAACCATGACACCCACTCAACTTTTAACGTCAAGAAGGTTGCTATACCAAAAAACTCCCGCCAAAAACCAGCACAGAACACATATCGCCACATTTGGCGACCACATATATCCAGGGAGCAACCGGGGACTTATATCAGAGTAGAGCCATTGGTGCCATCTCTTGTGGTGGATGGGATTTTCCTTAAGTACCTATTTTTTTCAGAGTAGAGCCATTGGTGCCATCTCTTGTGGTGGATGGGATTTTCCTTAAGTACCTATTTTTTTATGTATTCTTAATTATTTTTATTTAAAAATAGAGTTTTAGTAGATATTCTAATTTAGGATGATGTATTTAGAGTTTTAGTAGGCATTCTAATGTAGTGATGATGTCTAAAAAATGAATAACTGAAAGTGGTAGATCACATATTGCATCATTATCAATCCCTGAATTAAAAATATTTTTTGTGTTTTTCATATATTTAAAAAATTAATTAGATTTCATTGCAAATTTATTTATTACTGGAACCAGCTTAAGGAATTCCTTTCCCCTGTCAGAAATATAGTCAGAAAATATAATCTCCCTAATGGACTTTTTAAAATTTTTACTCTCTACTGCATGAACAGATTATTACATAATTAAGTATCACTCATAATTTTATATCAAAAATAAAAAGTACTCATTATGTAATACTTTTGTATAATAACAGTGTTTAAAATTATGTGATTTTGCATAGCTAAATGGAATACAAATGTATTAAAAATAAATGCAGCATTTGGATAATATGAATCAAAATGCATGATATTTTCAGTAAAAAAGATTGAAAAATTAAACTCAAAATTACTAGATATAAAGTTTTAAAACCCATAAAAAAGTAAATTTACTTCAGTTTTCTACAGCATATTTCTTCCAGATTTTTTTTCCTTGTTTTCTCAATATCATACCGTAAACATTAAAAGTGCATAGTTTGATTTATTTTTAAAGTTATTTTTATCCCTTTTCATAAAATTTCTCTTGTGTCCTCAGAAGTCTGTTATATGAAATGAAGCAGATTTGTTCTTTCTCTCTGGGGAACTCTTTTATGTTATTTAAAATCTTCATCTTCATATATGTTATTTAAAATCTTCATATTTTTCCTCTTTGAGCAGTAAGTGCTTTATTTTGCTTGTCAGTGTCTAGTAAACATGCACTCTGCCTATTGACTATTTATAAGATTTTTTTTTTTTTTTAAATCCTTCTGCATTCACTCACTAAAACTGGGAGGAATTGCTCATAAATAATCATTAATGTAAATAATTTGTATTAGCTTTAAAATGCTGCATGATGCTTTAGATATCAGTATGGGTAATCAAATTCTTAGCATATTTTCAGAAATACCTTTCTTTTCTATTGCTCTAAGTACTATTGACAACTATTGATCCTTTGTGATAGCATGAAGAATAGCATATCTAATTCATCAGCAAGGTCTGGTGCATTTATAAATTTCATTCTGAGTCATATTTAGCTTTTTCTCTGTATTATTAAATTATTACAGTAAAATTTCTCGTCATTTTGTAATTCTCATTTAATCATTAAATTTAATTGAATTGATTTATTTGATATGAAGAAAACCTATGCTAAATGCAATAAATGTTGAAATTAATAAAAATGAAATTTCTTAAATTACTGACTACATTTTAAATCTAGCATAAATAACAGCTGAGAAGGGAAGCTTTCAAACTACAGATGGAAAAAAAAAATCTGTATTGTGTAACAGTAAGAAATGCTAAATGCAAACATGCATACTATGTGTAATAACTTGAACTCTAATAATTGGCTAGAGTAAATCCTTGTATGGTATTAATTTCAAATGAGAGATTCTTGATTTATTCAGAGGTACAACAGTAAAAACTGACTTTTTCCAAGCACAACAGATTTAAAAGAATGATATTTTTGCAGCATAATTGTGGGGTCTCCAACATTATTTTTTATATGCAATGAAATTAAACTTAATATTAAATAATTTTTTTTCATAAAAATGAGAAGCATAATTTTATAATTTCTTATCTATTTTTTTGTTATAATAGTTTTATCATTATTCTTGTTATAATAGTATGCATATTGTAATATTTGAATAAAATGTATTATTTATCTTTCAGCTGGAAGTGATTTTTCAGGCAGTACCATCAAAAAGACAGACCTTATTGTTTAGTGCTACCATGTCAAAAAATCTTGAAGAACTGAAAAAAATAAGCTGCATTGAGCCATTTGTGTGGACTGCTGATTCTGATACATCGACTGTAGAAAAATTGGATCAGCGTTATGTGTTAGTTCCTCACAGACTAGTCAAGAATGCTAGTGTTGTGGAAGTTATTAACAATTTTCAAGAAAAAAATCCTGATAGTTCCATAATTGTTTTTACAAAAAATTGCAGGTGAGTTTTAGTATAAATTATGATTTTTAGTTTTAGAAGTTTATGAATTGTAGTATCTGTTGGTTTTTCTATTGAATTCAGTGAAAAATCAGAATTTTCTGTCATAAAATGTTTATTATATCAGTGAAATTATTACATTAACACTGTTCAATATAGGGTTCTTTCCATTTAGTATACATCAGTGCTTTGCAAGCACATAAATACTGCCAGGAAAAAATTCTTTCACAATGTCAGAGAAATTTTCTTCTACTCAGCTCACCGCAAATAATGTAATTAGCTGTTCTAGCACAAATATATAATAGTAATTCACCTCTTTAATTGTAATGCTATAGTTTTTCCATATCTCATTCTCCATGGCTTCAATATTGTCTTCCTTGTCTGTCAAGAATGCTGGAGTTAAGTGAAGAGAATCTTATACACTGATAATTGTATTTGAACTTATCATTCAATTTATACACATCTGTATGACACCTTTCACTATATTAAATTCTCATTCAGATGAAAATCATAATAGGTTGTATGCCTTCACTGATCAAAACCTCACAAGACTTCTTTGGTGCTGTGTTGCTGAAATTATACTATCTTGTCAAATTGTTTTTCAGGTTTCTTTGTATACTGAAGTTATATTGTAGTTTCTTTGTGTTTTGTTATATATTAATTATTCAAGATATATCATAATGCACAATCATGTTGGTCATACACACAATTTTTAATGCAATATTTTCCAATTTCCCACTGAAGAGTACTTGTTTTAATTCCAGTTCCTAAGAAAGATAAAAGCCCACAAGTGGCCAAGTACTAAAACTGCTGAATATGAATAGTTTGACTTAGACTGAAATCCGGCAGTAGGCTAGCTACATGGAAATTTTTGTGTCCCCCCCCCAATGTTTAACAACATGGATATGAAACAATTTCTTCCAAAGAGTCCTCCGTGAATGTATCTTAACTTCAGGCATACATCCTTCATGTGCTTTGCCATAATATAAGTAATCCAATCCAGTTCAGCTAGGGAAAAAAAAATTATAACAAAGTTGTTTGATCTTTATGGTATTTATAGTGTTACGAAATGTCCAGGCATGATAAGATGGCTGCCCCTCAAAGCAGGTTTAGGATTGCTAGAAAATGGCAAGGGAAGGCATGGTTGCCACATTTGGCAACAAAATTAGTGATATGCCATAGATGGATGGAGAACATTCTGGAACGAATTCTTCCTGGTTTAGTCCAGAATATTCTCGAACAAAAGCTATATAAACCCTACTGGTACGCGGAGAGTCAAGTCGAGTCAGTTAAAAGTCAGTGCCTAGTCTACTGAGTTGAGAGTTAGTGTCTCGTCTAGCGAGTTGATAGTCAGTCAGTGAGTGAGTGTCTTGTAGCTGAGCTGGTCATCGAGTGCATCGAGAGAGTTTCTTCGGGTATCGCGAGTTAGTGCATCGTCAAGCTCGCGAGTGTGTTGAGCTTCGAGAATGACCGAACCCAGTCGGGAGCTGTACTCTAGTGTACTATCGAGTGCATCGCGAGTTGTAGTGTGGAGAATCTCGAGAATACGTAGAGTTCTGAGAACAACCGAGCAGACTCGGGAGCTGTACTCTGGTACCTTGCTGTGAAGCTGTCTCCACCGTTATAGCCTGAAGGCTGTGTCGCTGATTGTCTCAGCATGTTTACATTAGTTCTTCGATGACTGTAAGTGTGATTTTGGAGCTGTCTTGAAAAATACTGGCCAATAAAGTGTGTTTCGATACTTCATCAAGTGTCGTCATTATTCACTCCAAATCGACAAACCCTTTAACGTACGTACGTAAGAAGAAGGACGAAAATGTAACAATATGTTATTCTGTTTCAAACAATGCTGGCATTGACAATTGGCTGCTTTATGCTAATGATTGTATAACTGACATTTTTATGCCAATGATTGTACAACTGGCAGTTTTGTGCTAATAATTGCATAGTGCAAAAGATTTCCAGTTACATTATGTTTAGTTTTCTTTGCTTAAGTTATTGGGTTGACTTTAACTAATATTAATTCATTTGGTTGGGAATTAACTGATTATTATAGAACAAATAAAATAAACAAAAGATTCATTAGTCTATATTTTAGGATGCACCTTGGATTATTGCAAAGTTGTTTCAGTAATGGTAACCTGAGTTGTTGAATGCTACAGAAACCCTATTATAAAATGATTGCAATGATTTTGACCATTGGGAAAATATTTGTAAGGGCTTATTTATGTGTTGGATGTTGGTTATGAAGTCATTGCTTTACAGTGTAAAATGCCTAATGGTGATACGATTAACCTGAAGTTTCTGTACACTTTGGACTGAATGAAAATGAAAACATTGTTTGACTGGTATGTAAATAAATATTTACATGGCTTCGTTCACCTGTCGGTAAATTACGTAGTGAGATTGGAAACTGGAGCTCATACCAACGCTATGGAAGGTATTTGGGATGTAATAAAAAGGGATTTTTTTAAAGAAATGCCACAACAATCCGGCAGTACGGAGGATATTTTTCATTTTTGCTTTTGCGAATTTATGTGGTGACAGCAGTATATAGATTCTAGTTTAGATAATTTTAAATAGTTTTTGGATGCTGTTAAGGAATTCTGTGTGTCACACATACCAAAGAAACAGAAATTTTTAAATAGGTTAAGTCAATATTTCCTTTTTGTACTGCGTAGATTAGATAACATGTAGTTCCATTATGTTATTTTCTTATTTGATTTAAAATGCAGTTTATTGAACCTATATATATATTGTTTTAATTATATTTTATTGCATTATGTTTTGGATGCTGTTTTACTGAGGAGGAGGGTGTTGGACATAAACAGGAATGATGCCAAAAAAACGCCAATTTTCGCCAAGGGGTAGGAAAAGATTTTACACACACACGCATTCCATTTTATTTCACTTTATTTTTTATTTATTACATTTATTCATTCAAAGTGTTCCTGTGTAAAATTGTTTGCTAATATGAAAAATAAGGTACAGAGTGAATTGCCAAGTACACTTGGATAGTTATTTGACACCATATCAAGATTAAATTGAATTATAGCAGCCATCATTTAAATTATTATGCTGGTAAGAAGTTCCAAGTCATCTCGAAATTAAAGTTATTGTGCAGTCTTCAACTACTAGGCTTAGTTTAAATTCTCAAATTTACTGTTACTTTCAGTTGCATCACCACAAGTGGCAGTTGATCTTGTCAAGCATGAGGCTCTTCAAATTATGATTTAATAAAAAGATTATTTTAACCTTCTCAGGTCACTCTAGTTACCTTGTGACAAAAAATGATTTACTCCGTCCGGGTTTAATTTTAGTATATGCTACCAAAGAAAGTCAAACTTTATATAGCGATTAGAAAGAAGAACAAAATCTTTTAGTTTAAATCTTTTAGTCAAATCTTTTAGTTAAGATTTTGAGGCAGATTAGGCATCTTTGTTTTCATAGCAATAATAAATATTTATCTCAGAAATGGAATGTTTTAATTTTTTCATCATTCTGCTCAACTTACTATTATGCAGGAAATGTAATGCATTTTATTATTATGAAAAAAGTATAATGATGTGTAACTTTCATTAGGCAAAATGAATTGCAAAAACATCGTTTAATCACAAAAAAGAGATCAAAGGCTCTTTAGGACATAGTTCTTATCAACAAGTATTCTAAAGATCTGAAGCTTATGATTCAGCTGTTTTTGTAACATCTATTGTACCTCTTCATTTAATTTACGCCCTGAAATTAGTAATTCTATTAGGAACTGGATTCATGTATTTTGAACCTTTAGAGCTTAGAGTAGTATATTTATAATCCCAGGGTATCATCATCATCATCAAATTTGTAAACTCTTCCTATAACTTAATGCAGCTAGGGCAACAACCTATGGTCAACCTTTGTATTAAGCAGGAGGGCCTGGCATTGTTTACAGGATCCCTCAAAGAGAGATTTATATCACTCGCTTGCAACACTGTGTGGGCCTCAGTCTCATGACACAGACATTTTTAAAGAACTCTCTCTTAATCCCAGGTTATAAAAAACTTCTAGGCAAATTTTTCTCGTCAAATAAAACAACATGGGAAAACTGTGCATGGAGGTATATGCTGGTGGTACAAAGACATTGATGGGTCAAATTGCTGGAGCCATTTAAAATAAAAATAAAACAAAGAAATGTAGCAGCAGCCATTGCATTTTTCATAGGCAGGTAGACATACACCTGCCTCTAGATATAATAGCACTGAATGAACATACAAAAGCACTGAATGGTGCTACATAAAAATAATAAACTATTGTTATGAGTGTATGTTGTTGTATTTGTGTAAACAATTTTAGTCAAATTGCAGTATTTTTTGTGTAATATAACATGAAATATTTGAAATAAATAAAAGGTCGGCCGTAAAAATAAGATCACAGTTGCAAGTTTATTTAACATTGAGTAAATGGCTATCTTTGCTAAATTGGCGAGATATCGGCCAAGCTGGCAGTAGTTTTGGTGACTTATTTTTGTCACCAAATTTAGTAACAAATTGCTAAAAATCTCTAGATTTGGTGGCTATTTGGTGACATTTTGGTCCATTCCCTGTATAATTGGTATTGTAATTGAATACATGTAATTGATCCCTATATGTAACTGTTACCATATGTGGCCCTTATATGCCTTTGAGTAATTTTGAGAAGTGAAAGATACCCGAGATTTCTTGGCGGCTAGGGGAAAACTGCATAAGACTGGAGAGAGTGTCAGTTTCTCAGTTGTTAGTTCAGAGCCAAGTGCGAAGTATTGAGATATCCATATGAACTTCCCCTTTTAGATACGCTTTGCAATGTGTTATGTTTAACATTCTTAGTAGTTTGAAGTATAACTACTGATTGTACTCTTTGATAATGAGAAGAACTGTATAAGTATTTTTATGTAAAGTTCTAAAACTGTAAAGTATTTCTTTAGGTAAAATAAATTTTATCAAGCTATCACTAGTTCTGTGTATAATTAATCCGTTACAAACCCATACACACACAGAGCACTGTATGAAAAAGTCTCAAGGAAAAGTGCTGATACATTTGATGAAACTACATGGAAATGAGCATGATTTTTGAGGAACATAACATTCCACTGGAGACGATTTTAAATGATGAAGCTGGGATAAATAAATGGACATATTTTGCCAACATTTTTACCAAAATGAATCTATTATTATAAAGAAAAAAGTGCCATGATTTTTGACGCAAATACCAAAATGTTTTGTTTTAAAGACAAAACTTAGCTACTATTTAGAGTATGTGGAAGAAGAAAATTTCAATTGTTTCCCTCCTAGCCCTCCCCCCTAAAAAAAACGTAGAAAAGCTTTTTCAATGAAAATAATATCCAGGTTCAAGATAAAAAAAAAAAAATTCAGATGCATCTCAAAGATTTGAAAGAATTTGTTTGACATTATTTTCCAACAATTCAAGATTATTTTAGACGGGTTCTGAATGTGTTCAACCTAAACAAGAAATCACCCAGCTTAAACACAGCAGAATGTAGTGCTTTTGATATAACTTGTAATGACACAGCAAATTAAAAATGTTTTCTAGTTCTGGCTGCATTTGTTCTGGCTGCAAGATGAATTTAAAATCTTGACTGAGCAAATTAGTATTCCTGCCTTTCTCAACTGCATAGCTTTGTGAAATCACTAGCTATTGCAAATACCAAAACAAAATACAAAAGCCCCCTAAATGCGGAAACTGATGTTTGCCTGTAATTTCATCATTTGAACTTCAAATTCAAAAACTGCGCCAGAAAATGCTATCGTATGTGTCACATTAAATGTTTATATGTTATCTTATATTTTGTCTTAATTTAGACCTATTGTTGCACTGTAATTAGGGAAATTAATTTAAATTGTGCTTTGATTTAATATTTAAAATGTTGTATAACATGTGATGAATGAATATGCATTTTAATTGAATTGGATATAATGATTAAGCTGAAGGAGTTGTGTTTATTGTATGAACTTTCTTTTTTGTTGCTGTCACCAATAATATGTTGTAACGTAACTGGTTTGATTTGTTGAACTCTGAAGTAATTTTTTTTATGTGGAAAAGTTTTGACAACAATATGAGTATTGGTGGTAGTTGAGAATAAAGTGAAATATTGAATTTCAAAGTTTTAAAATAATTTCATTGCATTTGTATTATACAATTATTTAGGTCTCTCTTTACTTTATATTTCTCTACTATTTATCCCATATTACTTCGAGACGTTGTAACTATGTAAGACACAGAGTCGGCCCAAGGGGCTCCATCATTAAAATTTATTCTAAAAAGTCCTATTCTAAAAGTCTCTAAAAAGTTTGGGAAATGTACTGAGTATTTAATTTTTACTTATTTATTTTGATATACACATCTATACAGGAAAGAGGGAGTAATTTAATTGAAAAACTTTGAAAGAATTTTAAATGATTTCCTTATATGATGTAGTAGATGTATATCTCAGAATTAATGTGTTTAATTATTCAAATGAAAATAGCACTTCAGTGTAAGAAAATTATGGAATTATTGAAAATAATATTAGTAATCTTTTTAGAGGTTGGGGAGTGATATTGGTTGCGTTTAAAATAGACACTGTCATTTCAATATTATACAAAGTACAGAACAATGTAGGTTTGTAGTATGTGTAGGTTTTACCATCTTCAAGAAAAAGCACTGTAATTTAAAATAATTTAAGTTTAATAATTTAATTTTTAAAGAAATTAATTTTTACTTTCATGTCACAATTTGGTATTGTCAGTATGAATAACATTTGTATCTTCCAGAATGCATAATGTATGGGGCAAGAAAAAAAAAGAACTGATAAAATTAGATTATTTCCCAGCATTTATGTTAGCTGAAAATAAATATTAGTTCAATAAACATTTGACAGTAATGAAATATATAGATGAGGTTTTAAACTAAAGAAAATAAACATTAAAATAAGTCACAAATTTAGTTACTTAATCAAGAGTACAGAACGGTAGCCGACAACTGTGCAAACCTACTTTTATGGTCTCGACAAAAGGCTGTTTGAAAACAACTTCTCATTAAACGAAGAAAAATGTTTGCAATCTCAGCATACTGAAGTCTAAAATAAGAGTGTTTCAGGCTGAGTCTAGAAGGTTAACTATTTCAAAATCTGTAGTTCCATTTTACCTACCCCCCCCCCCAAAAAAAGTTCATATATATTCTGGGATTAATTTTTAGCATATTGACTGCAAAAAAATATGAACTCAAAATGCCTTATTTGAACTTATTTAATTTCTCAAAGGAATTTTAAAAAATGAAAAAGAGACCTACCAAGAGTCAAGTAGTTAAAACTACTGAATTTCGTTAATTTTATTTAGCATTTGATTTCTGTCAGAATGATTAAGCTGAATTGACAATTTCAGAAATTTTCCTGTGTGTAACTTAAATATAGACCATTCAATCTTAAAAAATCCTCTATGAAGGCAGATGGTTCTTATTTTAATACTAGTTACATAAAGTGGTTGAATGTTACATGAAGTGTTACATCCTGTTTGAAAGAGTGAAAAGTGCATTTGCAGTATCCCTTTTGAAACTTGTAAAAGTCCTAAAAGGAGAAGCATAATAATGTAAAACTGCTTACAGATATAAGTAAATTTACTTTAAAATTGCAAAGTAAAATTTTGTGTTACGTCTCAGATCTTAGATCAGCCTACATATATGTGAGACACTTGCTAGTAATTGATAAACAGTGTAGTAATTATAATAAAAAAAAAAAAAAAAGTTAGAACTTGAAATTTAACTGTATTTATAACCAATTCTGCGAGGTTGTTCTACAAGCAGTGTTAAGTTACTTTAATGCACAAATTTATGTTCTTTAGTGAAATAATATTTAAAATTAGTTATTATGTATTGTTATACTGGTTGGCATTTTGTAATCTTAATTTATATTTTACTGTCTTCAGATGGTGCCAACTAGTATCAGTTGCATTAAAAAATCTTGGGTTTGAAAATGTTGCTCTAAATTCAAATATGAAGCAATGGGAAAGATTAGCTTCTATTTCCAAATTTAAATCTAATAGGTCAAGACTTCTTATTGCAACAGATGTTGCTAGTCGAGGTATGTATTTATAGCTTTCTTAATATAGAACTGCAGAGGGTATTTACACATTTTTAGAATGATTCCAATAAAGAATTTTTAAAAAAGCAAATGTTTTGGAATAAAAATTTTGAGCAACAGTCTATTATTTGAAATGAGAAATATTGTCTTCTACTTTTATTCTTCTCTTGAAATGTTGCATATAAACAAGCTGTGGTTTGAAGGAAATGTTATTGTACTTTCCAAAGAGAAATATTCCTATTCTATTATTTAAAATTATGTGAAATGCATGATATTAAACTTTTAAATGTGAAATAAGCAACATTATTGATTGGAAAGGAAGAACTGTCATTATTACTTCTATGTGGGAAGAAGACTCTAACATACCTGAAAAAGGCATGTACTATTTCTAATGTTTGTAAAGTCAGTTGCTGGTAATAAGAGAAAAATACGCCAATGCAAAATTCAAATGCAAAGTCTTTCAAAGTCTACTCCAACAATAAATAAAATAATAAATCAAGTTTTACAACTTCTAAAAAACATAAATAAAAAACACTAGCTATTGCCATAAGGTATGGCTCAATGTTTAACAATTTGTAGAACCCTGTATGAAAATTATTTAGCTTGAGATAAATGGAAATACATTGTTCCATTCATGAAGCATGGGTTTACCTAAATGACTGCAATAAAAAGAGTTCTATTTACACTCTGTCGCAAAAGTTTGTAGACTTGAGTACTATATTATGTGTTTTAGAAAAATGGAAAGGAACATGGACACCAAATAAAAATCTGTTTATTTACATCAGCAACTTGCGCTCCAGTAAATATTCAAATAAAGGAGCAATTTGTATTTTAGAAAAAATAAAAATGCAGAAATCTCTGTGTTCCAAAAGTTTATGGAATATTATCATTTTAACAACTCATGAACAATTCCAAATTACTTATACTTCAAAGTCAACTCTCTATTTTGTATGACATCAAATATGCATTTCTTCCATTGAGAGAACTAATTTTTGTAATAACTCTGGTTTCACATTGCACCATGCACTCTTGATGGTGCTTTTAAAGTGTTCAATAGAAGAATTTCATTCTTGTAAATTCTCCGAAACATAATAGCCCACACATTTTCGATTGGATCTCGTTGGTGGTCACTCAAGAACAGTGACATTTTCCATGTCTAGGTAATTTTTTGTGGCATAAGAGATATGATTGGGAGCTTTGCCATGCTGGTACACCCATTTCTGTCCTATGTTTTCTGCAAATGGCATAAGATTTCTCTTAATGTTTCTATGTATTTAGATAAATCTTGGCAACCATCTAGAAAAGTGAAACCTGCTTGCCTGTTGAAACCGGAAGCTGCCCACACCATAACAGATCTACCTCCACTGTTCCTACTGAAATAGCACCAAGTCTCCTTTCATAAGTCATGCCAGTAATGTGAATACCCATCAGGACCATCTGGATTCATTTTTTTTTTTTTTTCCTGTCACTGAAAATTACATAGATCCATTTGTCGCCGTATGATTAGGGCCCATTGCAATCTCCAATGTTTGTGATGCTTTGAGAGTGGTAATCATCAAGCTATTTTTACATGATTCATATAACCAGATTCTTTGATTCGCCTATGAAATGTGTTTTGGAATATTTGCAGTCCACAAGCATTTGTAATTTGGTGAACCAACTTTTTCTGTGTGGAAGCTATTCTTTGTGTCCTCCTATCATTGCGACAGTCTGGTGGTTGGTATCTTCCTGAACATGGTTTTGACTTGTGGCATGTTACAAGATATTACATGATAAATCATACTTTCAGATCAATTTAGAAGTTTCAGAATTTCTTTAAGAGACCTATTGTGATTAAAGTTCAGAATACTATTAACTTTAGCATCAGAAAGTTGCATAGCTTTAGGCATACTTAAAGACAATTCAAATGATTTTTTTCTCTTTTTTAAATATGAGGTTCGAACGAAGGCAGTACAATATAAAAAGGTTAAGCTCCTTATCATGATTGTTACTAACCAAATTTGCATAAAATTACATTTGTCTATAAACTTTTGGAAACACATTTCTTTCTATTTTTATTTTTTCTAAAAGACAAATTAATATTTTTGTTAACTATTTACTTGAATGCAAGGCACACGTTTTTTAAATAAACAAATTTTAATTGGGTAATTTCATGCATTTCCATTTTTCTTAAACATGTAATTTACTTGAGTGTGTAAACTTTTGAAACAGAATGTATTGTCAAAAACGAAGGGGGAAGGGAAGTGTACAAACCTGTTTGGGCAAGTAAAGGGTTTATGATTGTTACAAGATTCTCTTACACTGAGATATTAAAAATAAGAAGGGGGGTTAAAATCAACTCAAGATATTAAAGAGAAAGCTTTACATTTAATATTTACAGAAGAAATTACATTTCTTTAATCCAGTGACTTTCAAAGAGGAGAATTTCATCAAGACAAAGCAATAAATCATGCTTTGTAAAGTAACACTGCACTGCTTAAGAAAATGAAAACTGATACAGGATTACATATATATCGTTCAACGTATTATTACTAAGTCTTCCTGATGTTTTGCCTGCGAGCTGTTGTGTCTTTGGTGTCTTTAAAAGAGTAAACCGATCACATTTGATGGACTGGACTCTGAAAAGTAGTGGTAAAGGAAAAAAATCAATACAACTGGAAATTTTAAGAAAAGCTCTTTTATCATAGAAATCATGAAGCAGACTTTCAGTCCAGAAAATATGCTGTCAAATCAAACATAAAAGTAGTCTTTACATTTTAAACATTAATTAAATAGCCCTGAAATCATTCTAAAAGTATTAATACCCTCTGTATGAGTTTGTTTTTTGCTTTTCTAACATTATAATTGTATAATTTAAAAATTGTTACATGAAATCAGAATATTTGTTTACTAACTTCAACTAATTATGTTTTAAAGTTTTCTGAGAATGTGATTATTGCATATTACTTGTTTTAGTAGAATTAACTGATAAAGCCTAAAAGTACTTGGATGGATTTAGAGAAAAATACAGTTTTCTTGAAATATTTTCTTAAAAAGATGCCAAGAGAATGAATGAAATAGCATGTAGCATAGGGCAGATCAAAAAATATGCGAAGAGATAGCTTTCGAATTGCCCACAACATGAGCATCATTGCAAATCCATGTCTGATTTTTGCCTACTGCCAACCTAAGGGCAGTAGACAAAAAGGGAGGTAATGTTTTCGGTCCAAAAATCTGATAGTGACTTTTCAGTGAATAAATGCAAATTAAGATCCCTTCATTACATTTTTACAATCTTATGTTGTCTGTCTGTTATGATGAACAATTTTTTCATCCATCATCATTCTTAAATTCAAACTTCCACAATTTATGTTTCCCATTTTTAAGCTGCTTGTATATTTAACCTTTTGATGGTCATCTATGAGCTCAGCTTAGATTCCGTTTATGCATTGCAGTAGGCGCAAATGAACACATATGACAAATTTACAACTGACAGATATTGCACATATTTGGGAAGAAAGAATTGCTTAATCTCACAACCACCGAAGGCTTGAGTAGTTGATTAGATTTTGGATAAAATTGAACAACTGGAAGTAGTATCTTACTTAAAACTCATAACAGTTTTTAATGAACAACCAGAAGTGATACTTTACTTAAAGCCCATAGCAATTTTTAACGAAAATATGAAAATATAATTCAAAACTTCCCAATTTTTTGTATTTAAATTTTTTATGTCATTGGAAACACATATTAAATTTTGGTTAAAACTGATAAATTAGAAGTGATACTCTTCAACCTGATTTTCGTGAAAAAATATATATTGGATTAATATATATAAATATGTATTGGATTAATATATATTTAATATATGTAAGGCATACATAATACTTATATATGTAAGACATAACAAAATATGATGGCTGCTTTAGCGAAGGCAACTCCTTCAGAAAAAGAAATACGCCAATCTGTTGCTATACAGAAAAGTTAATCACTTAAAATTTTCATCGCAAAAACATATGTCGCATAACCAGTGAAGGAGCAAACACAGCACTTATCACAGTGCAGAGATTGATGACCGTCAACACACGCATTAATCACTCTTCAATTTCTGTTCTCGCAGTCACTGAAAATTCATGCAACAGGTACATATTCTGTCAACTTTTCACAATAACAAAATACAATGGCTGCTTTAAAAATAATTGGCAGCCTTAAAATTAATGATTCTAGATTTTATGCTCGCCCCGTAAATTCATCTGTTCTCCCAAATTCGAGATCTTTCCATGTTATATAACACTGCTTGAAAAAGGATAACTAAAATTAAAATGAACCAATCATAGCTTAGAGTACTTTCTGCATGTTCTCGGTATAAATACCGCTCACAAGTTAACTACATCATTCATTCATTTTGCTAACTTTTGCTCTGCCCACACCATCCTTTACCTTTCTTAAATGCTTACATCTTACTTTTAAAACCAGTGTGTATAAAAATTATTGCATTTCATTAGAATTGAATAAATGTCTACTAAGATGGTTTTATACGCGTGAAAATAAATATTGGCATTTCTTCAAAATTCGTCTGTATCAGTGCCACCTTTTTGTTTTTCCACTCAGCCATCTAAGATTGCAAGCTGTTGAAGTATTTGATTCCTCCTACACATTAAATTATGATATATATATATATATATAAAGCCAGAACTTTTCAAATTTGGTGTTTAAAACTCATACATGCATATGCAAACATGATTAAGTACAACATTACATGATAAATTGAAAGTGATATAGGAAAATATAGAATCACTATAATAAAAGTAATCTAAAATAATGCAGCATTATATCTAGAAGAAGAATAGAATAGAAGAGAAGAGGCTGATTTTTATAATAGCATAAGTATATATATATATAAATTTGCATACGTTCAAAACTTTTAATGGAGGTAGGTTACTAAAAAATGCACTTGCACTGTTTGTGTTGATGAGGCATAACAGCAAAATTTAAAAAAATTATTGCTTTACTTCATACTGATCTTGAAATGCAGGGTTGTCACTATTCAACTGTAATTCCAAAATCAAATGAGTATTGTTTACTTATTTAAATATTGCAGGGATATACATGCAGATCAAAATGGATTTAGGTTTGTTGATACTGTAGAAATAACATAGAAGAAAATTAAGTTATTGTATCCATTTCAAAGTGTTTTAAATATAAACACATTATTTTCTTTAATTAAAAAACAATTAAATTTTATTTTGTATGTGTATTGTATATATTCCCAATAAAATACGATTTTTAATGAAAAGGATTAAAAGGGCGAACATTTGATGATGATGGTATAACTATAGAAAAACACATAGCCAGTTAGTTTATACACATAGCCAGTTATACCTAACGAAATATAATCCAACATTTTATATTACAGACCTTTCTATTTATAAGAACAGTAAATCAAATTTTGTGTACAAACAGTCAACCAGGAGCAATACTTTACTGAAAGCTCGTTGTTATTTAAAATATGGAATTGGTGGGAGGTTATGTATTGGGCATGTTATTTTTTTTTTTTTTTTTTTCCTTGGGAGGGGAGTGTTCATCCTATGTTATATTTTGTATTTTATATGTTACTTTTTTTGATATTTTACATTGTATATTTGTACATTAGCATTTAGACTCATTCTTGTGTGATAAGGAAAATTTAAGAAAGAAAAGACAGAGCTAATTTGACATTACACATTACAGCAGATGTAAAGCATTTATTCACAGAAATATGTTTCATACTTCTGACATAGAAAAAAAATTGCTCCTCCCCCTTTTTTTTTTAAATAGTGGTTAGTGACATGATTGTAAATTGATCTTGATAAAAATGAAAAGACTATACTTTTAAAATAAATCCAGAACACAAATAAATCTTGATCCTTTAAAAAATTTATCTCAACCCAAAGAAAATGATGCTTACAGTACAGTGGTTAGGTGGTAATTCATTAGAGCTCTCTGAGACTTGGTATAATGATTACTTCCAAATCCAAAATGGCCACTGTTTGCCACATCATCCGATAGTATAATTGGATAGCCTCACTACAAAAACTAGGCCTCTATTCAATGCATCAAGCAAAATAGACAGTTCACCCTTGCTAAACGATTGCTTGATAAAAGGTCAAGCCTTATAGAAGAAATCCCAGCCATACTAATGCAGTTTAAAGAAAAGGCAATCGGTGTAACATCCAGTTTTTGGCATTAAGACAAACCTACATAAAATTTCATGGCAGGTAAATAACAAAATAGAAGTATTCCGTTACAAGAGGGTTGTTTGGGTGCTAGTTAGCAGCTTTGATTTCACTTCATTTGTCGCATATTGCACCTGAGTTTAAGGCTGTTGTGAAAAAAGTTGTCAAATCCTTTTATGTTGACAACGGTTACTGTCAATACTGAAGAGTTAAAAATTTTTCAGCCAGTTGATTACTCTTATGGTAGAAGCCAAAATGGGTGTATGAATGTAGACTTTCAGTTCAGATGATGAAAGTGAGCTAGCAATTTAAGATAGACAAGATTCTAGCCTTGCAATATTTTTCAAAACAGAAACCATTAAAAGAGGCTTATCAAAAACATAACTGCTATCTCTAGTCCATGAGGTTTTTGATTCACTGGATTTCTATGGGCCCTGTAAAATTAATACATCAAGAGGCCTGAACAATAAAATCGAACTGGGCATACCATTATCAGCTGAACTCAAATGAGATTTACAAAATTGTACAAGAAATTGTCTAGTCTTTTACGTATTAAATTTCCTTGTCGTATAGGTTACGGAAATAAGGATTCTTGAATGCTGGATGTCTTTTTTGATGCTAGTGAAGCTACTTATGTGACCATTACTTTCTTCTCTTTTCAATTTATTCTTTGTTAACTTCATTTTAGCATGTTACATCATACATATTGAATTTTTATTCAGCATTAATTAATTAAGTGTTAACCAAGTTTTTCTTTCATGCTTTTTTGACTAATGTACAAATGTTGTTTCTATACCTGGTTCTTCATGTCATATAATTTTGTGTTATGTCTGATTTTGATAAAATCGGGGTGGGAGGATTTTGTGTCTCTCGCATATGTGCAAGAGTGAGCATGGCAGCAATAGCAGTGGTAACCATGGTTACAGACTATCTGGCATGAGGCATCTGAGCCTGAGGAGTTTTTGTATAAGCATCAAAAAGTTGTCATTTGTTTGAGAGTATCTTGTTCTAATGCTAATTTTAAGATGTAGCCTTATGTTATGGAATTTAACTGTGATTGTTTGTTGGGAGACATACAAAATGGAATCAGCTGCATATATTAGGGAGTTTTTCAATCTGCTGCTAGAAAATGAAGTCCCCTAGGCAAAACGTGCAATGTTCAAGTTTCAGAAGTTTTCAAGTTTAGAAAAATCATCCTAGACTTATTCCCAATATGCAGAGAAATAGAGTTTCTATATCATTCTAGGTGTTCATAATTTGTAAATATAACTATAAATATAATTGTATTAAATGCTGAAAAAATCCAGAATGGTATTCATTTTGTAGTAATTGTCTACACATTCTGTGTTGGAGCCTGTTGCATTCAGGTTTAAGAAGAAATAATATCTAGCAATAAAAAAAAATTGAGAATTTTGCTCACAACAATTTACTCTTCATTGTTGTCGTGGCACAAGAAAGCTACATTCCAGAAATTGACACGTGATAATAAATAAGTATTATATAGTTACTAAAATGAAAACATCGTTGGTCACCCCTAGTTCTGTAGCTTTTAATCCCAAATTAAAACATTTGTCAACAGAAGGTACTGCTGTGTGTTTGGTATACCAATGCCGGCATTGTGTACTTTGAATTGGTAGAGAATGGCAACCATCACAACTAAGGTATACTTATTCCAGTTGCAACTGCACTGTGTTGGAAGCAGCCAGAACTCATCAACAGGAAAGGAATAATCATTCTTCAAGCCAGACCCCTGACAATAAAAGTGACTGTGAAGGTGATCAGCATACTTAGTTGAGAAGTTTTACCACATCCTTCTTACTCACTGGGCATTTTCCAACTATCACCTGTTTTTGGCCATGGATAACCATTTGCCCAAGCAACAGTTCTGAGACCTAGATGAAAGCATGCAGGCCGTAGGACAATTTTTTGGCTCTGAGACAAGAACTTTTACAAATGCGGTAATAAGCTTGTAAGTTGTTGGGATATATAATTGAAGTTGAAGGAGAATTTCCTAAATAAAATGCATTTCCCATGAAATTACTGAGTTGTTAATTCTCATTAAAAACTATGGCACAAACGTTTTTGGATATCTGGTAATAGTGATTCAGTCGACTGAAGTCTTTCTGACTAACAAATAATTTACAATATGAAAAGAGGATCCTTTCTGTTACAGGACAGCATGGTGGTTAAATCTGAAATCACTGTATGAACTCACATGAATAAGAAACAAGTAACAAATTGATGATCAAGTATGTTTAAGCATCAAATTAATGCATATATCTGTCTATAAAAATTAATTTAGCATATGTTGTCTAATAATTGTGAAGACCCCAAAGTTACTTAATTTAAAAAAAAAAAAAAAAAGATATCTATTTTTTCATGTAGATATTGATACAGATTTATATTAGATAATTAAAGCTTAGTGGTAAAGTGCAAATTTAATTTTTCTACTAACTAGAATTTACAATAATTAAACATCTCTAATTTTATTGCATTTTTACAGTTGTTAATTATATCAAATCTTTGTTCTGAACTTAACTGTTTTATCATCATTAACTATAAAACTCATTTCAATGATGGTTTTATTTATAGCTGATGATATCTATAAATAATGAATCAATTTGTAATAATGTGTTTTAGTACTAAATTTTATGATTTGTTTCGTGATAAAAAAAATCAATATGCTTTTTATGTATAATTAGGTTTGGATATCCCAATGGTTGACTTGGTAATCAATTATAATGTACCTCCTTTCCCAAAAAATTACATACATCGAGTTGGTCGAACAGCTCGAGCAGGAAGAGGTGGTCTTGCTGTAACATTTGTTATGCCTGGTGATATTATTGCCCTGAAAAACATTGAAAAAGAAATTCATACTCAGCTTTCTGAATTCAAAGTTTCAGGTAAACGTAAATTACATTAAACCTATTAAATTACCTAATAAATAGTTATATTTTATTATTTCATTATTATCAAAATGTTATTCTGCTGCTGTTTCTTATTAATGCTGTATATATTTATTAACTGTATTGTATTTCCTAACATTTCTTAAGAAAAAGTGATTTTTCTGCAATTTTTGATTTTCGTACAATTTTTTGTTCTTTGTAGCATTTAGAAAACATTTTTTTTTTTTTTTTAAGAAATAGAGATTTGTGTCTGATTACACTAGAAATTGATAGAATTTTATTCAAAATCTATGCAAAATTACAGTTGCTTTTTTTTTCTCCCTAATTTAAAATTTTACATTAATGTGTTTCTCTTTTAATTATTTCACATTTAAAAAAAGTTACATATTTTAGACATGCATGTCAAAAGAAAACAAAGGAGCTTGTAACGTTTTGTTCACATTGCCCAGTCAAGCTCAGCAGTATATATAAAAGGTTTTAAAATTTTATGAACTAAAAAAAGTTTTAAAAGAAACCATTAAATGTTCTGTTTTCATATCATTTTGGTAATATTTTGACACTTGTTTTATATCATATTGAAAAGCCTTACCTTGAAGACCTGCTTAGCATTATTAATCAATATTACCATCATTTATTTGAATAATAATTATAAAACATAAGTGGTGTAGCAGTCGAAATATTAAAAAACTTCTTGTGTTGTTTCCTAAGATATATAAACTTTGTTCTATGCATTTTATATGGTTTATGAATTTCATTGTTCTTTCAGAAAAAAAGATACTCAATATTTTAACACAAGTTGAAGTTGCATGGAGAGAAGCAGATATTTCTATTGAAGATTTAGACACAGAAGAAAGAAAACAAATAAATGCAAGAAAACAACGTATACTTGAAGGTAATCAAGATCATTTGCATAGTGAACTCAAAAAAAGGAAAAGGACAAAATTGAAAAGTAAGAAAGCTTCGAAGAAGAAAAAATTCTGAGAATAAAAATGATTTTGTTTAATAATATTTTTATGTATTTTAATTGTTTTGTCTGCATATAACAGCATTCAAATTTCCATTTCTAAAAATGACATTTAATAAAGCATTTAAGTTAAATGCTCTGTCGTATAAAAAAGCAAATTTTACGAAATTAATCATAAGTTTGAATGAAAAGTAAGCACATAAAATTTAACCAGTAGTTATGTGTTAGGAAGTGAGATCCGTCGAAAAGATATAGTGGACTGTATTTGATTATAAAAAGTTTATTTATAAATGGTAAGGCACAGGGGCCGTAAAGATAAGAGTAGCACGCTCTTGTCAGTGCTAATGGCTGTTACACAATATGGCGTAGGAGCCTAATAGCCTAACAAGGGGTCAACCACTCTTGTCGCGGTCTACAGAGGTTCTGCTCGATGTTTTTGGGGGGCGTCACAGCGCCCTCTAGCCAGGTGAATGTTACAAGATAGGATAGGACAGCACATCCCGCCCCGCATTGAAATATTTATATTTCAATACAACATAATTGCATAAGTATAACATTGGTAATCTAATAAAGTATAACATATTAAAATGAGAATATCCATTACGACATAATGCATTCTGGAATATAATAGAATAAAATAGCATACATTCATACAATTAGAAAATTGATAATATCTAAAATGATATAATTCTACAGTAATTAGGTTCATCAAATAAACATAAATATTATTATTCAATAGGTAGACGACATAGTTTTGATATACATCTTTTGAATGTACCAGTAGGACTTCTAACCAAAACTACTCTGACCTTTCCATCAGGGCCCGTTATAACTTCTTGTATATGGCATGTAGCCCATTTACAAGGAGGCAGATTGTCTTCCTTGTGTAAAGCAAGGGCACCAGGTTTTACATTGTTCTTGGCAAATTGCCATTTATTACGTTGCTGCAAATGATTAAGGTAATCTCTATGCCACTTCTTCCAAATCGACTGAACCATTTTAGTAGTTTTTTGCCAACGAGACAACCTGTTTTCTTTTAGGTTTAATAGTTCAGGTTCTGGAATGGCATTTAATGGGCGTCCAATCAGGAAATGCCCAGGAGTGAGAACTTCATAATCGGTAATATCCGATGATAAAGGAGTTAGAGGACGTGAATTCAGAATTCCCTCAATTTGAGTAGAAATAGTCAGAAACTCTTCTAGTGTAAGCTTAGCATTACTGACAGTTCGTTTCAAATGGTGTTTAAACGATTTAACACCTGCCTCCCACAGTCCTCCAAAATTGGGGGCTCTAGGTGGAAGAAACTTCCAAATAATCCCTTCGGAAGCTAAATAGGCAGTTACCCCAAATTTGGAATGTTTTACCAACCTTTCCAGCCGTTGTAATTACGAACGTGCACCTACAAAATTTGTTGCATTATCTGAGAAAATGGTTGAACGCTTACCCCGACGGGCAAAAAATCTCTTCAAGGCAGCTATCAAAGTCTCTAAAGCAAGATCCGTTAAAAATTCAAAATGAACAGCTTTAGTTGCTAAGCAGATAAAAATACCAATATAAATCTTATGTAAAATGCCCTTTCGCTGCCCCTTGTATTTGATTTGAAAAGGACCGCAAAGGTCAGTGCCAGTATTGGTAATTGGTCAATGCCAGTATGGTGGGCTTGGTAATATTCTTTCAGAAGGAAGATTTCCCATTAGTTGATTCACTGCAGTTGGATGCATTTTAAAACAAGATAAGCAAGTATGAACATCCTTCTAAGGGCTAAGTTATGGCCATTGATAGGCCAAAACTGTTGGCGAACACTATGTAAAAGAGCCTGTGGTCCTACATGTAAATCTCTTTTGTGGAAATATTCCATTATGAGCTTAGTCAGCCTGCTATCTGCTGAGAGAATGATGGGATAATTTTGATTGTAACTTAAGTTGGAATTACTTAAACGGCCTCCTACACGTATTAAACCTTTCTGATCCAAAAGGGGATTAAGTGATTTTAACTTACTTTTGTTGGAGACTGGTAGGCCCTTTTTTAAAGCCGAGAGTTCTTCAGAAAAATACTGTACCTGCGAGCCATCGGCTGAGGGTGTCTCGAGCTTCGTCATATTCTTCTGAATCTAGGGCAGTGCTCCGCAACCGGTGTGCCGCGGCACACTGGTGTGAATCAATACAACATAATTGCATAAGTATAACATTGGTAATATAATAAAGTATAACATAATATTAAAATGAGAATATCCATTACGACATACTGCATTCTGGGATATAATAGAATAAAATAGCATACATTCATACAATTACAAAATTGATAATATCTAATATGATATAATTCTACAGTAATTATGTTCATCAAATAAACATAAATATTATTATTCAATAGGTAGAAGACATAGTTTTGATATACATCTTTTGAATGTACCAATAGGAGTTCTAACCAAACATTACTCTGACCTTTTCATCAGGTCCCGTTATAACTTCTTGTATACGGCATGTAGCCTATTTACAAGGAGGCAGATTGTCTTCCTTGAGTAAAGCAAGGCCACCGGGTTTTACATTGTTCTTGGCAAATTGCCATTTTGATAATTATTATGATTGCATATAAATAAATATGTTATGGTTTTATAATTGTATATTTTTCAAATTAAAAACAAAAATTTATTGTAAATTTTGTGTATAAATCAATACATATATACATTAGCTTTTGGTGTGCCACGAAATTCTAGAAAGATTTTTTGTGCGTCGCAGGTGAGAAAAGGTTGCGGAGCACTGATCTAGGGGACCCTGGTGTTTATGTTTGGAATTTTTGGCATTATAAGTAAATCTAAAAATAAAACTTAAAATTCTAATGAATTTCATATAATTATTAGTCCTATTCATAAGTTCATCTGTCAAATAATTGTTTGTTGACAAAGCTAAAGTCCTAGTCACAGGAGTTTTCAGTTCAGTTTGATACTGGTTATCTGCAGGGCTCACAAATGTCTTAGTTTTAGGCGCACACACTTTCTTAAGTAGAAATGATGGCCCGTGCCACCACATGTCGTTTGATGCTATTTCTTCTGAATTTAGACCTCGAGAAATTAAATCAGCTGGATTGTCCTTTGATGAAACATGTCTCCATATAAAATTTTCCGTGAGATCTTGTATCTTAGTTACTCTATTACCTACAAATGTTTTGAGAGAATGAGGAGGTGTGGCAATCCAGGCTAATGCAATCGTTGAGTCTGACCATAGGAATACTTCCCTGATATCTAATTTCAGGGCTGAAAGCGCCTTCTTCACCAGTTGTACTAGAAGGAGACAAACACACAGTTCGAGTTTCGGGATGGTGATTGTCTTTAACAGGGACACTCTCGATTTACTACACAACAGTTGACTACAGCACTGTTCATTAGACACTGATTGCAGGTACAGAACCACTCCAAATGCTGTTTCAGAAGCGTCAGCAAACCCATGGAATACAATTGTAGCTTTCGGGTTCACAACACGGCTAGGAATGCGAAGCTTTTCGATTTCTGCAAGTGTAGAAACAAACTGTGTCCATTGTCCATTTCTTAGCTACAGATTCAGGAAGATGCTCATGCCAATCAATGTTAATAAGCCATAATGATTGCATGAAAGTTTTTGCTCTTGTGATCACTGGGCCAATTAGGCCCAAAGGATCGTATATACGGGCGATATCTGATAAGACTTCCGTTTTTGTATAAGTGAGGTGGGAGCTGATGGTGACACTGTAGGAAAAAGAATCATTTGCTGTATTCTATTCTATACCAAGCGCCTTGACAGTTTGTTTATCCTCCTGGAAGGGAAAAGCATAATTCTGCTTCGTGCAATGATTAGCATAGAGTTCTGAATTATTAAAACACCACTTGTGTAAATTCATCTGTCCTCATTACAACATCTTTGTCAACTCAGAACACAGTTTTGTTACTTGATCTAGGTCTGATCCCCCAGAGAGGATGTCATCCATGTAGAAGTCTGTTAATGTAACAGAAGACGCAAGGGAAAGCTTTCAGCCTCATCATATGCTAGGTGATGCAACGTCCTAGTTGCCAAATAAGGAGCACACGCTGTTCCATACGTTACAGTCTTAAGAGCATAACATTTGACAGGTGCATGTATGCCTGTCTTCCACAAAATCCGTTGCAAATCAAATTGTGAAGGGTCGATCTCAATTTGACGATACATCTTTTCAATGTCTGCAGTAAATGCATATACATGCTTTCTAAAGTGTAGCATGATTGAAAATAAATCGTCTTGGATTGTGCCACCCTTTAATAAAATGTCATTTAAAGATCGTCCATTTGTTGTTTTACAGCTAGCGTTAAAAACCACCCGAAGTTTAGTGCTAGTCTTTTCCGGTTTATAAACCCCATGGTGCAGTAAATAATAAGCTGCGTCAGTTTCAGGGTTAATTTCTGTCATGTGATTTAACTGTTCATATTCTTTCATAAATTCGTTATACAGATTCTTCATTTCTGGTTGGCGTTCCAAACGATTCCATAATTGATCTAAGCGTTTGGACGCTATTTCTCTCGAATTTCCAAGTGCTATATTTTCTTCATCATCAGTTTTTATAGGCATCTTTACTACATAACGTCCATCCGATTTTCTGCTATGTGTTCTTGAGTAATGTTCTTCGCGGAATTGCAGTTCTTCACTAGGCAGGGGTTTATTATCTTCTATATTTTCCATTTTCCAAACTTGTCTCATCATTTCGTTTAATGATTCTAGAATTGTTGTTAGATAACAGTATTTTTTTGGTGATACAACACTTTCATTTTCTAATGCACCTGAAGCTATGTATCCGAACACTGTTTCGTAGAAAAGTAATCCGTTATCTTCAGATCTCACTTTTCCCGTCTTTAAAAATTCAAAAAATAGCTCGGCACCTCTTAATAAGTCTACTCTTTTAGGTTTGAAAAATTGAGGATCCGCCAATTTCATGTTTTTTGGAATAACATTATTCGAAATCTTTAGGGGTTTTGAAGGAGTGATATCTGTGATTTTGGGGATGATGAGAAAATCCAAATTCCATTCAGATGTCTGTTCTTTATTTAATATTTTAGCATTTATTTTTGATTTTATATTTATGATTGTTCCGTTTAATCCAGAGATTGGAGCAAAAGTTTTCTGTTTTGGTAAACCCAATGCATTAGCGCATGATGTCGCAATAAAATTTGTTTGCGAAGCAGAATCCAAAACTGCTACTACAGGACGAGCACAGTTTCCATTATCGCGAATGTAAACCACAGCTATACTTAGTAAGACAGTTTTATTGTCAGTAGAAACGATCAAAGAGCTTTGGCAGGGAGAACTCTGAATCTGGGGGGACCACTGTCTTTTTTCTTCTGTTTCTGCTGTCACCTCCCTCCCTTTCCAGGGAAAGGAAGAGACCATTGTCATCGGTTGGGTCCATGGTTCAGCCTGAGGGGACAACGATGTATGTCTTTGGGGAAGTTCTCTCTTGGCACTATTGTGAAGTAATGAGTGATGCCTACCCCCACAAGCGAAGCAGGTGGTTTTACATTTGCAGTCAATTACCTTGTGAGAGGATTGCAAACAATTGGAACAAAGCTTATGTTTTCTAACAAGATCAAATCTTTCGTTAGTAGTAGCGTTTTTGAACGTTTCACATTTATATATCGAGTGCATAGAACAGCATATTTTGCATCCTTCCTTTCCGTTATTAGATTTAATTAACAGACTTTTAGAATGATTATAAGGAGAATTTGCAGGATTATGCGAATTATTCAAAACCTTGTTAGTTTGCGGTATATTTCTAGAGATACTTTCTAAGACCTGACTTCTTTTTTCTAAGAAGAAGATGAAGTCATTTAACTGCGGAACTTCAGCTGAAATAGTTGACATCTCAAACTGTTTGCATGACTCAAGGTCTAATTTTTGGAGAAGTATGTTTATTAATAAAATGTCCGATAATTTATCTCGCTCATAACTCAGTAGTTTCAATGCGCGCAAGTTCTTTTTTAAGCAGTCTAACAATTCGCGCAATTCTTTTGCTGATTCCCATTTTAACTTTGGATAACTCATAATATTCTGAATATGAGTATCTACTAAAATTCTTTTGTTTTCGTATCTTTCCTCCAGTGCTTTCATTAACGATTCATAAGTATCATCTGTTGTTTCTATCTGCTTTGCTTTGTCTTTTAAAGAAGCACGCAAATAAAAAACCTTTTGAGAGTTTGATAAATGAGGATTATTAGAAATAAGATTTTGAAATGCTATTTTAAACACATTAAAATCTTCATAACGACCGGAAAATTCCGGTAACGACATTTGCGGCAAAGGAATTTCGGCAGATTTCAACCTTGCTGCATTAACCGATTTCTCTTCATTTAATTTATCACTTGACAATTCTGATAATGAAGAAATGAGGTTTAAAAGACTTACCTCATTTTCTTCTATTCTTGAGTCCATATCAGCAAGATCCTCATCTATTTCTTTTAACTCTTCATCATTAGCTTCTCGATAGAATTGATTCCGCAGATCTTCTAAGTCCTTAGCTGATTTCCTTGTGCAGTTCACTTTACTGTTTATTTCCACAGTAGAAGGTGGCACATCCAAGGTGATATCGCGGATAAAGGTTTCTACTTTAGTGATTTTCGTTTTCAGAGAGGCTTTCTGCCTTTTAAGATATGTTAACGACATTTTAATCTGATCTCCGGGTCGTTAAGGACCAAATGTTAGGGAGTGAGATCCGTCGAAAAGATGTAGTGGACTGTATTTGATTATAAAAAGCTTATTTATAAATGGTAAGGCACAGGGGCCGTAAAGATAAGAGCAGCACGCTCTTGTCAGCACTAATGGCTGTTACACAATATGGCGTAGGAGCCTAACAAGGGGTCAACCATTCTTGTCGCGGTCTACAGAGATTCTGCTCGATGTTTTTGGGGGGGGGTCATTACAAGATAGGATAGGACGGCACATTATGCATACTGCAAAAATGTACAACAAGCTATACAAAGGTTTTAATTTCTTTTTTATTCATTTATACTTATATGGAGCTGTTACTGGAATAATAAATTTACTGCCTTTCTTGAGTAACTTCCCCCCTCTCTTAAATACTGTTTGTTATTGAATCACATAAATAATTTACTGTGAGATAGTATATCTCTACCAGAACTGGCAGTTTAGCATGAAAAGTTTATATTCATTACTCTAGTTTGCCTTTTATTAAAAAATAACAGTTGCTTATAAATCAGTCATAAATATCCATATTTTACATTTTAACGTTTCAGGGAAAAGGAAAGAAATCACTAAAATAATATATTAATGCTGACTGTATTTTTTGTCTGTATTTATTTATTTTTAATAATAAATTTTACGTTAAATTAAGAAAACTAAAAGTCTTTTATGTGATACCTTTCATCAGTGGCAAAAATGCACAGGATAAAAAGAATATTATTTAAAACAAGCAGTTTTAAAAAAACCATTTTTTTGGCTGCGGCATTGATAAAAAAATTAATCAAAAGAAAAAGCTGGCACAATAAAGAATATTTTGTAATACTGTTGTTAATACTGTTCTGAGAAAAATTTGTTCAGCATCGTTTTTAGAAAAATGTAGCAAAAATTTGCATTTGTATTTAAGAGAAAATAAGTTTAAAGAATAAGTCATGTAATCTCATTTCCTGCTGCATATTACAGCTATTATTACTGCCATTGCCTTTAAACACATGCAAGTTTCAAAATATTCTATCTCATTACAGAACAGTAATGTAAAAAATAATAGATATTTCAGCTATAGATTTTAGGAGAATATTATTTTTCTTTTGAAGAAAATTAAAATCATATTTTGGCAATAACAATTTTAGAATGCACCATGAAAGCAGCACTTACATATAAGTATGATTCTATTATTCAAAATGCACATTTTCTCAATGCATTGATATTATAGTCTAATAAAATTCAAGCAGTGTCTAGGATGATTTATACACCATATCTATTTTTTAAAAAATTAATCATAGATGTATATTCTAACTTAAAAAAATTTTGAAATAATGCAAATATTCATGTTTGGACATTTTCAAATAAAGACTTAATTTTGTAAAAGTAATGAAATCTAACTTTTTGTAAATTCCTCTGCCTTCTGCACTAATATTTAGGAAAATATTATATTTATTATAAAAAGCACAATAGAAAAAGTGCGTCTCCTGTATGTCAAAAATTGACCAAAATATTTAAACTGTATAATCAGAAGCCGTATGCAGATTGAAGAGTAAAGTATTAACATTTGTACTTAACTAACAATAAAATATGAGTTTAGTGAAAGATATCTGATATTTAATAGATTAAATTACAAGCATTTCAATGCATATTATTGTTAAAAGTAATGATGAATATAATATTTAAAAAACAAACCTATTCACACAATTCTTGTTGAGAGAAAACACTGATGGCCCCAGTATTGTTATACTGCAACTAAGAACATTGTTTGCATAAATTAGAAATATTTCTAATTTAATGATTTTTTTAATGGTTTTTAAATTTTATCCCTCTGAGTTGTATGACCTCCTTTACCTAATCATGATATTTTTTATAACTTGGCATATATTAGCTTATAATTTAAAATAGTTTGCTTTTTTACTGTCTTTAATGATATAAATATCATCTAAATGAATGGACATTTATGAAAAAGGAGATTAAAATGGATAATTTTACACATCTAGCTAGTAAGAAATATTTAAATACAGGTTTTCATGAGTAGACTCAAGAAGTCGTGGTACTCAGAGAGTTAAAGTAATAAAACTGCATGAGTTAAATGCTAAATAATTAATTATGTGTGTGGAAATTTTTTCAACATACCAACTGTAACAAAATTATAAGTTAAAGAATGTTACATGTTAATTAATCACAAAGTACCATTGAATAGCATTTAAAGCAGAAAAAATCAGCCTTGAATTATTCTAATTTATTTATTAGCCATTCCGTCATGACAAGTGGAAATGACATCGAAAATCACAAATTTTGAGATTAAGTATCTTGTTCGATTTTTTCATAGGGAAATCAAACTTTTTGTATTGTGCTTTTTATAATGATTATGAAATTTTCATAATAATATAAGAATCGGGACCACATAACATCGAGACACATTTCTTTTTAAATTTGAAATTGCCAAAATATGAGTATTTATTTAAAACATTTTTTTTAATTGAAAGTATATGTTTACAACTGACAGTTGCAAAAATATTGTGGGTATCATATGCAGAGTTGATTCAGAAGTAATGGTGCAAAATAAAATACTGTTGATTCGTGTATGAAATGACATACCAAAACCATATTGATATGAAAAGTGTTACAATTACATGTAAGTTTCATACTTCACAATCACAAGTCATTGTTAATATGGCAGACATGAAAATGATAGTGAAGTTCTAGCCAAACATGTTTCTCCATATCTTCAGAAATCAGCTGCACTGTTTCAGCGCTGCAAACGACAACTTCTTACATTTACCACTCTTCAAGTGCCACTGAAATGTACAAGTATATTTACATATTCAATACTTGCATTATTGTTTGATGACACACTTTCCACCTCTACCCCCCCAGACCAAAAGGAACTATTAGTCTTGAAATGGAACTTTACGTCGGTTCACTATAGATTGTATGTCAATTTTCAAATTGTTGCTGCCAAATGTTATCACCCTGTATTATTTTTAAAGAAATTAAATGATGAAGAATCTACACATATGTATGTATGTTCCTCGCATTATGAAGAAATGGTGGTATCTAGAACCATCAATCTGCTCTAGCATAAAATAGTCCTCTACCCAAACATGTGCACATGGAAGCCCGAATTTTATATTTCATATTTTGTGAAACTTTAATGAATTTTTTATTAGCAAACTCGTTGGTTTGAAAGCGAGCAATGGCAACACTGTACAGATTAAAAACACTTTTATCTCCAGCACCCAAGACCGTATATTGGAAATTCTAAAGATCCGCTGTTTTTAAATATTTTGTGGTTTTATGGAGCATAAGTGCAAAGAACATAATACTTAGTAAATAAAATTAACAAACAAAACATTTTAAAAAAAGACCCCCAAAAAAAGTTTTGCAAACCATCTTACGAGGAAAACAGAACATTGATATGATGAACTGGAACAAACTGAAAAAAGAAAAAAAAAATTATGCCAACACTTAGCACTGCATCAGGAATTCTAAATACATGCTGCTATGTTGTTCAAAATTTTGTGATTTTGCTGTTGAATTGTATGTACTAAGGATACAGTGATTAAAAAGATAAAAAGAAAAAAAAAAGGTTAGTTGTTTTGGTCGGAGAAGGCATGTTTATTCTCTTGATTTTGATGTGGGAAAGGAGTTAGAAACCTGATTATTATTGCTGTTCAGTTCAATTAATAAAACCTTAATGAGTTGCTATTGCTTTCATTTAGTAATAAAATCTTCTCTATTACAAGTAAAAATTAAAAACAGAAGAGCATGTTATTTCTACTTGGCAACTTAAATCATCTGATTGTTGATCACTGAGAGTAACTTCAGAACCAGTGACATTCATTGCAATTAATTAACATCTTGAAGAGGTGTTATTATGTTCAATTTGTACTCAAATACTGACTGCTATAAATAATTATCAGAAATATGAAGGCATGGTGTTACAAATCGAAAGTGAATAAAATAGTTTTATTTATCTTTGGCATTATAGTATTCTGGTTATCAGCATGAGAAAATGAATCATTTAAAGATATATTTTATTTGTACTTCTTAATATTTTGCAGGAACTATTATTTTTATCATGTGGTAAATGAAATAACATGTGTACTCATACACATACACTCTAATTGCAAAACTTCTAATTCTTCCATACACTGCTGTCTGCATCCAAAGCAAAATCTAATGGTAATGATTAAATTTTACAGTATTATATAAATAGCAAGCCTGTCTGTACGTATTCTTCTTTTACTTTTGTTCAGATGGTACTATACTTTTTTAACATACTGCTATTTTCTGACTTATACAATTTTCATTTCAGAAAGGAAATGCAGAAGCTTTTTAATTTGAAATTCTCCTTTCATTTAGCCACAGTAAAGATCTAAATCTTTATTGTGGCTTAATTTTATTCAGTCACAGTAAAGATTTAGTTACAAAATGCAACATTAGTTATTACTGTACAAAATTGTCAAAATCCAAATGTCTATAATCCAGAATGATCTGATTATTAGACTTCCATCCACCAGCAGAAAAAAAAAAAAAAAGAGCTCCCTTTCCCCCCTTTTCAAAGTCAAGTTAAATCTTTCTAGGAATGGAGAATATAATGTTCCAGGATAAGCAAGGTATGCCATAAAAGTAATTTTTCTCCATGTTAATTTAGATTCCTCTATATCACTTTTAAGTACCTACTGGCTAGGGAATTATGCTGTAGGTAATGACAATACATCGATTGATGTTGTACTGATGTTAGCCATGAGCACACTTGCAGCCCTGCAGGGGTTGTGAAGGTTAATATTTTTCTATAATAAGAGAAGCCATAAGACATATGTTTTTGGAGTTGGATATAGTTCATACTGGTTTCTTTTTGTTGCCATAACAGCAAGGAAAAGGGAGAAAGAATTAGATTCTGAGGAACTTAAGTTAACATAGCAAATTTGCTGCTTCTTTATGATTTGAAGCAGTTTATTATTTTGTTTCATCCATTATTATTAGTCTAATCAAAATTACAGTTTCAGTAAATGTTAACTCCACATTTTACTCTTTCTCCCAAAATTGTGCATCCATCAATCAGCCAGTGGGTACTGGAATTGTATACTCATTAAAATGCAGATATAAAGTGGTTTTTAAAAACCAATGTAGCAGTAAGTGTATCCAAGAATTCTAGACATATTTTAAATAAAATCTGATGCTTGTGGCATTGCAAGATCTGGAGAGGACAGATCAGAAGATGTTTTAAAAACTGCTTGTCATGATATGTAGCCAGCTACCAAATTTCATGATAATGAAATGCACAAATATAAAAGTTTTCAAATATCACAAGTAAAAATTTTCTGTTTAATGAAACAGAAGAAGAGATGCTAAATGAAGAAGATAAAATTGAAGTTTTACATTACACTGACAATGCCTCAATAATTAATCAGTAATCAGGTTATATATTATTATATAGTTTTATATGCAGAAAATATTGTCATTTCAGCTTCAAAATGCATTTTAATTTCACATGGTAATGATTCAGCTTCAAAACGCATTTTAATTTCACATGGTAGTGATTCAGCTTCAAATGCATTTTAATTTCACGTGGTAGTGATTCAGCAAAGATCTTACTTTATGCAAAATACCTCTTTTCTAAAGAAATGTTAATAAAGAATACTTTGAATTTTATAATTTCTGCATGTCATATTGCTAGATTTAAACCAATATTGCTGAAGTCTCAACGATTCCAGATCTTGGATGTTATACAGTATTCTTATTTAAGAAGAAAAAGTGTCTACATCTTAATAGTTATAGTTTTCTGTATATATTTTAATAGCTAAAGTTTTCTGTAATTTTTTTTTTTTTTTTTAGTGGTAAACTTTTCTTAAAAATTTCCAGATTACAAGTTAATTTTCTTTTTATTTATTTTCTCAGATGTATTGGTCACTATCAGAGGTGTTTAATACAGAAAAATGATTGCCTTTTAAATATACATATTTTTCATATCATCTTTTGTTATATTTAAAACACATTATTTTAAATACTAAATAATCTATTGATAATTATTAATTCAGCAAAGGGAGCTGTGCTTTGCTGACTGCGGCTAATAAGGCTTCAAACTGGGCACTCCCATCATAATGAAGTTTAAACAAGCATTATATGAGTGGTGATCAGATAAAAGTGGAACTAGTTCTAGCAGCATTTTTCTTTGTTGAAAAACTTTCTGATTTCTCTAATAGATAGCTGTGTTTACATGGAACTGCAGAGTTGCCAACTCGCCTGATTTTCGACCGTTTTCCCACCAACTTGACAATATATTTCTCCCGATTTTTCTCTTATTCTTAAAATTTCTCATGATTTTTATGTAGCTTGGCTTAATACTTCGTTATTTGCATCCTCGAAAAAGTGATTTGGGGTGCCTGAAAACACCTTGTTTTTCTCTCGCCTGCATAGAAAGCCAAAGTAATTTCACCAGTGAGAAATTACGGCACGCTTCTGCTTTGTGAATGAGAGCACGTGTCTGAAAACGTCATGTTCCATTTCTCCAAAAATCATCAAGTGTCATCTGGCACATATTAGCCAATGAGCACAAAGCAGGTTCGAGGTTGTTATTTCGTTCATCTTGTCGCTAATTTGTGTGAACGTACGTGCTTTCGAGAAATAGTTTAAGAAATTACAAAATTTCGTATTAGTTATGTCTGCAAAAAAGATAAAATACTCAGGTGCTTTTCAAAAACATACACAGATGACTTTCCTTCTAATATTTCCTCAAGGAAATGTAATGAATTTGTGATATGTATCTTTGGCCATTGCGATTTTTCGATTTCGCATGGTGGAGGGCCAGTGTTCTCAAACATATTCGTACACAGAAACAAGGACAACATGAGTAGTATTGATGAAAACGAAAAGTTAATTTTTTCTACGGAAACAAAAGACCAAAAAGTTATTAATGCAGAATGTACTGTTTGCATTTAAGAATTAGTAACTGAACTTTCAGATATTAATTAGTGGCGATTTGAAGTTAATTCATTATTAAAAATTATATTTTTATCATTTAAAAATCTTTTGGTCGTTGAAAATAAATCTCCTGATTTTAGAGCGTCAGAGGTTGGCAAGTATGGAACTGTGATACAGTAAAGCTTTCTGATGGTTCAGTAATTTTAATCGTAGACGAGCGAGGGCAGTTGACATACCACTATGAGGTGAAATACACTTAGTTATCAGTGAAGAATCATTTGCTGCAGTAGACTTTCTTGTGAAGGAGAATAGTTTAGTAACCACCTGAGAAATTACAGACAAGCTGTCTCTATGCAAATAAAGTGTTAACTGTATTCTGCATGAAAATTGACAGTACAGCAAGATTTTTACAAAATGGGTTCCTAAATATCTCACTGAAACCTAAAAGTCCTTGCAAATAGGTGTTTGCTCCCAGCACTTGCTTCATTAGCATATAAAAAGAAGTAACTTTCTTTCCTGTATTATGTCTTACAATGAAACTCGTTGCTATTTCTTAAAACTGGCAACAAAGAAAATGCATACGAAATGAAGACATCTTGGTTTTCCTGACCTGAGGAAAACTGTTTCTTTAATCCAAGCTGGCAAAGTTATGTTAACTTTTGTTGTTGTTGTTGACACTGGCTGCTTACTTTTAGATTGGTTGGAGTTCAGGTATACAACTAATGCAAATCGATACTGTAATACCTTGTACAAAGTAAAAACAACCATCAAGAATCTTAAATATGACAGGCTGTCAAAATGGATTATTCTGTTACGAGACATTGCCTATCCTCATGTGGCAACCGTTTGTAGAGATCTATTGCAGCACTTCCAGTGGCAGCTTTTCTATTGCCTTCCTTTATAGATCCCAACTTGTTGGCTTATGATTGCTGCATGCTCAGTTTACAAAAAAAAGGGGGAAAGAGAGACTGTTATTTAGAATCAGTGATAAGATGCAGTAAGCAGCTGAAGAGACCAATTCATCATCTCATGGCACAAGGGAACTCTTGTTCCAGCTGATGAGGTGTTACACGTAAACAATTGGTGATTTGTTGGGTCACCAAGGACAGGATGATCTTTATTTACAGGTACAAGTACATTCCTCTTGTGCATTCATGTATAAGCCCCTGGTTCTCTAAAAATCAAATAATGCTTTAAATTAAAGTGACCAGCCAACATAGCTGTGTCCTGTCAAATGTTCAATCCTTATTTTCAATCCACAGAGATCTGACTCAAATAATTTTTTCCCCCTGTTTTTGTGTTAATATTGATGCTAGCTCATGGAACATATGGAGGGCACTAAACTTTTTTGACTATTCAAGGGTCTCTCTCAAATTGTTTTTGATTACTGTCATTTTTAAAAACATTATTTGTAAATGTAAACATTGATCATGCTGTTTACATTTTTTTGTCTTTGCCTTTCGGAATCATGTTAACCAAAATGCCAGTGTCATTTCTAATGCTGAAAATAATAAATAAATAGGCAACTCATGCATTAAGGCTCATTTATCTCATAATATCTTAAAACTAACATCAAAATAGTTTGAAGAATACAAATCATAATTATAAAGCTTATATCTTCCTATTGATTGTTTCATTGGAACTTAAAATTCACAATTTTAAATACATAAAAATATACCTGTTTTCCAAAATAAAAACTTTAACGGTAAGGATTCTAGTTTAACTTGCTTTGTCCGTTGTTGCCATCTGCAGCTTCAAAACGAAAAATAATTAAATTAAACATTTTGGTATTTTCGAGTTTTTCAAATACTGAGTGATTTTGTGTGTTAACAGTTCATATAAACTTTGTGAATAAACATAGTAGAAGAGCAAACAAATTTAAAATATTTTTGACACCACCAAGTAATAACAATTTTTACAGGTGTAGATATTCAGATATCTTCTTCATGCAAATACTTTCATCAGTTTACATTCTAAATATAAATAGTATAGTGTATATCAAAGAATAGTATGGTAACACTTATACTCTTTCAAAAATTGAATATTGATCAGTTGACTGTGTCCATGGCATGTACTTTTTTCTGTTTTCCTTTTCTTTGAGGAAGAGAAAAGCTGAAGATTTGTTTGATTAACAAGGTCAGTATATTTAGGCAAGTATTTCACCTATGTACCACTCTTCAGTTGGGAAGTATTTCAGAAATTTATCACAATTCCATACCGTTTAGCCTTGTGATAAAAACTTGCTAATGAATTATGCTCTGTTTGTTTAGTTTTACTTGTAATATCCATTTTATGTAATTTTTTAATATCCATTTTAACCAGTATTCAATTATGGATTATTTTAAGTAGTCATGGTATGTAACATGTTGATTTTCTGGTGAATTCAATTATCAGGTTGTGATTTTTCCATAAGAAATTATTGAATAAAAATCTATGAATCAAGTGATTGCTTCAGAATGTACACTTGTAGGCAGCCACAGGTGAAGAAGAGTGAAAAAAAGAACTGTAATAAATACAGACTCTTGCAATATATAATAACTGCAGACTCTTGCAATATTACATATCACATAGGGATATTATCAATCCATTTATAATACAACAGCAACATATATGCAAGAATTAGGTCACTTGTATGGAAGACAATGGTTGCAATCATGGGTAGGATTATCTTGGGTTTAGCCTTAGGTCACTGAATTGTTTGATTGCATAAGATAGTCTCTGTGTTTGATAACTAACTAAGGTAGGTCTGGTTGGTGATTAGCATAAATTGGCTATAATGACAAAAGGTATGATTTTCAAATGTCACTTAAGACTTAGATCTTTTAAGGTCATTGGAGTGGGACATAGGCATAGATGTTTTGATCTAATGTAAGACATAGATCTTTAATGAAGTGGGGGCAGTTATATATCTTTTCCAAAACCATGCCCATCATGGGAAAGAGAGCCATGAGACTCAAATTAAATATCCCTACAGGCTTAATTATAACTGAAATGGAGCTGTACATATAGTCCTCGTGTGCTGTGTCGTGATTAATTCTGTAATTCTACTTATTTAATCACCATGAAAGTTGATCATGGTGTTAGAGATTAAGAAAACATTTGCATTTTCTGAGTCTCTAATAGGCTGCTCCAACTCACTTGACACAATCAGTGCATTCATTATTTTCAGAACATTAAAAGAATGTATTCATTCACCATTAATACATTACACTGTTATTTCCTTTTTTAAATATCAAATAAAAACAATATTTTTGTAGAATTTCACAAATCATCATTCATGGATACCACAACACATAGATGTTATTATTGTTATTCATAGCTGGAACAGTTGAAGTTAAATATGGCAGCTCTCTTTGCTCTTAATTATATTCTTACTATTATTCCTGTTTATACAGTTATTGATCTGTCCAATAAGTCTTACTTGACAATCACTAGAAGAAGTTTTTTTTTTTTTTTTCCTGTTGTCAATGATATTTGAGGTAGCAAAACTAATAGCAGTTTTATTTCAGTGACTGCAGGTATATTTAATTGTCAATTAACAGAATATTTCTATTTTTAATTGAATTTCCGAGCAATACATTCTTTTTGCTCATCCTTGTTTTTCTCAAAGAGGGATATGTAGTTTGTTTCACAGTGTCCTTTTATCAATGATGATCTTCATGCTACTGCCCCAAAACACAAAACATATTTTTTTTTTCTTTTTTGCCTTTATTAATCATGCCGTGTTCTTAAATTTAACGTCTTTAGAATTTTCTGCTACTAATTCATATAATTTTTGATTATTTTCACCGTAAGGATTTTGAAATAAAAATCAAATTCATTTTTTAAGAAGTCGGCATATGTAAAAATATATGACATATATAAAAATCGAAATTTATTATATAAACATAATTACGCGAATGTTTTGTCCTCTTAGTAATAATGTACTTGCTACTGATGCTGTCTGCCTGTTTTTTGGAAAGCTATATGAGCCCTCTGAACGGGAATTATTTAGCAAAAGGTCGACTCAGTCCTGAAACTTGTAATCAGTGAAAATTCTGTCGCAATCAATTAACAAATCAAATCATTTAATTGATTACGAGCAACATTTCTGCTAGTTACATGTTTTCTGGGATTCAGTCAATATTTATTAATTTATTGTTGCAAAGCACATGAGAACTGTTTCTTTAATGAAGGATACTTTAATGTAAAATTTTCTAAGAGAAATTGGCTCGTTTTTATGTTCTTTATGAGGGAAAACCCGTGCAGCCAGCCCATTCGCTGGGGACAAACTAAAAGGTTCCGCAGTTAGGGCTGTTCCTAGGCCATTGGCTGCCCCCCAAATTAACAAAAAAATGCTCAATGGTTAATAAAATTTTTATTTCATACTCACTAAGTACTTACATATCACAAACTGTATAAAAAGTACGTACATATAACAAGTACTTATAATGAATTTAATGAATTAAAAATACTTAGTCATGGTATCGCAAGAGTCCGGCCGCCGCGCGTACTTTTACGCGCTGCACCCCGCTAGAAATGGCCCCGTCCGCAGTCTTGCCAATCTACTGCTTTTAGGCCTTCATTTAAAAACTAAGCCATATTTAAATACATTGTTAAAAAATTAACTAAATTGTATAACGTATAGATGTAAAAAATATCATCTCAAGTTCTTGAAAGGTGCTAGCAAACATGATATTGGCTCGCCATTCTCAGATTGTTTCTAAAGAATTCTCAAAAATAGTTATTTTACCAAGAATACTTGTAATACCAAAAAAATTTTTATGAAAAATTATTTACTGATCCCATATTACATGAAGCTGAGAAATCAATAAAAATTAAATTTTTCTTTAAGGATTTTGCCCTAATTCAAAGCTGAGTGATAATGTGATGTGATACACTTATTTATGGCATTATGGCATAAATATTTTTATATTACTTGATACAACAAAAGAAGCTAGAATATTAAATTTCAAAATGTTCTTATATTTTGTTTTTAAATGTCAAATTTTCACACAAGAATTAAATGTTTTCTTTCAATAGCACAAATTCAGCTTCTTTTGGGGTTTTGTCTACTGAATCGTGGGATTGGGGTTCTACAAGTCAAAAATGAAAATCTGAAAGAATTTTTGTAATACTATACAGGGGGTCCCACTCGAAAGGAACCCCGGGAAAAGTGTGATAAACTCTTATAACAAGAAGAAATTAAACCAAATTTTATATCTTTATGTTATGTGACATATCTTTATGTTTGAGAAATGAGAAGTGCTGTAAGTAATCCCCCCACATGTACATACAGTTCAACACGGCACTGCATGTTCGCGTATGTTGCTGCCAGAATTTTGGACATCACTGCTTGGATTTCATGGTGGATGTCCAGACGTAACTCATCGATGGTGCGTGGTTTGTTCTGGTATGCATTACCTTTAAGGCGACCCAACAAAAAAGCAAAGGGGTTCAAGTGTGGAGAAATGATTCCACCGCACTCATACTCGCTATAGACGTGGGGCATGTTGCTCCATCTTGCTAGTACCAGCCGAGTGTTAGCTCCTCATCATCCAAATGACTCATAAACTAATGAAACAGTGCCTAGTACATTTCACTAATGAAAGTAGTGTAAAAAAATTGGCCTGGTGATGCGCTCTGTGATAATGCACAGAACACGCCCATCTTCTGCGACCTCAACAACTGCATGCTGGTTATCATTACTCCATAAACGTTTGTTTTGTTTAGTTGACGTATCTTGCGCTCCATCGCTATACTACGCGTGCAGCGCTGTGTTGAACTGTATATACAGGTGGGCGAAGATCATTTCTAACATCCCTTGTAATGTAGTTTCATTTCTCAAACATAAAGACATGTCATGTAAAAATATGGTTTCATTTTCTCTTATTATAAGATTTTTATCACATTTTCCCGGGCCCCTTTCGAGTGGGACAACCTGTAGCTGCCAGCTTTCCCGGATTTTCATCACACTTCCGGTTTCCTAGTAGATCACCGAATCTCCCGGTTCTTAATCTTCAGCCTTTACTAATGAAAATGTTCCCAGAAATAAATAAAATTTATTGAATTAATGAAACTTAAATTGTGCAAATTCCATTCCACTACTCTTATTGATGTTTGGAAAAAAAAAAATTTCTTATTAAGCTGTGTTTAATCTGAATTGCCTTAGTCTACTGTTGACGTTTCTAGAACATTTTTTTAAAGGTTCAACCAATATTTATGATACATAATTTATGTACGTAGTAATGGGTGCATTAACTGTTAATTGTATCTTTGTCATATTTAAAAGTAATTTGACAAATAAAAATTTTGTTTCCATACTAAAATATAAGAAAAATGAAATTAGCCAAAGAATATAAAACTTAAAATATCTAATTGAATATTAATATATTTTACATCAAAAACATATTTTAAGTAGTTGAATAACCTGAATCATTCATTATAAAATAAATTTAAGTCAGTTTGGAGAGCTTCTGAATTGGCGTTGCAGCACAGGCGTAATCCGTTCGGAAACTCCTGGTTTTTCATATTTCGTGTTGAGAGGTACACCATGTGGATAGGAAAATTAAATGTTGAAAATAATGTAATTTAATAATAGTATTTTTACATCTTTTGTTACGGTTAAACTTGAAATAAATTAGTTTTTATGAATAAAATTTTCATGAAATCATGAAGTTCTCAGTGCTTCTTTAATATTTACTTCTCTGAAGATCCTGAAGTATATATATATATATTTGTTTCATATATCAAAAGCTTAAAAACATCTATTTTACAGTATCCTTCTTCTTAAATTATTTAATAATCCTAAAATCATATAAATTAGTGTTACTTGTATTAGCTATGGCCATATCAGAATTAGTCAAATGTTCCGAGAAAAATTTGATAGATGAACTGCAGTGTTTTCTAGCCTTCTTTCGGACACACACATTAATCTAATTTTGTTCCGTTCGTCGAAGCACCGTTAGAAGGTCACCTAGTTATGGCATAAAAGCCCACTATTTTACTGTACGTGATATTTTACGGCTGACTAACACTGACCTTGAAAAAACATTTTTCGTGCTAAAGCAATCAAAAAAGATACGGAGAAAATTCGCGGAGTTCAAATCTAATGAAGACTGGTGATTGGTTCCTTAATTAAGAATTACAAATTTGCAATGACAATTTATCATATAAAATTGCCATAATATGAAATTCACGATATGCAGGTTTTTTTTTTTTTTTTTAGTTATTTTCTTTTTGATCTATATTGCTCAAATATGAGGGTATCTCATTTCTGCATATTGCATATTCAAACTAAATAATTTCACATTAAATCAGTAATTTTTCATGTTTATGAGGGCTAATGACATATTTTTTATTGAGAATTAATAGCAATCGACCATTTAATTGAAAAGTATCGGATTAGGGTATCAAATTCGATACGTGTCCAAAAGATTAATTTAATACATTAAATGCCAAGCTTGTTTTGTTTTCTTCCCCATTTAGTCCGCAATATCCGATTTCACCGATTTTTGGTCGGAGATACTATCGTCAGTCATTAGTGACTGATGTAGCCCCGAACGAAAAATTTATTGTCAATCACATGGTGCTAAATCAATTGTTAATTAAAGTATTATATTTTAGCACGACTTTTAATACTAAATGTCTACTGAATTGTAAAATTCTACCCAATGTTTAATAGCCAATATCATTTTGCATTGATTCAACACAGTACTGGAAGACAACTGCCGCACCGGACGGCAAGTTTTTTAGAACTTAGAGAGATAAAAATCATCAAAATTTAAAAATGGCAAATTTTAAGAATTTAAGGGAGGCTCTGGACACCAGAGTTTAGCAGCAGCAGAATTTTTAGAATTTAGGAAGACAGCTGAATGTAAGACTCGGTTGTAGGAAAAAATGTCACCCGGAAAATAAGGAACGGAAAAAATGTCCCCGGAAAATAAGGAAACGGAAAATAAGTCGCAGTTCGTTTGCAATTGGAAATATAAGGCATGTTTAGAAAGATCGCCAAGCTGGGTGATAAAAGTTTTACCTCAACAACCGTAACTTCGGATTACCGGAAACATGTGCGAGTAGAAGCAAGAAGGTTTGTTAGCTGCTGTTTCTCCGTTAAGGTTAAAAATAGAGGGGTGTTTAGCGGGGGAGGCTTTTGCAATGGTAGACAACATGGAGGTAGGAAACTTTCTTCCTACCTCCATGGTAGACAGTGGGGGAAGGCGTCTGTTATTGTCAGGTCATTAGCAGCTGCTCTCCTCGCACCGCATGTAGTTATAGCCTTAAGCTTCGGTTTAGTGAAACACTAATTGACGCATAATAGAAAACGAATTCATCTGAGCTATGGTATAAGAAACAGTTGTAGATGCAATTTCAAATTACGGTTTGCGATAAGAATAGGAATAAATTTTTTAACTAATTAATTTTCACATATTTTTTTTCCTCATATGATTTTAATTAAAAGTAACGTATCTGCACAGGAAACAATTGTTTAATTTTGCACTTAAATTGAAAGCAAGAATATTACAGTTATTAAAAATCAAGAGGATTATTTCAAAATTATTAGTCCAAAGGGGCTTTGTTCCTGAGGGACTATAGTTTTTATTTTGCGTTTTTGCGTCGAATCACTCTGGATGTCTCACTTTTCAAACTGTTGCCACCAAATATTATTGCCCTGTACTTGAAGAAATTAAATAATGAAAAATCTGCATAAACTTATGTATGTTTCTCGCATTGTGATAAAACAACGGTATCTAGAGCCATATAATTTTGAATGACGCAATCCTACTGCAAATATGGGCAACTAAAAGCCCAAATTTGAAATTTGGAATTTTTTTTATTGTAGATTTCATATTTTGTAGAATTTTAACGAATTTTTGATTAACAAACTCAAGAATTTCAAAGCAAGCAATGGCAACGTTGTACAGAAAAAAAAA
>KK112726.1:66963-78412 GCA_000611955.2 Stegodyphus mimosarum | reverse complement strand
TTTTTTGTATAGTGTTGCCTTTTCTCGCTTTTAAATCGTTGAGTTTGTTAATCAAAAATTCGTTCAAGTTTTACAAAATATGAAATATTTAATAAAACAAATTCCAAATTTGGGCTCCCAGATGCCCATATTCGCAGGAGGATTACGTCATTCAAAATTCGATGACTCTATGTTTTATCACAATGCGAGAAATATACATACGTTTATGCAGATTTTTCTTTATTTAATTTCTTAAAATATAATGCAAGACACTAACACTTATTGACATTATAAAATATCTGTCGTTTTATAAATTAACTGATGATATATCTTAGTGTTTAGAAAACTATATTTCATTTTACGGATAGATTAAATAAAAAAGAAAAACGGAATGCATAATATAATATTATCGTTAGATTCGTTAAACCGTAATAAAAAATAACACAATATACTACGCCAATAGTTCTACTTAAATTTTTACAATTTCTGAATTTATTAAGCTACTTAGTCCTGCAAACAAGCAGCTTTCGCGAGCCGTCTTTACTCACAATTCGTCATTTATCAACACTTTAATGTAAACAAACTGTTAGCTTCCAGTTAGGGATGGCTGAAATTTAGTTTGAAGGCCGGCAATCATTGATATAACAGAGGAGAAACATTTGCTCCCCGTGAACTCTTTCCTTCCGGGGGACGTGGGTCGGTTTCCTAAATGAAATGGGGAAGCAAAGGCGGGGGAGAACATACTATTTTCCTGCAGGCAAGTTGGAAAAAAACCTGCTCTGGAAATGACCTTACTCAGCTGCAGCCAGCTCAACAGCTTACCCTTAAAACCTCCCTCAAGAGAACTCGCGGTAACCCTGTCGGATAAATTAGAATTTGGCATGTTTCCAAAGTTCCGATTGGCGATAATATTTGGCGAGATTTTAGAGTTCCTTTTTTTCCGTTCCTTATTTTCCTAGTGACATTTTTTTCCTTTCCTTATTTTCCGGGGACATTTTTTCCGTTTCCCTTTTTTCCGGGTGACATTTTTTCCGCACACCTGTAAGACTCAGATTGGGTGGCAAATGACAAGAACCGGTTTTGGCCGTCGTAAAAGTTTCTAGAATATCCTACAAATGCTTGATTGAAGATTTAGTTACATTGTTGAATATAACAAAGCTGCCAAAAGGAATCCCTCTGAGGAGGATTTTTTGAAAGAAACTAGTACGTATTTATGTTATAACGTAGGTAGATATAAAAAGTTTCTTGCCTGTCATATAAAAAATTTTTGCAATAAATTCCTTTCGTAAACATGTAGTGGCAATACTAAATGAATAAATTTGAGTTTCGTAGAGAAATCGCATGCATTATTTTTTTAATGTTTGTAGAGTCATTAGGATTTTTTTTCTTTGATGTACGAGACATGAAAAATAGGCGATGCTCTCGCCGGGACTCGAACCTGGACCTCTTGAATACGCGCCCAGTGTGCTACCGTTACACCACGAAGGCATGCAGAAAGGAAGAAGAAAGTACCTTATATATTCACTGAATGAAGTGGTGTGCTGTTTCTTTACTAATGTTTGAAATTGAGTATCTTTCTGTGATTAAATTTTTCGCTAAAAAAGTTCTTAATAAACAAAAACGTTATAAAAAGTATATGGTGATTCTTCGTCATCTTTTTTGGCCGTGAAAGAGTTGGTAAAATAATTTCGCATAGACCAAGAATCCGTAGATGATTCACGTAAAGAACAACTATTGGAAGCTTTGACATCAGAAAATGTTCGTGTCTAGGATTAAATACTGGGTGATAGAAGATAAAAATCTAGCAGATGACAGTAGATTCGATCTATTTAAAACAACTGTTTTGCGCATTCTTCATTAACAAAGTTTCTGGAAGATGGATACCAAAATTCTTTCAGCAATTCAAAAACCGGCAGTTTGGGTTTAAGAAGCTTGAACATGCCCTACATTCCAGATTTAGCTCCAAGTGATTATTATCTGTTCTTGAAACTGAAAACTGACGTTCACAGAAGAAATATAATGATAAAAGTGGAGTGAAAAAAGTTATGGAACATTATGAGGAGAAAACTTCAGATTTTTTTGTCATCGGCGTATGTCAAATGTCGTAGCTTTGAATTTTCCGTCTCTGCGCTGTACGATAGACAAGTGTATTTTCCAAATTGTCATTGCTTATTTTCCAAAATACAACCATAGTAGGAATGATGGAACGCTTTGGCAGACGATATGCTTCCTAGATCCAGAATATTTTTGTAATACATAAACTGGATTCTAGACGGAAACAACCGTATTCTATTATTTATCTTACTATATAAATTCCTCCCGAGGGTCGACGTAGAGAACTCTGCGAAGCTACTGGCTAAGATCTGTACCTAGGCAGTCTCGGCCACGGGGGTATACAATTTATGAAACTGGTGGTTTTGGGGGCTCCGGAAAGGTCACTTATTGGCCGGCCCGGAGCTCGGCATGTCTTAGAGCAGGGTGGTTCTAGTAACTCGGGGGTAACTCCCTGGGTTTGCTGGGTAATGACCACCGGCGACGGGCTCGCCCGAGCGGCTGGTGGGTAGCAAATTGACGACCAGTGACGCCCCAAATTGGGTGCGTTGCGCCGACCTCCCAAGGTTCCGGAAAAGAAGTTGAACCCCGGCCTCGGTTTTGCGGGGGAAGGACCTGTAGTGCGATTAAGTTCGCGGAGCGGGGAATGCCAAAATTGTTGTTGTTGTTACTATATAAATATATTTTTTCATTGTGAATTTCTAGTACAAGTAGTTTTTGTCTGAGTAGTGTCTCTGTTCAGTTAAAAGGTAAAATGAAACTTTGGAACGGATTTGTTGAAAGAACATCAAGACAGGAGAGCAGATTAAATGAATGTTCAAAGGAAACGCAAAATGACATTATGATTGTAAGTAAACAACATAATGAAACGAGAAATACGGCGAAAAAAATACCGGGAAATCGAATCAGGCAAAATATTGTCAGTTTTAAAGAACAAAGAGAGAGAGCAGAAGATTGTGCAACAAAGTTTGGAAATGTAATTCAAATTATTGGGGGTGGGAAATATTGATTAAGTAAGAATGTAAACATGAAAAAGAAAACGGAGGAGAAAGAAGAAGCAACTTAGATTGAAAGGTATATAATACATGTAACATACTACATAAGTGATTACAATTTTTATTTCTGAAATTAAATTTTGTAATATTCTATAGAAATTTCTGTAGAAAATACAATTTTGAAGGTGATCCCGGTGAGAGCTCACAAGTCCCACTAGCGGGGAGGGGAGACGAATAATTATACCAACTCTGTTAATAGTTAACCTCCTTCACTCAGTAATACTCTTTAAATTATTTATGTTTTGCCAAATTTGTCGCAACATCATTCAAGGAAAGTGAGCGTAGTCGCATTTAAGTTGAAAATTCTTGCTTCATTGAAGATTTTAGCTTATCTTGCAAGGTTAATATTATTCACTTTGACTGCGAAGTTTCGCAATGCCAGTTAATGGCTTTTTTTAAAAATATATGTATATACATATATATATATATATATTAACTTTTCGAGATCACTTCATGCGAATAAATCAGGTTATGGCCTCAATATCCGCTACGACTTGTTTCACCACTGAAATTTCAAACTGAATCTTCAGTGTCGGGGAAATTAATAGAGCATTTAGATGTAGTTTCTGAATTTTTATTATTCCCCCTCCAATTTCAGCAGATTATAATCGATGTTCTCTAACTGTCAATCTTAATTTTCGTTTTCTTTCAGGTAGTACTTAGTTTTAGGTTTATATTTATTATACCTTTCAAGATTCTGATTGTGGTTTTATGATTTTTCAATATCATTCTAAATTTAATGAACCACAAATTATGTACTGTCCAACAGCAATAACTTGTTTCCCCCTCATAATTTCTATAGTTATAGTCCTATGTTTTCATTTTCTTGATTTTTCAAGGTAAAAAAAACCATTATAATGAGAAAACGAGCCAGCTCTATCTTAGAGAATCCTTTAGGAAGGCATTCTTCCTAAAGCAAGATAATCCTTTTGTGCTTTGCAGTGATCGCTTACCGTACCTGTTTTCTTAAAATCCACATAATAACTTTCCTTTCTGCCTTTTCACTTTATTTTGAAATTAAACTAATAGTTCTATTAGTGCAATATTTCTTTTGGCAGTTACTTCAATTGTCACTGATGTTATTTTTATATTGAATGTCTACCTCACTTTTCTTATGTGTAGTAAACTACTCTCTTATGTGTAGTAAAACTTGAATACTTGAAAAAAAAATTCTTCTGTTTCAAAATGCTTTTTGTTCAGGAAGAGGAATACTTCTGTACTCGAAATTACGCATTCGATCTAGAAACACTTAAATGAGTTAGAAGCCAAAATAAAGAAGCAACTTTAGACTGCGAAGAGTACTATTTTGAATTTTTTTTTATCCTCATTGCATTATATGTAAAATTGTTGTATTTTGTTATGTATAATGTAACACGAAAATATGAAAAGACGGTGCTGTGCCGAAAAAATGAGATTACAAGAGAAAGTGCTATTTAACATTGAGTAAATCGCCATCTCGATAAATTGTGGAGATATCGTCAAGTTGGCGATGATTTTGGCGACTAAATTTTGTCGCCAAACTTGGCTGGCTATCATTTGGCAACATTTTGGTCCGGCCCCTCTATCGCTGTAATAAATATTGTAATTAAATGACGGTAATTGATTATCTATGCAACTGTAACCGTATCTGACTCTCATATGTCTTCCTGTAAGTAATTTTGAAAGGTGCTACACATTTCTCTGAAAACCTGTATAAGACCGGAGAGAGAATCTGCTCTGACCTCTTGTCGTGAGTTAGGGGCAGATATCTCCCAGTTAGCTTTTCTCTTTAGATGCGCTTTGCATTCCGTTGTGTTTAACGTTCTTAGCAGTTTGAAGTGTAACTACTGATTATATTGTATGATACTCCAAAGAGTTGTACGACTATTTTTGTAGAAAGTTTCAGAACTGTGAAGTATTTCTTTTTATAAATTAAATTTTATCAACCTATCATCGGACCTGTGTTCATTCAATCTATTACGAACCTGTACGCACGCAACAATTTTTGTTACCAGAAATGGGATTGAATGCCAACAGAGCAATTGTTGAGAAATTAAGACAGCTGGTGGCAGCCTTTGCTGTATTCAAAGAAAAGATAAAAGTAGGGGAAAAAATCCGTTAAAGAAGATTTGAAAGCGGGCCGAGAAAAGATCGAAGCTGGTCAAGAAGAAAAAGCAAAATAGACACGGTGGAAGACAAAGTTCGACAAGGAGTTTTTGCTGAGGAACAGTAAATCAACAGAAGAAAGAGTTTTTGCTGTCCAACAACAAATTGATGACAAGGTTTCTGCTGCTGCCGCCAAGGAGACTGAAAGTTTAAAGAAATCCATAACGACAGCTGGTCACAATGCTGACACCTTTAAATTCGAACATATGTCATTCCGGTCCTCTCTGAAGATATCCACTTATGACGGAAAGACCTCCTGGCAGATGTACAAGACACAGTTCTCCATAGTGGCAAACGCAAACAGATGGGGTTTCGAATCTAAAGCCTGCCTATCGCCGCTTCATTGAGAACAGACGCAGTGCATATCCTTCAAACTCTTCTCGAAATCCAGAGGCTACACTTCGAAGCGCTGTCCGGCGCATTGGAGCTGCCCTTTGGGGAGAAGTGTTTAAAAGACTAGAGCTTTAATTAAAATTTTACCAACAGAATTGCGCGGAAACACTCCAGGAGCTCGGCACGGATGTTGAAAGGCTGTATCTCGCTTTTTTTTAACTGCCCAACCGAAACAGGGCAAATAATGTCCCTGCGATACATCATCAATGGCTTCCGTGATCCTGAGATATAGAAAGCTTTGAGAATGGTAATGTCAAGGATTTGAATAGCGCTTTAGTTTATGCTATGAAATTCGAGGCAGCTCAGCAAAGAACTTGTAGAGACCGCGACGCAATCACACCTGCTCTCGTCCTAGAACCACAGGATCAATTGACTGCTCGTCTAGACGATTTAACCAGACAATGCTTCGAGACGGTGTAAGAGTGAAAAGAAGCCGACTCTAGAGTACTGGAACTGCGGTGGTAAAGGCCACGTACGAAGGAAATGCAAAATTTGAATAAACATCATCTTTCGGATGTTCAAACCCGCCTCTCAAATTTCACTTATCTACCATAACTCCTTCTTGGTGTTCGATCAGCGTACGTTTTTCATGTTCAAACTCTATATGTTTGGACTCGTTCTGTTACGCAGAAACTTCTATGTATAAATCTTTGTGTTAAGTCTCAAATATCTGTGCTATATGGAAATAACCGTATTCACCTTTTTGTGCAGTATGCACCCACTGAATACAAAACAAAAAGAAAGGTAAAAGCAGTAGATGTCGTAACACACTGGGCCCACACACCACGTCATCAGCTCAGATGAAAATTAAGCAAAACTAACTGTAAATATAAAACATAAAACTGATAAAAGAAATAAATCAAATCAATTCATCTTCCACGGGAAGTCGGACCAGTTAATGAATTGGTCTTTTCATTTCACCTGAGACAATTCTTAAGCTCGCAAGGTTTATCCTAAGTTTATAACAGTTATTTTTAAGTTAAAGCTGCTTTCCTATATATCCCAATTTCAGCTTACAATTCCTTACCATAATGTGTTTTTAGAATCGCGTTAAATGCAAATAAGTAGTAGATAGTATTTAAGTCGAAGTTAACTGACTTCGAAAGAGAGAATCAGAGTATCTGACTAGCGCGCGTTTGCCTTTTGGCCACGTCTGTCTAAGCTGTTATTACGCTCGGCCGAACCAGGTACTCTTGATAGTTTCGCTAGATAGTTCGATATTTAGGGGCCAACTAGTTAGACTTATGTTAGCTTCGGCTAAATCTCTTTCGTTAGTTATTAGTCAAGTTCTTATTTCTTATATTTTTGAGTTTAAACCCAAGTGGAGGCGTTGTTGTACGTCCGGAGAAAGGGACCGACTGTACACCCTTAGTTTGAGCAATAAAGGGTAATTAACCCTTCTTGAGTGTTACGTTTCTGTTTCTGAACTTAAGCTATTATTCGCTTAGCAGTTCACTAGGTTCATCCACTCTTAGTTGATAGATAAAAGGGAGGGCCACTACAAGCTCACTGCTCTTACTCTATTGACAGTTCTTTTACAGGTGTGAATTACTCTTGCCATTTTCCATTTTGTTCACTTGCAACTGAGTCAAGTATTCTTTTAACCACGATTTCCAAAACTACTGAAAAATCTGTGTAACTAATTTCATCGTTTACGGATGGGAATTTTCTCATTCATAGAATCAGGTTGAGGAATACGTTTTAACACCGTACTAATAATAAAAGTGGTCCGCGGTAGTGACAGAAAAATCATTTGGAGCCTCAGAAGCAGCCACTAAAATACGGGAGTGGGATTTACGTTTTATGTGAAACTTCATGAATTTAACAGTTGCCGCCAAAATGAGGGTCTGACGGAATATTTACCATCCATTTAACGCTTTCATTGGTCAAATAAGTACCAATTGTCTCTATCGTACAGGCTTTTAATAAAATCGTTTCACAATCGCTGAATATTTCAATTGGCTTCCCTCGTCGAGCGATGAATCGTTAAGCATATGGGATGTTATCAGTATTTGAAATACAAGTTATTATATCCCGGAATATCCCCTTAACCTCTTAAATACATATTCCGACTGCTTAATGCTACATCCCAGTATATCCCCAGGAATCTTCCTTACATTCCAGTGACAGTGTGCGAAGGTATTGTGATGACCTAAAACCTACTTATTTTCCACAGATAGTTTCAGGTCCTCCTTCTATGATTACTAAGGCAAAATAAGAAATATTGAGAATATTTATACAACTTATTTTTTTAATTTAAATTACAATTTATTTAATAATTTTTAAATACATCTAAAACTGAGCAAGGGACTTAAAATGAATTCTTAATACAAAATATTATAAAAGAAAATTTTGCTTTAAAATATTAAAAATCTTTCTATCGTTTTAACCATTCACTAACCCAAAACGGAATTCTTCAATATATTCATAATTAAATTACTCTGCAAAATCAGTTCTGACGTCAGCTAATTTGCATTCAAAATTAAGCATTTAATAACGTTTAAGTAGTGGATCAGATATGTGTAAATTTTGAAATTCTGAACTTACGTCGGTTATGTTGATTGAATAATTATTTATGGCTACAATGTGATTGAGCAGTTCATGAGTTCGTCTTGCTATCTGCTGTAATGGCGCAGAAGATTTTCAAATCAGTTTTTTTTAATTTTTATAGAAGACATATACCTTTCAAATTTAAATGAACTGTAATTATCTAATGCCCCTTACATTTTTACATCTTCGCAAATATGCAGTAGGCCGTGAACATTATGAGAAATATATTGTTTTCCATAAAAAAGCCCAAAATTTACTACGAAGAGATTTAATAGAGACTGTGCGTATTCAGAATTGCCGTCTGATTTGGTACTTTTCATAAGAGTCTAATCGAAATATGAAGTAGTAAAAAAAGATCATATAGCCTTTTTGTCTAAAATTTCTTTCAAAACAACTAGGCCAATATACAATAAAAATTGGCGGTATTCTATTTCCAATGTTTCAATTTTTTAGGATCCTTAGTTTTCTCGCAAATTCAATTGCTGCATAAGGCTTTAAACTAGTCAATTTTTTTAATTAATTCAATATTTTTATGTGGTAATCGGGCTTGTAAGCTGCCTCCACCTATCCAACTATTAATCATTTTTCGTACTACTTTTCCTCCTAAGCACACAAGGCGCATAAAGTCTAACGGAATATTTATTGGTTCTATATTTGGAATATTCCTTAAAATGGGTTAATCGTTGTGGTAATCGTCATCAGTCAGTTCTTCTTGAGACATGAAAAATCGGTATTTTGATATAGTTTACCAACAGATCCTGGAAAACGTCGTACCCTGTTGTTAATATACTTGCCAACAATACTGCATTTCGAACAACATGAATACCCAGTATGTCCTTTAGTACACAAAATATACGATTTTGCTGCCGCGTTATATACAATATTATTCACAGAAAATTTTATTTTATTTTCATTTCCGAAGTTAATACCTTCATTAGATATTTTCACAGTTCCGTCCATAAATTCTTTTAAAAATTCATTAGCTTTTGGTTTTGAACTACCATAATATGCACCCACGGTAAATACGTTTCCGGTAGAAATAGTTTTCATAAAAACGGGTAGAGAATTATTATTTAATTTGAACATAGATAAACCAACCATATTTATTGCTATTTCTATACAAAATAACTGAGGCAAAATTTGAAGGATTTTTAAGCATTTTATTACTTTGAATTTCTAAGCCGAAGTTTACATAGTTTCCATTTCCCATTCTTTTTATAAAGGAATTCCTAGGAGTGCCTACAAGTGTACGCGCATGACTTGGTAAATTGTTAAAGCGTTTATGATTCTTCAGAATTTTTAATAATGCACTCAAAGCATTCTGTTGATTTGGAATTTTAAGCTCCATTCCATTAATTCCAAAATCGAGTTCACACAAGTAGTGTGATTTGAAATATTGTATGAAATATCTTTCATTTCCCTTTTCTGTTCGAATGAAATAGATTCAGTACCTGTCTTACCAACTTCAAAACAAGCATTACAGATCGAAATGCAAGGTATATGAGTTTCATATTCCGAATCACAGTTTGAACTGGAACTTAAAGGATATTTGCTACCGCGAAAATTCGCCATGGGCTTTTTTACATAATTAAATGCTACTTCATCTTCTGATAAATCCGATAATATACGTTGATTTATTTTCCTATAAATCTGTCTTTTAGATATATGAGATGTTTTTTTAGTTCTGATCATTTTCGTAGAATAAAGGAAAAATTTAGGAACTTACTTTTCGCACTCTTTCAATGAAAATCGTCCTGCAACGCTTGTTTGTGAAGTCAGTTCCTAACTGGAACAGAATTTGGAACGACGGCAGTTAACGTTTAAGCTTCAGCAGAATAGCTGAATTCCAGAAATCAAAAAGTAAATACGTTCACTTTTCCTCTTTGTGCGGTTCTTCAAGGGTATCACTGTTAAGGAGCAATTAACACCGTTGGGGTCATTCTCCGTCGAAAGTGACTTCAGATTTCAGATGAGCTTTTCGTTTCTGCATTCTTTGTCATGAAGAGGTGGTCCATTGTAGGGGATACAAAGAAGAGAAAGCGACGCAAATCAAAGACGTTTAACAAAAGAGAATTTTCTTGGGGCATCGACTACAGAAAAAACGCTTAGAGGTGTTACATTCAGAGCAGAGCTCAGTTTCTCAAAAGCAAAGAAAAGGGGCAGTTTTACGAACATTGGTAATAATGGAAGCAAAGATTTAAGATTTTCAACTTCAATCGTTATTTATGGTTGTAGGAAAAAATGTCACCCGGAAAATAAGGAACGGAAAAAATGTCCCCGGAAAATAAGGAAACGGAAAATAAGTCGCAGTTCGTTTGCAATTGGAAATATAAGGCATGTTTAGAAAGATCGCCAAGCTGGGTGATAAAAGTTTTACCTCAACAACCGTAACTTCGGATTACCGGAAACATGTGCGAGTAGAAGCAAGAAGGTTTGTTAGCTGCTGTTTCTCCGTTAAGGTTAAAAATAGAGGGGTGTTTAGCGGGGGAGGCTTTTGCAATGGTAGACAACATGGAGGTAGGAAACTTTCTTCCTACCTCCATGGTAGACAGTGGGGGAAGGCGTCTGTTATTGTCAGGTCATTAGCAGCTGCTCTCCTCGCACCGCATGTAGTTATAGCCTTAAGCTTCGGTTTAGTGAAACACTAATTGACGCATAATAGAAAACGAATTCATCTGAGCTATGGTATAAGAAACAGTTGTAGATGCAATTTCAAATTACGGTTTGCGATAAGAATAGGAATAAATTTTTTAACTAATTAATTTTCACATATTTTTTTTCCTCATATGATTTTAATTAAAAGTAACGTATCTGCACAGGAAACAATTGTTTAATTTTGCACTTAAATTGAAAGCAAGAATATTACAGTTATTAAAAATCAAGAGGATTATTTCAAAATTATTAGTCCAAAGGGGCTTTGTTCCTGAGGGACTATAGTTTTTATTTTGCGTTTTTGCGTCGAATCACTCTGGATGTCTCACTTTTCAAACTGTTGCCACCAAATATTATTGCCCTGTACTTGAAGAAATTAAATAATGAAAAATCTGCATAAACTTATGTATGTTTCTCGCATTGTGATAAAACAACGGTATCTAGAGCCATATAATTTTGAATGACGCAATCCTACTGCAAATATGGGCAACTAAAAGCCCAAATTTGAAATTTGGAATTTTTTTTATTGTAGATTTCATATTTTGTAGAATTTTAACGAATTTTTGATTAACAAACTCAAGAATTTCAAAGCAAGCAATGGCAACGTTGTACAGAAAAAAAAA
>KK112726.1:0-63732 GCA_000611955.2 Stegodyphus mimosarum | reverse complement strand
TTTTATAAATTAACTGATGATATATCTTAGTGTTTAGAAAACTATATTTCATTTTACGGATAGATTAAATAAAAAAGAAAAACGGAATGCATAATATAATATTATCGTTAGATTCGTTAAACCGTAATAAAAAATAACACAATATACTACGCCAATAGTTCTACTTAAATTTTTACAATTTCTGAATTTATTAAGCTACTTAGTCCTGCAAACAAGCAGCTTTCGCGAGCCGTCTTTACTCACAATTCGTCATTTATCAACACTTTAATGTAAACAAACTGTTAGCTTCCAGTTAGGGATGGCTGAAATTTAGTTTGAAGGCCGGCAATCATTGATATAACAGAGGAGAAACATTTGCTCCCCGTGAACTCTTTCCTTCCGGGGGACGTGGGTCGGTTTCCTAAATGAAATGGGGAAGCAAAGGCGGGGGAGAACATACTATTTTCCTGCAGGCAAGTTGGAAAAAAACCTGCTCTGGAAATGACCTTACTCAGCTGCAGCCAGCTCAACAGCTTACCCTTAAAACCTCCCTCAAGAGAACTCGCGATAACCCTGTCGGATAAATTAGAATTTGGCATGTTTCCAAAGTTCCGATTGGCGATAATATTTGGCGAGATTTTAGAGTTCCTTTTTTTCCGTTCCTTATTTTCCTAGTGACATTTTTTCCTTTCCTTATTTTCCGGGGACATTTTTTCCGTTTCCCTTTTTTCCGGGTGACATTTTTTCCGCACACCTTATTTATAGAATAAAATAAAGTAATAAAAACTGTTGAGTTTAAAGAATGAGTTTAATTTAAAAATAAATTCTTTTTAGTTTAAAGTTTGAACATCTATTTAATCCGTTATCTAATTTTGAGTTTTTATAACAACATTTAACTGTGTTATTTACCTTAAAGAAACATGCTTACTGCATTTTCTGGATGTTACAAAAATTAATAAAGCAGTAATTATTGCTAAATTATGTAGTATTGTCGGCATAACGTATAAGATTGGAGAGGGCTGGATATATTTTTTTCGCCCTTTGTTTAGAAAGGATCGGATATTTGTATGGCTAAAGAGCTTTTTGAGGTAGCAAAGTGAGGTTTGAGTAGAGTAAGAGCTTAATGTTACTTCTTCCCATTCTTAAACTTCATTTTCCTATTATAGAGAGGTAAAAAATAAGTTATACTGCAGTCGTTTTGAGAGACTAAGTGTCGTTGTTAAAGTACTTACCAGAAAATGAACGAAAAAACTGCAGTGAATTTTTTAGCCCAATAATATTATTCTTCTGTTTATAAATTCAAATTGAAGCAAGTTAAGGCTTGTACAGACTATGTTTTAACTGCGTCTTCTGTAAACTCAAATTTCGTGAGTTAAAAAAAATTCTTGTTACTTATTACTGCACAGCACTAAACATCATTCAATACTAACATAATAGTGTAAGAGATCAAAAAGTATTTTTTTATTCTGCGGTTTCAAAGTACAGTTATTTCTATGCTAAGAACTAGCTAATGGAACGATTTTGGAATCTAAATCCTTTCAGTAATAAGTTTTGCTCTAAAATTTTCGATGAATTTAATTGAATACTTTTATAACTCGATACAAGTAAGTGCATGGTTCAGCCATGACTTGATGCCCCGCATGCGTATTCCCAAGCAACTAAATGCTACATTATTTCTAATTAGTGCCGCAGGGACTGGAAAGTGGTCAGTGACTGATTGCCGTACCGAAAGGCCCAGGTTCGAATACCGGAGAAGGCATAGATGTAAATTGTCTGTACCCTCATAGGAGGCAACGGTGGCCCATCTATTACTCTCATAATAAAGTGACCACCACTTCCGGTCTTAATAGCGGCCATTGCCTCTAACGGCTAGTGCCGGCCGTTGGAAATTTAAAAAAAATATATAATTTTTGATTATCTTGATTTAAGGATTTATGGCAAAGCACTCGAGGGCAGTCTAACAAAGGAAAGGAATATCTTTACTAACCACTTTCTCTTTTTAAGAGAGATTGGCTCGTTTATATACTATATATAGGAAAAAAAAAACATGAAAAATCTCATGCAGCCAGTTCGTTCCTCAAAATCTGAATCTTGTCGAACTACCAGAGTTTAGCGTTTTACTTCTCTACAGCCTGAAGGATTAGTTACTTAAAGCATAGTACATCATGGCCATCCCTTCAAAGGATAACTGCCTTCGTGAAAGATTTGATGGAACCTGTAACGTAAATAATGTTTGGGTTCAAAGATATTAGCAAAATATCTAAAATAATGTTTAGAAAATATATGATATAGCAATTAGAATTTATTCTTAAACACACTTTCAATATGAAACTCAAAATAGCTGGAAACACGTGCATATAATTTGTAAGAAAATGCTCTGATCGCTAGGCACTGTGAAACAGCAACAAAAACTTGAATATATTTCTAGTTTAACTTACAGCCAGCATATACAAGACAAAAATAAGTGTAAGCATAGCAATTAAATTTTTATATGCAGAATATCCACAGAGTAAGATCTTTATTCTCATAATTTGATTTGCGTGTAGTGCAAGGTTATTTCAATATTTTCAGATATCAATTTCCATAAAAAGTACAGTATTTTCAATGAATTTAATGAATAATCCCTCCGGCTCTCTTTCAACTCATTCTAAGTCGCTAGGGAGGCTATTAGAGTGCTTGACTATCTCCTTCACAAGCAATTGAAGAAGCATATGACTTTAAAATGCATATGAAATTTTAAAAAATTGAGCACTTTTAATGATTTTAAGGGAAAAAAAGTACGAAAATTAAGCATACGAATTATTTAAAAAATATTTTTCCCGCCCCCCTTAATATAACTTACTAAAGAAAATTTTCTTTCTGCGCTGTTAGTCAAATTTTAACTCATATATGGACACATAGATAATCAATTAAAGTTTGATTAGCATTAGTTCTGTGATTTTAATAATTTATAGTAGATGAAAGCAATTATATAAATAATTTATCTTATGTGAACACAAATGTTTACGCTCATTTTATTTATAAATGTAGGAAATATTTTAGGAATAGCTGATTCATTGAAAGCCCCTTTCAGAGTACCTACAGCCATAAATTTACAAAAGTGTCAAGAACAGATATTTTAATATTAAAATTAATGAAAAAATAGCAAGTCTAACCCCGATACTATAAAAATATATTTTCTAAATGTAGTTCAATACGCAATTCTTAAAAAACATAAATAAATAAAGAGCTTATGCTTTTGTACGAGCAAAGTCGAGCTTTGAATTTTCTTCTAATCTTAAGATGGGCTGAGAATAAATATCCTCATAGCCTTAACGACAGAAGTCTTTAGGAGTATTTAGTATGTGCATCCTCAGGATGATAAATGATAAAGTCCTGAAGATATCTGAGAAAAACATCCTCAGGAGATCATATATCCCGGGACATTGCGTCTTGAACAGGACATCCTTAAGATGTTGATTTACGAAGTCCTCAGGATATCTGAAAATCAACATCCTCAGAAAATCTTTTCATATCCTGGGACATTGCGACTTGAAGAGGACATCCTCAGGATGTTGACTTAAGAAGTGCTCAGGATATCTGAGAATCAACATCCTCAGGACATCCTAACTGTTTTTCGGGACATTGCGACTTAAGTAGGATATCCTGAAGATGTCTTGTGTTATGAGGGTATCATTTCCCAATTTTTTGAATACTTTTTTATTCCAGAATTTTATTGTTAATTCTAGGAGATTTATGTAAAAAGGAGGTTTTAGGGGATCTCAAAACTACAGTTGAAGGAAATCAGTTTAAGAGCTAGGGGTTTGATTAAATTGATTCTCTCGATCCCACTGCTCGTTAGATTCTTTCAGCTGTTCGCTCCACCCTCGTGAAACCATTCTTCATAAAATCCCTATTCTCGATCTTATACATAAAAATTATTATGTGTGAGTGATGAATTGTATAAAAGAACTTATTCATTTCAGTGAACGAACAAGTAATATTTGATCCCATAAAATTTTCGCCCGCTTCTATTCTTATGCTGCGCAGGTGAAGTTTGACTGTTTCCTTAGAAACCTAGAATTGTTCACAAAGTTCATCACATGTTTGTCTGTGCTTCTCTGCGATGATGAAGATACTGAAAAATGTGTGTACAATTCTTATACTCCCACCCGGATTAACGTTTTGAGTAAAAAGGGCTTATGAATTGATTTGATTGAACGACTTTTGCTGAGCCTCTTATGTTTACCTCACATACTGGTATGCTGTCTTCCACATAAAGGTAAAATATTGCTATTTTATAATTTTAAATTATTTATAGAAAGTTCGAATAATGCTTGGCTAGTACTGTGTACTTACTAAAATCTCAAAAATTGTTCATGAATTTCAGCAACTTATATCTTTGTAAAACTGTGACGTTTAAAAATTTCCAGCGGCCGAGCGGTAAAATGACTGAACACTAGTGGTTACACCAAGGTTCAATTCTAGGCTGGCTGCATAGGCGTTTCCGTTGGTTTTCCCATGTATAACGTGAATATGAGCTAACTTCCCTTAGAAAGTCCTCCCCGAAGGCATCCCTTCCTTTAGGCAGATAGCCCTTGCTTGCTTTGCCGTAATGAAATAAGGCAAACCAAATAAAACAATTACTTCTTTAAAACTCTCTGAATGGGTTGTTAGACGACTTACCATCCCCCAAATAATTCCCGCTGAACACTACAATAAATTTATATACAGACTGTGTCATAAATAAAAGTATTTAGTGAACTAACATACGGCTAGCAAACTGTATGAAAGTGGTTATATTATTTACCAATGAAAACCAATAGCTTCATGCTCAAAAAAAGGGCTCATCTTAATCATACTATGGCTCATCTTTTCTTCCTCACTAGCTTGCAGACGGTTCTCAATTCTAACACATATAAACTTCTTGAGCACTCCATAAAAAAAATCTATTTAGATGCACATCATTGGAAACCTGCTGTTCCAAAATGTTTGAGTGGCTGTAAGTCTAAAGAAGACTTAACACTACACCTGTTTTATTTCTTTATTTCACGGATGGTCTTTTAACTTTTAATTTCGCCATGGATTTGAGTAAACCAAATATTTGCACACACGCATCAACGCATTTCAAATCAAGCTTATCAAAGAGAAGAGCTTATCAAAGACAAGATCATTTAATACAATAAACATATCTCGCAACAATAATCTATCTATATATATAAAAAAGAAAGTTTGTTGGTTGTCCTCTAATAACTCAGTCGCTACTATAGCTATCGTCAGAAAACTTTCTACAATTCTTTTCTGTGTCCTGGAAAAGGTCGATGTCCACTTTTTTCCAAAAAAAAAAAAAGTAGCTAAAGTCAGAGATATTAATTAAAAACTCGGAAAAACAATAATTTTCGCCCTCATTTTTTCGAGTGGCAACACTCTCGCAAGCTGGAGATGAAAATCTGCTCACCATCGACATTGCTTATCTTAAGATATGCCACTACATCGCTATATTGCTATTTTCAACGCTGTTTTGCTACTCAACAAAGATATGCCTCACTCTTTCAGTGATGCCTGCTTTAGTATTGCCGCAACGGAACTTACATCACATACGTGCAGAAGTATTTCCTGTATTATCATGGATGAAACTTTTACTATTAGGAACCAGTAAGGATGTAGAGACATTAGGTATTTTTGGAAGCAGGAGACATGAAAAATATGCAATGCCTTCGCCGGGGATCGAACCACGGACCTCTGAAATACCGGCTCAGTGTGCTGGCCATTACATCACGAAGGCACGCTAAGAATGTAGGAGATATACCTCATATACTCCCCTTTTTAAAGGGCGACTAGGGTTTTAGGGGACCTAGTCGCCAAATCCTGGGTGTGGAGAGTCATCATCCACAACCCTTTTAGTTCGGACGCCACTGTAGAGACATTAGGTATTTTTGGAAGCAGGAGACATGAAAAATATGCAATGCCTTCGCCAGGGATGGAACCACGGACCTCTGAAATACCGGCTCAGTGTGCTGGCCATTACACCACGAAGGCACGCTAAGAATGTGGAAGATATACCTTATACGGATAATAATAGATGGGTAAAGACCTTCAGGTCGTACACCCATTATACGAGTGACGACCTAAGACCTATGAAAATCTGCTTTATTTCAAAAGTTGTTGCCACTGTTCGCTTTCAAATATTAGACTGTTAATAAAACAATTCTAAGTTTTACGGTGAAATAGAAATAGCATTGCCAAACATTAAATACATTATTCCCGATTTAAAAAATTCGTGGGAAGCCATTTCGGCTATTCCCATCTTCGTACGGCTTTAATCAGCCGAGATATTAATTAAAAACTCTGAAAACACTAATTTTCGCACTCGTTTTTCCGAGTGGCAACCGACTCGCACGTCGGCGATAAAAATGTTTTATTTCGAAAAGTGGTATTACTGTTCGCTTTCAAATCCTAGGGTTTGTTAATCAAAAATTGGTAAATTTTACAAAATCTATGCATATAAAGAAGAATGCCTGTTTGTGTTTGTTTGTTCGCGTTATTGATTTATGATCAATTATGATAAATATTTTGTCACATTTAATCGACTAATATTGAGTATAGGTGAAATATTGGATGGAATTTGAGCTTTTACGACCATTTGATTAGAAAGACAAAAATCATTAAAAGCTGCCTGCCATTGTTGCTGATATAATGAGAGAGAATTAGCTTATTTTTCTATGTAAATTTTTTATGTGGGTTCCATATCGCCCATCAGCCCGAAAAATGTATGACTATAAATCGTATTTTTTGCACCGTTATTAGAAAAGGATTATAGCGGTATCGTTCACTCTGTTGCTAGATCCATTCTCTCAATCTAACTTAACTGGCATCGGGTACTTCCGCTAGTACAGTAATAATTTCACTTTTCAGTGTAGTTCTCAAGTCCGAGAGTATCAAAATTTAAAATAAGATGACACCTGTTAGTGAGCTATCCTGAAAGTGATTGCATTTCTTTAAATAAAAATAGATATCGGATCATCAGTAAAGTAAATCACTTTGGAAAACACTGAGCGTTACCTTTTCAAGGTAAATCTTCTCGAACCGTGAGTGATCGTCCTAAGGAGGTTTCACTAAATGTTTTATTTTATTCCTTCAGATGTAATGTGAATGATTTCCTTTTGCATTCTGTCTCTTAAATAAACGGCAAAATTCTCCCCCAACACATGTGACGCCTGTATTGATGCAAATGTTCTCCCATTGTCGAATCAAATTTGATGATAATTTCTAATTTTAACAGTGCTCTTTAATATATTTCAGCAGTTTTATTTTGGTACTAATTTCTTCGCAGTATTCAATCAGTCATTCATTTATTATTTAAGAAATTCGTTAAGTTAGATTTATTTTAAATCGTATTTAATGTACGTGTTACTTATTTCATGTTTAGCATTATATATGCTTACAGATGCCGTATGTAGCATAGTATTATTGGGATTACTGAAAGTTGTCAAAATAATAGTCATTTCTGAGAGTGCAAAATTCGAGCTGAATGTATTTAAATTTGCTATAACGCACTATTTATTAAGCCAGAGACGGCCCGGTTGCACCGGGCGGTAAAATTTATAAAATTTGGAAGGAACTTGCAGAATTTAGAAGCCTCAGAAAACGGGAGCAAAAAAACCTAGCTCTGGGCCAGTCATGCATCAAACGGTATATCAAAACAAAGCGGCTAACTATCATAATTTACTCTGGCACCACCAGTGGGCGAGTAGTTAAGGCCGTTAAATACTGGGAGTTTGGTTTTGGTTCCAGGCAAACGGGCTGACTTCATGGCTGGTTTAAATGGCTCTCCCCTTGTGTAACGTGAATACGAGCCAGTTTGTCTGCTAAAATCCCACACTGAGGAATCCTTCCTGTCGGGCAGATACAAATAAAAATAGATATCGGATTGAAATAAAAATAGATCCTTCCTGTCGGGTAAAGATAGAAATAAAAATAGATCCTGTTGTTATACCTACAATAAAGATAAAAATAAAAATAGATCCTGTCGGGTAAAGACAGAAATAAAAATAGATCCTTCCTGTCGGGTAAAGATAGAAATAAAAATAGATCCTGTCGTTATATCTTCAATAAAGATAGAAATAAAAATAGATCCTGTCCGGTAAAGACAGAAATAAAAATAGATCCTTCCTGTCGAGCAGACAGAAATAAAAATAGATCCTTCCTGTCGAGCAGACAGAAATAAAAATAGACCTCGTGTGCTTCAGTATCCGAACCTACCGTACATAATCGTAAATAAGACCTCCTTTTTCTTGCTATATTTTTGTTCGGAAATTTATAAGAATATTTTGATAAAGGTATCTTGATAAAATAAAAGGCAGAATGGCAGGAGGCAATTAAATTATCATAATATAATAAAGCTTTGAGCAGATATTAAAATAAATCCCAAAACTTGGTACTTACACTGAAATCAGGAATTGTAGTACATAATTATATCCGGGATGATTAAACTATTGTCATAGCTAAAGCTGTTTTAATCACTCTAAATAACATGATTTGGACATATTAAAAAATTATTCGATTAAATGCCATTAAATGTAAGAAGGAAAAGTTAAATTATTCAATTAATTATCATATTCTGCAATTCTTACTTGGCGATGAAAATGCATGTGGTGTTTGCCAGAAAAATAATGGGAAAACCTAATATATAAATAATTTTTAAAAAATGCCTTGAAAAACGTCTTTCACTAGAACCTGTTCGAGAAAAAAATCAACTATTTTAATAACGGTAATTTCTTATCAATGTTTACCAAACATACTTTTGAATTTCAAAGATAAAGAATGATAATGATAGTGTATTGATCTTTGAAATCTGATAAAATAAGGAATAATTGCTTAGTTGACCCTCAAAAAGATGCATTAAAAAAATTCAAGACTGATAGCAATGATAAATGTATGACGAAATATGAGATGAATCAGAAATCATTGAGATGATTACTTTGTAGTTACACACTAGTATGCATGTAGGTCAAAATTCATTTGCAGATTATGAGAGTCGTAGACTCGTAGATCTGGTACCTTTTTGATTCCAAACCTCCTTTAGACGGAATTTTTGAAAAGCAATATACCGCATATCTTTGTGCAATTTTTCCTCTAACATTTTAGCGTTAAGTATTTGAAATTTTTAAAATATTCGCATAATTTCCTCCTTCTTTTATAGTTCATAATTTTGCCGAGAGATAATTTATTTGTAAATTGTATTCTCTTGATTATTTTTATTTTTATTAAATCTACTCAATTTTCGTGTATGCGTATTATACATTCCTCTTATTTTATTTTCCCTTGCATTTATTATTTGAAACATATTTTCTGCAGATCCTTCGTTGAGCTACCTGGATATGGCAGGTGTTCGCATACTTTGGAAACATTTGATTTCGCCAAACGGTATTTATTTGCGGCCCAGCTTATTGTTGACTTATCTATTGATGATATATTCAATATTTCGAAATCCAAGTCTTTTGTTCGCCCCCTTCTTCTTCCTTTCTCCAATGAGTAGCCTTTGGTAACAGCCGTCGAATAACTTGCATAAAGATGATCTCAAGGAACATAATCATAAAAATATTCATATTATTTCTTTTCCCTTATGGGCTAGCTCACATATAGTGAAACAAAAACAGATGGGAACTGACACCTTTGTGGTCGCCTTAAATTCTCCTCATATATCCAAAATAGTACCCAATACTGCATGAAAGAATTACATTTTTCTCGCTAGATTTTGTTTAACAATGTCCATATCCCAGTTAATCCCCATGATATATTGAAAGATATACTTAAACTCTTTTAAATTTATGTGTTACTGGAAGAGAAGTATGCCGGTGTAGAATTTAAATTTACTCAATAAATTAGCTTTAGACTGCCATAAATTTTGAATAAAATTATCATTTCGAAGGCAGTAAGACCCTTTTTTTATCTTCAGAAAAAAAAAGAGTTCTTTTTCCTTCCGAAGAAAATTGGATGTATGTGTAGCCATACAGAAAAGAAAAATACAGTACCCAAGACGAAGAGTAGTTAAAGGCTTATGTACAGTAAAGCATTTTAGGCACTGTAATTTAGTTAAACATTACCATCCTGTACTTGTGTTACCTTAGAACTTATTCTATAGTAGTGCAATACTTAGATACTCTCCCGCTTGACGAACGAACATCCAGAAAAGGAAGGAATTTTGGATACACCGAGTGGAACAAATTTTGAAGCCGGCCAAGTGAGGTGATGAAAAATACCGACCCATTCAATCACGCTTTCAGGAACTACATAAAAGCAATCCAAAGATTTTCACATCTGGCATTGAATTCATAACTTTGAGAATTTCAGTTTTCTGCATAAAGTTACAGTGCTTTTAAGAATTCTGCCACCAGTTTGCAAGCACTGAAGTTCCTCTGATTCTGATAAATTCTGATAAATTTCTAAACAGCATCCTTTCAACAAGGGAACAGCTCTACCAATCAAATCTAAATTTAAGTGAAAGCCATCGTTCACATAAAAAGAGGACACATAAAAAAAGGAATTCAATCTGCCGTCTACCTGCCAACGCAAAATGACTGTACTTGAAATCAAGGAAAACACAGAAACTAGGTCAGTGAGTATTACCCAAATATTCCACCAATGGTTGGAATACTCTCCCTTCATAGAAGATTTTCTTCGTTTATGAAGAGCTACAAGGTCAAACCTGAAACCTAGCTGAAGTATAATATTCGGCTGTCACAGAAAGACACTAATTAAGTTTTCAAGCCTCCACTGTTTTCTGAAAACAGAATCCAGCTTGGAATTATTGTCAAGTAGTTGCGACTGGCATTACTTTTGCAAGCAAATTTTTTTAATATTTAGCATAGCTACCCTGCTCGACATTGAAAATGCAACACCAAGAATGAGTGGTCAGAAATTTATGTAAATTTTAGAGTACACGCACGTCACTGAGTTATGCGAATGATGTGAAATGCGCAACTCTTCGACGCATGTGAAGTAAGATATAAAGGAAGGAACGTGCAGAATGGGCAATGTTCGTGTCGTTATTTCTGCCAGACGAATTATCGAAGAAAGTTGGCTTTTGTCCGGGAGGATATGTGTAATAGGAGAGAATGCCAAGGCCGCCGTCAACGAAGGCACTTCCAGCAGATAGACGATTTTACGAGGGGTATGGGGATCGGACTGAGAAGGGAGGGTTGGTCCTTACGTCAAATCTCAGCTGATACCGACATGGATGCGAGCACGGTGCATCGGCTATGGCGAACTTGGTTGGAACAAGGGAATGTGGGAAGAAGGAGGGGTGCAGGTGCAGCCAGAGTGACGTCAGCAAGCGTGGATCGATGGATCCGCCGACAAGCTGTGGCAGTCCCGCGAGTCACTTGTACCGCGATTCTGCAAGATACCCTGGATGTTCCTGTGTCGACCAGAACCATTTCTCGTCGATTGGTTGAACGTGGCCTGCACTCACGGCGTCCGTTAAGAAGACTTCCATTGAGCCCACAGCATAGACGCCAACGTTTAGAATGGGGCCGGACTGGAGCGATGTGGGGGACTGAATGGCGAAATGTCGTGTTCTCAGATGTGTCACGCTTCTGTTTATCCAATAACAGTCGCCGCATACGTGTGTGGCGTCGACGTGCAGACAGATCTAATCCGACAGCAACTGTGGAACGCCCCACCGCGCGACAACGTGGCATAATGGTTTGGGGCGCTATTGTCTACAACCAGGTCACCTCTAGTTCGTATTCAGGGCACCATGACGGCCCAACGATACTTGTCTAATGTACTGCGGCCAGTGGCAATCCCCTACCTTCAGGGGCTGTTAACGCCCGACCACACAGTGATCTCATCTGCCAACATGCTCTGCAAGGTATATAGATGCTTATCTGGCCACCGTACTGTCCTGACCTGTGACCAATCGAACATGTGTGGGATGTGATTGGACGCCGTTTGCACTCTGCCTCTGCCTCGTTCAAAAGACGAACTAAATGGGTGAAATGGTTGAAAATGGTTGAAAGGGAATAGAGAGCCATCCCTCAGGACACCATCCGCACTCTTATTGACTCTATGCCTAGATATGTTTCTTCGTGCATCGCTGTTCGCGGTGGCCCTACATCCTACTGAGCCGACGCCGTTCTCGCTCTGTATTCTGACTATCATTTTGAAATAAAGATCACTTATTGCTGCTTGCTGTCTCTGTCTTTTTTCCAAATTTCATCACTTTTTGGCCACTCCTTCTTGGTGTTGCATTTTCAGTGTCGAGCAGTGTATTTCGAATATTGAGTAGAAAGGCATTTGATGAAAGGAAAGGATTTTGTGGTGTCGCTGTACGGCCATTTTAAATGCAGAAAACAGAATACAATACAGTAATCTTCTGATCCCAAAGCTATCCTTATGAAGTCTGCAATAAGGAATAGGCTTGCTTATGTGAGCAAATCGCGGCTGCTGATATCACTGCATGGCAGTAACAGCAGTCACCATCAACTTTATGGCATTTTTTGCCTATTAGCATTCACAATTAACAATCTTCAGACGTTGCAGTTTCCCTTGGACAACTGACTAATTGTTCCCATAATTCAGGAAAGTAGCTTTAGATTTTTCAAATCTTTCGAATATGTTGAGAAACATTCAGCTGTCTGCAGACGTCCCCTTAAAGTTATGTATTTCGAATCTGTTGCTTCCTGTTCACCATTTCTTGCTTTCATATAAGCATGTTGTGCCGCAAATTTTAATTACGTTGATGTATCTGAAGTAACTGTTATCAAGGTTTTTATTTAAATGAAATGATTTGAACTTAGATTAACAAGGGCAGTTTAAAAGATTCTTTAATTTATTCTCTTACTTCGTTACACTCAGTTCTTAGTTTTCTCACGAAGAGCAGCGAGTATTTTTCTGAACATCTGGATCGAAGCGGGGGTTAAATTACTTCACCAGTGTTCCCCAAGCGGATTTTCTTAGAGAGTTGTGAATAGGAGTTACAATGAGAAAAGAACAGTTTACGGTAATCTTGTCCCTCGGCTTTTGTTATTTTGCGACATAGAGGTTTGCTTGACAAAATAAATTGGGCTTTATAGAGAAGAAGAGTTTATGTTTATAAAGAGTTGCGGGGGGTTAGTTAGTAATTCGATGGCAAAACGATGGATTTTTACTTAGCTGCAATTAAAAGGGTAGGTTTGACATGCCCTCTTTGTGTTTAGACTTCGTGTTTTTGGAAGACAGCAGGGGTTGAATTTTGTTTTCACGTGTTTGGTGGCTCACTTTGCTGGAGGTCAAGAGGGTCTTTCCATTGGTTTTGGAAGAACAGAAAATTAAAAGAAAAGGAAATATTTATTCGATTGGTGAAGCATAATTTTAACTTTTATCTTCCAGCCTAAGATAGTTTAATGGGCGTGTATCTAATATTTCCTTGAGGCTTGTGCAGAGAAAGAAATCAGATGTCTGAAACTTCAAGGAGTAAAAATAAAATCGTAAGCAAATGAGACCAGCCTACTTTGCTGGGCCTTGTCTTCGCAAGAGAGCTGGGGACCACGTGTTCCCTGGATGAGATGCTAGCTAGAGGGGAGAACTGGCTGAAATTTCTTCGTCGTTGTTCTTACAAAAGTTATAAGTACTTATGCTTCGTCTTCCCTTGTCTAAGAAATCTGAGGGTGTTATCTGCAGCCATTCAGCTTTTACGATAATCTAAAAATTATTAATTGCATTGATGGAACACCTGGATCTCGTTACCTGTGCGGCTTTGAACTCAACCATCAATTTTTTCTTGAGAAACGATACAGGCAGAGAATAACTAGGTGGCTGCGAATAATTAACTGCATTTGTGGAACCCCAGGATTTCATCACCTGTGCGGCTTTGAACTCAGCTTCTATCAGTACATTGTATGCGGCTTTGATCACAACTTCTATCGGTATCTGGTGTGCAGCTGAACATTTTTCCTTGGGGAATGCATAGACTGAGAAAAATTATTTGCATGGGAAGAATGGCATATTAGGAAGGATCACTGACGGTGTTTCAAGGATATGTGATGAAGAAGCTTACTGGATATCTGGACTTTCGTTCTATGAGTCAAAACATTTTTTGCTTTATTTTCAGCTTTTGAAGTTTCAGGGTTAGTGAAATTGATTGAATTTTTCTGTTTTATTAAGAATACGTAATGTTAAAAAATCTAATTTAGATTCTCTGTTGCAGGAGAAACTAAAAGGTAATGCTAAATAAATATCATTGATAATAAATTAAATTAATCATGTATATGTACCTGTAATTGTAATTGAATGTTTAAGGGTAAATTGAATTAATATTAGTGAGGCAAATATCGATGTCTCTAATTAATCTTTAATTAAAGATTCTAGAAATCGTTTTATTAATAGATTAAGATAAATTGTTCATTATTCAGAAGGCAAATTATTTTTAATAAGCAAATTGTAATGTATGATGTGTAGGCATTTAAAAGAAAAATGTTGTAGGGACCTTGATCCAGTCATCCAAGTCTTCTGATTATGATAAATTAGAATAAATAAATGAGTTTAATTGTTAACTGTTGGATGTATTATTTTTGTTCTTATTTAGCGGTTATTTTCTTATTGCCTTATTTGGTTGACTTTTATAGAAGAACAGAATTCTTATTTTTTGCTTTACCCGATCGCAGAAATACAGATTTATTGTCATGAAATACAAATATATTCTGTCATCATAGCAACCACCACACTTCGAGGACAGACACTGAGTTGGTACTAGTGTATCAGTAATTTTTTTTTGGAGAACCAGGCAGCAAGAGTTACAACTTAGAAGTCTTTGAAGTCGCCCCTGTAAAAGCATTCTCTCTGATGAAAGTTACAAAATTAGAAGCAGAACTATTTGGTAGATACCAGACTAGGGTTCGAGAACTCACTGAGTTTATATTTAGGAAATACAAGTCCTAAATGCATTGTATAGAAAAAAAATACCCGATGCAGACCGAGTATGCTACAATAATTATTTAAACTTGCTATGAAATTTGAATGTAGGCGAGTATCAATAAGCAAACACTCATACGAATATAACTAGAGTTCTAGGATATCTGTATCGAAAGGGAACCTAACGCTTGAAGGCCGTAAACATTTTGATAACAGAAAGAAATTTTCTCCCGATAATGGCGATCGCCAAAATAAATCGCAAAAGAGGTTACACTCACGCCAGAAAGGAAAAAATCCCGCTCGGATCCAATTAAACAGTGTTGATAAAAAATTTATCCCTGCTAGTGATTCAAATTTTATTAAATAAAGTACCAGCAGATGCGTTGTTGGATACAGAGGCGCAAAGCTATTTCTTAGCAGAAATTGTTTTCGAAAAACCCTTAAACGGTATGGAGTATTTGGTGATGAAGGAACGAGAAAAGACCGCCGGAAAAGACAGACATCATGAATTCTTAAGTAACTTTACACGTACAGGTGACAAATGAAACCAGAAGGTGGTTTCCTTTGCTGTAAAAATTCACAGGATCAGGTAATACTGTGGATGGATTTTTTGAAAGCGGCTTGGAAAAAATTTATTTTCAGGAAGCTATTGTATAGCCGGATATGAATCAGATTTCGACTAAAAGATGTACAGCCTCCAGCCTTGAATTTGAAAGAACTGAACTCGGACAAGGAGATGAAGCTGGAGCAGTTGGCAAGATAATTTTCTGAAATTTTTTTATGACGCTTCAGCGATAACTCAAAGGGTAAATCACAGTATAGATACTGGAAATCCCCCCTAAAGAGCAAATCTCTATAGCTGTGATAAAATCGAAAAAGAGATTATTAAAAAACATTTTGAAGAAACGTTAAAAAATAAAACAATAATTCCCATTGGTAGCCATTACCCTAGTCCGGTAGTACTTTGCCGAAATAAAAATAATCTCTCACTGACGGATTTTAAAGCATGAAGTTTTGCCATTGACTATAGAAAACTAAACAGCATAAGAAAATATCCAGTCTATTCATTACCAATACTTGACGAAATCATTTGAAAAATAAAATCAATAAAATGCATGACGAGGCTAGACCTGACCTCTGCATATTTTCAGATATGCGGGAAGCCACAGTACAGGCTAAAAGCCGCATTTATTACCAATCAGGAGTTATATCTTTCTTAGACTGCCGTTTGTTTTATGCGGAGCACCTATCACGTTTCAAATGGCAAAGGATATTATTTTAAGACTTCTATTCAGAAAATCTACATTTGTTTATTTAGACGATATAATAGTTACTAGCGAGACAATCGATGAACATATTAGGGATTTACATGAAGTATTTTCGCTTCTACAAGAAACAGGTTTAAAAATAGATGCTGCCAAATACAAATTTGCGGCCAAACAGCTTCGTTACTTGGACTATAAGATATCTGAAAAGGAAATAGGGAATGAAGATTCCAAAAGTACCTCCCCTACCTAATACAACAAACAAATTGGCTTCATGTTTGGGCCTGTGCTCCTATTATAGGACTTTTGTCAAAAATATGCTCATACAACAGAACCATTATTAAATTTAAAAAGGAAGAAAAGCCAGGTTCAGCTAGCGGTCCAAGGCAAATATGGCTTTCTAAAGAGAGAAAACAGCATCAAATGAAGCTTCCATCTTAAAATTCCCTGAAGAGGAGGGTAAATTAGAAATTTCAGTGCATGCATCAGATTTTGCGGTAGGAGCAGTTCTTATGCAAGACAGTTTATATTTTAGTAAGATACTGAACTCAATTGAAGAACTGAATTTATACTGCTGCCGAAAGGGAAACGTTAGCAGTTCTTTTGGCAGTTCAGAAATTTCGAGAATACGAACCACGGCCGCATGGTCTGTATAAACATTTATGGGAAGGCACCCATAAATGTTTATACAGACCATGCGGCGATGGTTCGTTCGTATTCCGGTAGAGAATTATCAATAAAACTCATGTGATGGGGTCTGAAGATATGTGATTGCAAGTTAATATTTATAAATACTCCTTTAAGAATATGTTGAATATATGAAAGAATATGTTGTAGCGGATGCTCTACCTAGCATTAAATTAGATAACGAAGGGACTGAGGTCAAATGTGCAATGTTAACTTCAACAATTTTAGATTCTCGAGAAACAATTATTGCAAAGTTGCAAATATCATCTGATTTTAAAAAATACTTCTGCGTATCTGAAAGCTCCCGACAATGATACAATGGGTATTAGAAACAGAGCTGCAAATTTTGATATTATTGACAATGTTTTGTGTTATTCCAAAGTAAAGAATACTAATAATAAATGAAAGCTGGTTATCACAGCGAGTTTAAGATTAAGTATTTTTCAGTAAAGCATGATTGCATGATGCTCCAATTTCGGACCATCTTGGAATAAGAAAAACGGTTCAAAGATTATGGGAAGCTGTTTTCTTCAACAGTTGACTTTGTTACTTAGTATGTCCCAAGGAGGTTAGAATGGAAGGAGGGAGGGTTCGCAGATTCCTCCACTATCGGGGAATGAAACCCTACCTAACAAGCAGCGCCATGTTTGTGATGTCAAAACATTGCACTACGGCAGTGAAACGTACGTGTTTCTAAGCTGTTCCGTGCATGTATTTTCCAGTAAAAATATCTTACATTTATAATAGAATGGCTTGCTGATGTTAAATTTTTGTTTTAAAGTAATAAAGATGACAGTACAGCTGTTCCTAAGAGATTACAAAGGTATCTAAAGATGTTTATCAAAACTAAATTATATTCAGTTATAGTTCAAATATACCATAGACCATTTAAGTGAAAAAAATATGTTTTTAAGACAGTTAAGAAGAAAACTATAAAAAAGGAATAAATATCCTCATAATTTTACATACAAAATAATAAGCCTTCAGAAAAAAAAACATAAATCAGTAAATTTATAGCATTCTGAAGCAAATTCCTTTATTGATTTAAAAACATTTATAACACTTTCTTCTTCATAAACAGTACAGTTGCCAAGACTCACGGTTTGTGTTCTCTTCTCATATGTGAATTAGAGTTTCAGAAAGCATTGCTTCCTTATACTCTGCATCCGGTGAAGAGCTTTATCTGGTGAAGATCATCGGTAGAACAAAATAATTAGTATGGACAAAAAGAAGTAAGTATAAATCAAGTGGCCGCCATCAGTCGACGAATAAGGTGAGTTGCTGATAGAAGGTCCAAATCAGTGATCTGAAGAGTCAAGTATGGGTAACAGATGTTAAGGATGGAGAATGCCAGATGGATATTTGTGTTTTTCTCTGGGAAATGGAGAGCATCTAAGAGAGCTGATGCAATTGTTAGGATGAGTGAGAACAGAATAGAAGAAATTTCTGGCAATTTTTTGAATATAATCTTGGATTCTGTCTACTTTGAGATTGCGGTGGATATACGAATTTGGAATGAACCATGGCGCGTTGATAATGTCTATCAGGGCTTTGTTTTGAAGAGCTTGGATGTATAGAAGATCAGTTTTGGCAGCGCGGCCCCATACAGGACTAGCACAGAATAATGCTGGTCGAAGTATAGATTTGTATAAGAGGAGTTTATTTAAAACGGGTATATGACTTCTTCCGCCAAGAAGTAGGCGCATAGTTGCATGGGTGATATTAATTTTTTTCACAGTTTCCCCGAGATATTTCTGAAAGTCAATTTTTTATGTAGAATGACTCCTAGATATTTAACTTCGTCAACCCAGTCAATTTCTACATCAAATACACTCTTAGGCAAAAAACGACGCACCAAGGAATTATCCGAATGGGACGAAAATCGGTAGAAGTGATGTACAGAAAAACAAATGATTGCAGTTTGAGAAAAACTGGATGCTTTATTGAAGTGACAGAACTTCACAAAGTGGAAAAGTCAGTAAAGCGTTTGTCCCCCTCTAGTCCTTATGCAAGCAGTTATTCGGCTTGGCATTGATTGATAGAGGTTGCGGATGTCCTCCTAAGGGATATCGTGCCAAACTGTCCAACTGGCGCGCTAGATCGTCAACCTCCCGAGCTGGTTGGAGGGCCTGTCCATAATGCTCCAAACGTGCTCAATCGGACAGAGATCCGGCGACCTTGCTGGACATGTTCGGCAAGCACTAAGGCAAGCAGTAGAAACGTGCAGTGTGGAGGCGGGTATTATCTTGCTGAAATGTAAGCCCAGGGTGGCGTGACATGAAGGGAAAAAGCGCAAGCCTTAGAACTTCGTCAATGTGCCGCTGTGCTGTAAGCTTGCGACGGATGACAACCAAAGGGGTCCTACTATGAAATAAAATGGCACTCTAGACCATCACTCCTGGTTGTCGGCCTGTCTGCCGAAAGACAGGTTAGTATCACACCGCTGTCCGGGGCGTCTCCAGACTCGGCTTCTCTGGTCATCGGGACTCAGTTCAAAGCGGGACTCATCATTGAAGACTATTCTACTCCAGTCAGTGACATTCCAGTGCAAATGAGGCTGACACCACTGCAAATAGGCTTGACGTTGTACAGAGCAGTGCTCCGCAATATCTATGAAAATGAGTCCCGCTTTGAACTGACAGTGCTGAATCGCTGTGTGCGACCATGGTTCACCAATTCTTGCCGGCATCGCTCCTGTTCAAATGTCGAGCTATTCGCCGATAAGACCAACCGGCTTCTTTGAGCCCAACTACATGACCTCTCTCAAATTCTGACATCTGCGCATATCGTTCGCGCACTTGTATGCGAGGCATAGTTACTGTCTACCAGAGTACACGGAATGAAATTCGTGAGGAATTTATGACCTGGAATCGTAATTTCTCCTCTTAAATATCCTGCCAGATGAGCAGATCAGATGCGCTGTAACGACAACCGTTCATTCATTGGCAGCCAAAATGTATAATTTTGCATTTTCTGTCGAAACCTGTATGCATATGAAATTGTGTCCAATTTGCTTTACATCTTCTCGGTGCGTCGTTTTTTTTTTTTTTTTTTGTCTAAGAGTGTAGAAGAGGTCTTAGTGGAGTGAAGTTTGTTTGTCCTTTATGAAAAATAATTGCTTTTGATTTTTCAGTATTAACTGCAATCCTCCAAGAAGTCACCCATTTTTCTAGATGATTGAGGTAATGTTGAAGAAAGAAAGAGCTGGACAACAGTAACTGTAGAAGCTTGAGTCATAACTGCAGTATCATCTGCGAAAAGAGCTATGGTAATTTGTGGAGGAATATCGTAAGTGTGAATGTTATATAGATAGGGTGAAAGTACTGATCCTTGGGGCAGCGAAAATGTTTCGCGTGGTAGAAAGAGAATTCCCAATTTTCACTGCAAAGCTTTTGCCTTGGAGATAGGAAGCAATAAGTCTTTTACAATGATCGGGGAAGTACAACTTGATAAGTTTGTAAATAAGTCCCTGGTGCCAAACCCTATCAAAAGCTTTTGCAATATCTATGAAAATGGCTCCGATTGGGAACTTAAATAGAAACCGTCAGTAATATAGTTGATGACACGAAGCAGCTGGTGATTAGTACTATGAAGATGACGGAAGCCCAACTGTTCTTCTGGAATGTAAGAGCTCTGTGGAATAACTTGATTAAGATGATATAGAATAATTTTTTCAGTTCTTTTTAAAAGTTGGCTGAGGAGAATAATAGGGCGGTAGTTTTGCGGAAATACTGAATTTTCATGCGGTTTGGGGAAGACGACGATGACGGCATGTTTCCGTGTATTAGGAAAGTAAAAGAATTTGATGATAGAGTTGATAATCTTAGTAAAACATGTGATAGCATTGACAGAAAGATGTTTCAGAGCTTTGGTAGAAATACCATCAACACCTGGAGCTTTTTTGGGTTTTAAGGAACTAATATAATCGGCAACCAGCTTAGGCGTGGCGAGGAATGTAAAGTTCAAAGAACCTGGGATTTTTAAGAAGGTACTAACAGTTTCATTAACTTTGGAGATATGATTGTTGTCCTAAGGGGGTGGTATTGGGGGTAAACGTTTCTTCAAGTATATATTGGAGGCAAGTACTTAAAGGTGTGGTAGCGACAATCAAATTTATTTCTTCATACTCTTTAGCGTTTTCGTGGTAAAAATAAAGTGTTTTTTAGTGAAAATAATGGTAATTATATAGGTGCTTTGGAATATTGATCGGAGTTCGATCCATTTTTGCGGGAACACGTGAAAAATTATGCAAACTGCGGCACCGGTACTGTAAACTATTTGTCGTCTACAATATGTGATGAATTTATTTCTATTATATCGAAAGATTTACAACTCACAATAGTGAACGAAATAAAGGAAGCCAAATTTTACTCTCTAATTATTGATTCAACACCTGATATATCTCACCTAGATCAGCTGAACCGTCATTATTCGCTATGTTCTTCCACGTGGTATAAAAGAAAGATTTTGGGATTTCTACCTATATTTTCTCATACTGGTGAAAACTTGGAGAAAGTTATTTTAACTTTTAAATAATATAGATTTAGACATCACTAACTGTCGGGGACAGAGTTATAATAATGCGTTTAATATGCCAGGTAAATATAAGGAACTCCAATCCAGAATAAACCAACATATTTTTTCTTACCTTTTCATACCATGCGCAAATCATTCATTAAATTTAATTGGACACGCTGCTGCCGAAAATTGCATGGAAATTATCACTTCTTTCAATATCGTTCAGGAATTGTACGTATTTTTTTCATGTTCTACACATAGGTGGAATGCATTACAAAATTTTTGTAAGAGCAAACACTTGAATATTAATTGTGACACCAGGTGATCTGCTCGTTCCGATGCTGTGAAATCCTTAAAGGAAAATTATGAAGAAATTAAACATTGTTTATGTCATTTTTTCCTCAAACAAAGATGAAAAACCATTAACAAGGTCCGAAGCTGCCGATTTACATAAAAATCTGGATACATTTGAGTATGTACTGTTATTTACTATATGGGAAAAGATTTTAGAGAGAATAGATGCTTCAAACAAGACTTTTCAACAAAAAGACGAATCCCTAAATATAGCAGTTTTAATATATGATTCATTGATAGATTTCATACAAACTGTTAGAGACGATTTTGACAATTTAGAAAAAGAAGCAGAAAAAGTTAAAGATATTGCATATACTAATGATAAAAAACGGCAGAACATACGAAAACTATTTCATGATGAAATTCAAGAACATAAAATAAGATTCAGTGGCAAAGAACATTTTAAAGTAATTTTTTTTTTTGTATGCGATTTTTTAATTAGCAACATTAAAAAAAGATCTGAGGGATATATAACTATTAACAATAAATTCAAACAATTTTTCACGATAGTGATTTTAGTGACTCTTCAATAGAGGAATTAAAATGTTATGAACAAGATTTAAACCTAACAGAACTGAAAAATGAAGTATTACAATTTAAGACTAAGTAAAGAAAATATTATTTCGCCTGTATCCATGTGGTCATTTATTCAGGAAAATAATATTATTGCAACATTCTCTAATTTACACATGATTCTGAGAATTTATTTAACCCTTCCAATAAGCAATGCAAGTGGAGAAAGATCATTCTCAGTAATGGCCAGAATAAAAAAATGTTTAAGATCCACATTAGGCCAACAAAAATTAAATAGTTTATTATTACTTTATATAGAAAAAGAGTTGTTAAATAACTCTATTAATTATGACAAACTAATAAACGAGTTTGCAGAATTAAAACTGAGAAAAAAGACAATATAACTAATCAATCTGGGTATATTTGTTTAAGTATTATTGTTCGTTTTAATAAATTAGGTTTATGCTTGTTTGTTTTAATAAATTATGTTTATTTAATTTTTCTATATGTATGTTATTTTTTTCCTTTTGTTTCTTAGAATCCGATAATTAAATAGAACTACATACCATATGCTTTAAAACCAAATTACGGAACGCAAAGTATGTGTCATGACTGAAAAATAGGCCTGGAATTACAACGTTGCCTAGGACCCGCTTTAGCCTTAGTCTGCCATTGCCATTGTTATACTTGTCCTCTACAAGACAAATTCTGAACATATTTGAATACCATATGACATTACACGACTGCAATTCAAAGAGCTTCTCGTTAAGGATTTCATTGAATGTGAGACAATAAAAATAAAAATTTGATTTACTTTATGAAGCTATTGAAGATTAAATATCAAAAGCTTACTAGATGTTTTAAATGAACTTCAACTTAGAAGTTCAGACCAGCAAAAAAATTCAAAAGTCTGCAGTTACTCTTCTTTAAGACACAATCTTTATATATACATATATATAGAGAGAGATATAGATACCTATATCTACATACCAAATCTTACCTTTTAGAAATAGCATAGTAGCAACAGAAGATGGGAAGAGACTACCAAATATACAGCATCTGGAATCTCAGTTTCGCACAAACAACATTCACGACACCAGTACAGAACAGTTAATTGCTGATTTTCATAACAATTACAAACCAAGCCCAAGCATTGACAACACGATTTCAGTCATGCGTCGGAAGTCTATAATTACATCAAGAAATTAAATAATGGTAATTATATAGGTGCTTTGGAATATTGATCAGAGTTCGATCCATTTTTGCGGGAACACGTGAAAAAATATGCAAACTGCGGCATCGGTACTGTAAACTATTTGTCGTCTACAATATGTGATGAATTTATTTCTATTATATCGAAAGATTTACAACTCACAATAGTGAACGAAATAAAGGAAGCCAAATTTTACTCTCTAATTATTGATTCCTGAGCTCTTATTATTTAATAAGAGCTCAGGATATGACTAGATTACTAATCGGATGATCAAAAAGTTTCCAGTGGAAACTCTGATGTACTTAACAAAGATTGTGAATTTGGTCTTAAAGTGGCAGCACTTTCCTGAATGCTGGAAACTAGCCAAGATCATGCCTATTTCAAAGCCACAAAATATGCTAATATGCCAGAATCCTATAGACCCATAAGTCTTCTTTCAGTAAAATCGTCGAAGCAGTCCTGCTCTTGAGAATAAGCCAAGATCTGGATCAACACGAAATTACCATCCCATATCAATTTGGATTCAGACGTAAGCACTCGACCGTAAATCAGTAATATAGAGTTGTAGAATTCATCAGCGAAGGGCTGCAGAACAAGAAGTCACTGGGGGACTTTTCCTGGATATTGCCACGGCTTTCGATCGTGTATGGCTGGATGCACTCATACACAAACTACAGGCTTCCCAGATTACATCACTAACATAATTAAATCCTACGTAACCGGTAGACACTTTGTCGTTTGTGTCTCAAATACACTTTCCACGCAAAGACCTAGCCTTGCTGGGGTCCCACAACGGTCTCTTTTAGGGCGTACATTATTTAATATATATACGTGAACGACATTCCAGTTACACCCAACACTACACTCGCAATGTATGCTGACGACACTGCGATCCTCACTCAAAGTGCATTTGTTAGCCCATCAATACAACGGTTACAAGATTACATTAACACACTTAAGACTTGGCTGGTAAAATGGATGATTAAGGTAAACGTCGACAAAACACAGGCAATTATGTTTACCACCAAATATAAGTTCAACCGAAATTTGCAATTTTATGGAAACAATATCCCATGGGCCAAGCAAGTCCTATATTTAGGGATGATCCTCAATAAAACTCTCTCATGGAAACCACACATTACAGCTATATTAGGAAAGTTTCGAGTTAGTAAAATTACACTTCCCCCCTTAATTGGTCGAAACAGTGCACTTTCTATAGATAACAAGTTGCATATTTATAAGAGCGTTTTGCGTCCCATATTGTGTTATGCCTGCCCTGTATGGGCATATTTATGCAAACCTTATCGAAAAAAGTTACAGCAGGTACAGAATCTGGTGCTCAGATTTCAAATGCACCATGGTACATGAGAAATCACAAAATACGTACAGAGTTAGGGGTTGAAGAATTAAAATACTTTTATTGCCGGCTTGCCCGGAAATTTTAGGAAAACTTGAATTCCATTGCTAACCCTGTAATCAGGGTATATGACTATGATATTAATGACCCATGGCTATCTTAAGTAATTATATGACCTAATATTGTAATGTTATTTATTTAGATCTATTAATTTACTTTTTCTTAACGTGGCAACAATTGAACTCGCACCTTGTACTTAGTGTAATTTCTCTTGTATTATCATATCTTGTTCCCATCAGGTCGCTTTCAGAGTCTTATGCTTTACTTTTGCCACGATCTATATATTTCTTGATATCTGTTTACTCACACCATTTTGGTCTTAATATCTAATCTATATTCAATCAGATGTTACCTTAAGTTGCGATAATAGTTATAGTGCATATATATTTAAAAAATAGTTAATATTATGGTAGGTTATTTCTTTGTATGATTCGAAGTACATATTTTGTTCGATGTGGGGTAGGGTCCATGACCCAGGCACTCTGGTGTTACACCAATACACTCGTGGTACTACCAAATGTGTATATTTTATTTATAATATTTTCTCAACATATTTACAAATCCTACCTAGGTATTATTTTTTTTATCTAGAAATGGCATGCTAGAAATATTTAAAATTTTCTTAATTTAAATTTAAACAATGCAATTCAGAATAAGCTTTGTTATAAAACTACTACCTTGAAAACTGGATATTATTATAATATTCTTATAATTGCATTTTATTTCAAATGACTACCTTACAAGAAACTTTCATTTAATAAAGAATCTAAAGATATATCTGCTTCCAAATATTTCAATGAAATTAAAATGATAAGTTAGTAACCAACTGGCAGAAAAATGTGTATATTTATATATACATATATAAATTGTAATTCACCATTAATTCTGTTCCAAGTGAAAGAACAGGCTAGCTGTATAGAATTCTCATGCTTTTTTCCATGTTTAATGTGAACACAGGCCACTTTCATTTAGAAAATCTAGCATATGATATTTACACCCATTTAATGTAAAAAAAAAAAAAAAAAACTATCTTCTAATTTTTAAACGAACAAATTTCAAGATATATTTAAAGATTGTTTCTATCAGATGGCGAGAGTGGTATGTTGTGTTTTATTCAAAGTACTGTCCATCACTGGCCAATATTTTTTTTCCCAACTTTCTGGAAGCATATGGATACTGCATTCGGATGCTCAAGAGAGTTATACCATAATAAAGAAACTGACATTAAGTATGTGTCTTTAACAGAAATGCCAGCCGATATATTAATGAAGAATCTTGGCAGAGACAAACACAGGAAATGCATGCATCTATTAGGACTTGAACTTTACCTAATGAATGCATTTCTGTTTTATTCTCTTTTTCAGCTCATCGAGAGAAAGTGTTGGAAATTTGCATTCCTCCCGTTCACAACTGTGCTGAGCAGAGAAAGTGAACTATATAACTGTGTACAAGAATCCTCCCAATGCAAGCAGATGGGAGAGAGAGAGAAAGGGTCATGTGTCTTCCCTCTTCTGATGGTGCTAAGACTGTCACTGTCCTTCCTGCCATGCCTATCCTAGGTGTTCATCAATGTGGCCAGCAGACGTGATGCTCTCAAGTGTAGCGACGTGATGCATGGAGTCATAACAAGGAACAGCACATCATAATAGGAATCTAGCCAAGCATTCTGAATAATCTTTCTACATCACCAAGTACCTACCCGTATAAATGAACTGTGAAGCAGGCATCAAATCATGTTGTACATTCAAGTACATTTCTATATTGTCCATCATATGATTTCACTAATGTGTCATAGTCTGACACGATATGTTCATGTATTTTGTTAAACTTAAGGAAAGTAACCGATTAAAATCTTACGTTTCCAACTTAGGGCACTTTGTACTTCTGCAGCAAAGAACCTTGGTTCTACATGCACTACTGCGTTTAACTCTCAAGACCTTTTAAAGAATAAAAATTTCAAAAACTACAGATTGTAGTCACCCGCTTTTTTTTAAAGTTTAAAATTCATTTTACATAAGCATGAACATGAATGTGAAAGGTAATGCATGTAGCTGACAATTAATAATGACAAATCTATAGCAGAATTTTAAATACACCATCTGCCTGAAACGTTCCAGGTCAAATTTTCTTCATGTCATATAAGAAACATCAGCACTGTTAACTACTGTGGCAGATCAAATTCCTAGTTTTATTTCAGTTTTATTCCTAGTAATGGATCAGCTGTGCAAAAGTGCATTTGCCTGCATGATGAAAGGGGAAAGATTTCTTGTTCCACAACTATGCGCCTGCTTACACGACTGGACCTTGAGTGTAGTTTCTATAGAAAAAAAACGTAGGCTAGTTCTCAACCACCCTCCAGATTCACCTGATTTAGCACCAAGTGATATTTTTAATTCCTGAATTCAAATTTCATATCAAGGGTTAACACATGACGATATAACTGACATTTAAGCCACAGTAACACAAAAGTTGAATAACATTGCAAATGAGAACTTTCTGACAATTCCTTGATTTTATGTACATTGTACTCAAGAAGGGAGGAGACTATATAGAACACTTACAGCATTAAAACTTGATCATAAGTTTTCTCTAGTTTCATTAATTCAGTCTCTGCATGTTTTGAATAGACTGTATATATTACGAAGTAAGGCTCTCACATGTTGTCTCATCTATTCTTATATAATTATTATATATGATATATAACTATCATATAATGTAAACATTTCCACATCTTTATCCTATATCGACACACCTAAATATTTCTACACAGACAGGAATCCACATGAAAATTTGCGACTAGAAAATACTGTTCCTTCATAATGTATGTATGAGAACAACGAATTCTTATTTAAAATAAATGAAGTATTAACATGTTTTTGCACTGTATATAATGAGGCAAAACTGAAATATATCACGCACTGCTCATAAAGCATGTTTTTAATAGCTTTACGATATTAAAATATACAAAAATGGTTAACCTATATTTTAGGGAATCCCTTGTATTATCGCCAAGTTGTTGTTTCATTTATGTAACCTGAGTAGTTGAATGTTATGGAAAGCCTATTATGGCATAATTGGTTGTGTGATTGCAGTGAATTTGACTGATGGGGAAATATATTTCTGCATTAGATGTCACGTAGGAAGTACATTGCTTATTTTGTGCTGTACATAGTAAAAAGGATGTACGTGAAGTTTCTGTACAACTTGGAAAGAAAGGGAAAAAAAAAGCATTAATTGACTGGTGCGTAAATGAAGGTTTACTTAGTATGACCTTTTTCGCTGCTTGTGTACAGTGAAAAAAAGAAAAGGCGAAATAAGTTGCTATAAATTAACAAGTTTGCTAAGTGAATTATTCTTGGTGCAAACTGAAAAATATGGGCCAACACAAATTTTTGAATTTCTCCATAAATTTCACACCAAATTTTACAAAATTTAATATTTAGGCATAATTTGAGTCGTAGAATTGAAATATGGAAAAAAAAATTGGCATGTAATTTCGGAAAACGTCCAAATTTGTGTCAAACCTATCGAGGATTATATACTACAGTGATATATATATATATATATATACATCTAATACATATCCTAAGTCGTGCTTTCGAGACACAAAAAACGAAATTTGAATTTCGTTAACCAGCCCAGTAGAATGGAAGATATAGAACTGACCCCCCCTTTTTTGGCGCAATGTACATGGACACCGAATTTGCACAATTCTTCGACCTTTATTTTGATTTTGTGTAGCAGCCATCTTGAAATTGTGCCTTGCTGGCTAATCGCCAATTTTCGCCAACGGGCACCCTTAAATATATTTTTACCACAGAAATTTGTACCTGTTAAATGGCTGCATTGCTCAGTAAAAGGTGTCTTTTTGAAACAGTGATATGTTTATGTATAGTACATACAAGAAATGTATTCGGTATGTATCAAATAAAATTTATTTTGATCAAATTTTTATATTAACACCCGATGTAAAAACAAACCAAATCCTAGGATTCATCTTAGTTAACGTTAGTTTATGCTCTTAATGCTAGCATAGTATTTGAAACTGTTAAAAAAAAAAAAAAAAAATTGGGGGGTGGGTGGGTACATTAAATAATTTTAAATGGACTTTAAACAAATATGAATGGTCATAAAATAATAATCACTTAATTAGAAAGAAAAGTTTCAACCATATATTGAAAGCGATCACATTTTACTCCAAAACTAAAACATAATGTTTATCGACAGATAAAGCAATTTATAATCCAAAATTTGCTATTTATAGACTATATGAGTAAACAAATGATTACATCAGCTTTATAATGTTTTAAACATGAATTAATGCATGCTCTCTCTCTTTACTGTAATGAGAGAGAGAATAGATGTTAATTTCATATAGATTATAAAAACAGATTAACTACTGGCTCAAAAGTTTAAAAATGTCCAGATTCCACAGAATAAATGCATCATCTTAATGTTTTTCGACCACTGTTAAAACTCAATCACTTCAAAAAGTAGAAAAGTGTTTATCTTACTATTTAATTTTTAGAGTACAAATGAAGTAAAATAGAGAATGAACCGCAAAAACTCAGTATTTGTATCTTAAATGTGAACTTTTAGAAATTTTTAACACTTATTCTCTAAATCATTACTATTCTTATTATTATTCAGCACTAAAATTTGTTATAGCCCAATTTAAAACTTCTGCATGCAATAGTTTTTTAATTATAAATGACTATCAATTAAAAACAAATATCAACATGAAATTCCTGAAAGTGAAAAAAAAAAAAAATCTTCAAGATTTTTCTTTCAATAAAAATTTCTGTTTTTAATAATAAGAATTTTATCATCATTAGTTTTATCATCATTTACTTCATTAGTCAAGGCTTAAATTCTTACAAAATATGTAATCGTTTTCTGTTATGCAAAAATTATATATGTATATAATTATACATATATAATTTTATCATAATATATAGTATAAAAACAAATTAAGTAAAATTTCCCAGCTTCTACGGAAATTATTTTTTCAAGGAACTGGTACTATTAAAATTCCGAATAATACAACAGACTTTCATCCGAGCATATAGAATTAAAGCACCAAAATTCTAAATGATATTAAAGGTTTTATACAACTAAAAATAGGTATTTTAAACTTTTCAGAAATTAAAACTTTAAGCACATCGTGAAATAACGAAATGCACTATGTCCAGTAAATAAGATATTACAATTATTCATACAAGCAGATAATAATTTTTTTGAACATATTTACTAAGTACAATATTAGCTTATATTAATCTCTGAACTTTTTTTATTACAATATCAAACTTTAACTTTTTATACACTGAAATCTTTTTGGGAGGAATACACAGCAACAAGGTCTAAAAATTTCATTTTAAAAAATCTTTGTATATTGAAAGAGAACACGAAATTACAAAATGCATGTTAAATACTTAAATGTAGAGAGGTGGAAGAGGAAAATGTTTTTAAATGCCAAAAAAAGACAATTAAAATTCTCAAAAAAAAAAAAAATCATATCAGTCAGAAGATTTCACCAATATAATTTGAATTTATAATACTTTATTTCCTTTTTTAATCTAAAAAATTAATAAAAACTACATAAAATATTTAGGTTTAACTGTTTTTCCTCCTCTCTCTATCAGTTCTAATTAGAATGCAAAATATATATACATACACTAAATAATTTTACCTCACTATTTTTATATCATGTTTTTCATCTTTATTCGAAAGATCATTTTTGTCAGACTACAGCCTTTTATCCTCATTTCTGGATTGGCCTTTTTTTCCACTTTAAGAAGAATACTGATTAAACATCTTACCCTCCCTTTCTGTAAACATAACTCAGCTGTTAAATTTCTTCTAAATACTAACTTAGCTTTCATTATAAAACTTACATTTTATTTCTATTTTATTACATTTTATTTCTATTTCAGATTAAATGGAATTTGTTTCCTGAATAAAAAGTTTTCTCAACAATGACATGTAAGCACATTTTTCAGTTCAGGCTTTAACACTCAATTACAGTTATTAACCCTTCAGTGGCTGCAAGATTAAGAGATTCTGTCTTCCAAAATACACACGATAACTCAGCTGTAAATTTGCAATGTGGACTGTGTTTATTAGCATCCACTGCAGAGCATTACTAGAATTGGAGCTGAGCTCATTAATCACCATTAAAAAGTTAATAATTCTCAATTCACACTATTTAATAGCTTACAGCTGAAATTCCATTACATGCATATTTCATATTAATAATATACATTTTAGATGTATTTCTGAAACAAAATTAAAAAAAAAAAAAAGAATTTTTGGTGAATCTTCGGATTATGGTAACTTAGCGATTTTTTGACGAAAATTTGGCGACCAACCCTGCTACAACCTGCGAGTTTTTCTTTTTTTTACAACAATCTGCTAGCCGAATTAGGCTTATGGTAGAAATTTTATGGAACAAAAGTGCTTAATCATAATGAAGATTAGGTGCGAAATTATTTCTAAGTGCTTATTAGCTAAAATCACGATCGGAATTTTCCGGAAAGTAGTGGAACAAACGTGCACAGAAATTTGTTTTTACAGGGCAAATTTATATATGAAACATGTAAATAATTTTTCTCATAAATTAAAAAAATTTGCATGAAAATGCAGGAAAATTTTGTGAATCTTTGAAGCCCGTAAAAAGGACATATGAAATTACCTCATCGCTAAAGAGTATGTATACTATGCAAGCTTTTATATGTTCAGCTTACATATACCCTTTCCAAGGATGAACATTTGCACATACAAAATAAATAAAATATGCAAGAAATTACATTAATTTTCTTTTCCCTCTAAAATTATCCATTATAAAAGTCACCTGCGAATTTATAAGGCAAACATTAAAAATAGTTGCAAATACTTAGTGTCAAATATTTAACTTATTTCCATGCAGGTTTACTTGTACTGAAATGGATTGCAAAATGCTACAAACACATACTGCACAAAATGACTATCATTTAATTAAAAAACACTAATTAAAATATAAATAAGCATATACATTAAATTAATAAAAATTAGCTTCAAATCTTAGTTACTTTAAACTAATTTATTGCTAATAAAAATTTTCCAATAGTATATTTATTTACTTATTGCTTATATTTAGAACAATGCACAAAAATAATCTCTTCAAATTATTAAAAATAGTAACCTACCTATTCAGAATCTTGAGTGTATGGCGGATAAACTTTTTTTATGGATTGAACAAAATCATTGAATGATTTTTTTCTGTGAATTTTTCCATCATACATGCTCTGCTAAATAAAAAGCAAAATTCTGCTTATCATAATGTTTAGGAATAGCACTTTTTATAGCACCCCATGTGCCCTCAGTCGTATTCGTATGTCCGCCTCTTTGAGGATCTTTGAAATGATACTTATGGTTAAGAGCAAGATGCTGAAAACCTTCATTCCCCAAACAGGCATATGATTTCCACCACTCTCCTACCTCTCTACTTACGTTTGCCAAACTTACTTTTGTCAATTTCAACAATGACATCCATACCACCAAGCATACCCATATCATTCTCGTAAAATTCCACGCACATTTCTCTACAGAAACAGTTCCAATCAGCTGCAGTACTACTGTTAATTCCTGATCGGAAATCCAGTAGTCAACTGGCAGTCGATTGACCCAGTAGTAAGAAATTAGTAAAATTTCACCCATACTCAAACGACTTTCAGCAAACCAGATACCCTTCCTTCCACTCCGTTTCACAAAATGTCCATTTTCACCAGATTTCTTGCACCGCAATTCAAACTTATCTGTAATATCCTTCCTTTCACACAATCTCATTTCATTCCCCGATGTTGGACATTCATACTTATCTGCAATTAATCCTACACTCATACACCATCCAAGCAACTCATTTGGATGATCACATAAATGCAATAAAAATTTGGAATTTACTTTAGAAAGGGCCAGGGGATCCAAACATTAAGCAGCACTGCTTCACACAAGATAAAAGATGGAATGAAGCTGAACATACAAAATGGTATGAAGTACTGCATATATTTTTGCAAATGTTCCCCCTTTTTGGATTAAAGAACTGTGATTTGTCCATAAATGTCACATGACATGTCTCATGATCTCTGATTTGTCTGTGACAAAATAATCTGTGATTGGAACTGTATACTTCTCAGATTATTGCTAAAGTCCTAACTAGTAACCTTTATCGCCTTACCAAAATGTCGCCAAACTACCTGTTACCATATTCCAAAGATTAGCCGAATTTTTTTTACCTTCAGTTCATTATACAGCTAACAATTTTTGCAAGCCGAGTTTCAGATCAATTTCAGAGTGCAAAAGTTTAAAAAAAAGTTTACTCAGTTACATAATTTACATTTATCCTTTAATAATTTTGTTAAACTTTTGATTATATCTACGCATCGTCAAATTCTTCGATGATTGTTTAATTACCAACTTTATAGAAATAAGAGATCTGAAAAAATTATAACCTACAAAATAAGTTATTCGCACATAATTTATTATACATTACATACTATATTTCAAATCAATCTAAGTGCAATAAAAACATTAATTCAAAAGCATTTAAAACAGACAAATAGGTCTTTAAAAAAATCAGTTTGCAAAGCACTGCAATTAAGATAAAAAAAAGTTAAAAAAGCATCAGAATTAAGATAAAAAAAATTACACTATGAAAAGCTTTAAAAAATCCATTTGATTATCAAACGAATTAAACACCAAACCTATTTGCTTGGTATAACACAAGTGTCCCCAGGGGGGATACAACATTTAACGTAATAATCGAGACAATGCATACTAAAAATTTGTTTGAATTAAAATTTAAAAAATGAAATTTATTGTCTTTCAATACGCAGAAACAATTATTTTAAAGAGAAAACAGTTTCTTTACATATATAAACACAGAACACTGAAGTGCTCCATAAAAGTAGGAAAATTAAGATCAATAATGGTTACAAGACTTTCACAAAAAACAAGCCTTTTTTTGATTATATTTTACCAAGTGTTTTACGCTTCAACATATATCAATAAGTGCAATAGGATACAATAACCATAGTATGATGACTTAAAGTTCAAAAAATAGGTGAAATGTAACACCAATACTGGCATGATGATTATTTACACTGATATACTTGCAACAAATGTTTGGAAATTCCTTACCATTATCCATTACCATATGTAATTAAATTAATGTGCAGTCTAATACATACTCTTGAAAATCATAAAACAAACCGCAGAAATTTAACATAACATACACAATATATATAAGAACTTTATACAAGACAAAAACATATAATACTTCAATTAAAATAGTCTTGGGTAATAGTATATCTGTTAATAGCAGTAACTACTTAGTAATTAGTTTCAAGCAATATATTTTCACAGTTTCATGCGTGATTCATAAATATTAGACTATTATGATAATTACTGAAGTGAACAACATTCAAATAAAACTATGCAGTAATAAAAATCTGCTGTTTAACAGCAGCTACATCTACAATAAAAAGAGACAAATTTATATTTTGATCATAAATTGACATCAATATGGTAAAAATATTTTCAAAATTAAAACAATAATTGCTATATTACACAAAACAACGTATCAAAGGTGTGCATATTTAATACCTGGAAAATAAACAGTTATGTTAACTGATAATGCAATGCAAAGCCTTTACAAGAACAGTTCCTAAATTTTTCTCATAAAAAAAGATTCACTTTGCTGACATAAATAGATAAAAATGAAAGAAATAAGTAATTTTGTACTTCATCAAATGTACAGTCATTTCAGTACATATATCATTTATCCTATTGTAAATGCATTTTTACTTTTCAATACTTGTATGTTAATATTTTACAAGCCACATAAGCATATTTCACAAGGCACAATAAACTCATCCATAAAGTGCAGTTATAACACATATAAATCATATAAAACAAAAAATTTCTTAAGGTTTCCAGTACCATTTTCCCTTAATCTTTCAGAAGCTTTCTTTATATATATAGCAGAACAAGGACATTTAGCACAGCTACAAAAGCAAACTGATAAAACTATACACAAAGCAATCACTTAATATAACAATACAACAGAGAAAATGAGAACATAATCATCCATTCTAAATTTCCCACGGTTAAATTCTGATCAGCAAGTGTGATAAACACACGAAAAAGTTGTACATCCAAACATTGATTGGTAATTATTTGATTTCAAGACACAAAAGAAAAAATCACGAATGTTACAACTCAATGAAAAGAAAAAGTACCTCTACAACAGAATGAAAAAAATGATTGCTCCCTTATTTTCCACTTAAGGTTTCACTCTTTTTCTAGGAGGGCCAATCGGTGGGATTTGTTGTGTAGCCAATGCACGAAATGCTTCAGCAACAAGGTGGGGATGTGTCTGAATCATAGTTCTCCAACCTGCAGTCTCCATAACGTCTGTAGCATGCATATTGATGAAATCAATTACATGTGCTTTTAACTGGTCTGCACTATGCATATCAGCTAGAATTAAAACTTCAGCAGCAGTTGTGACAGACAAATTTGAACAGATATGTTCTTCACACATAACTTTAAGACGGTCAAGTGCATATTTATCTGCAGCTGCCAATAAATCTTCTGGCATATTTTCAATATTTGAAACCTTCCCAGTATATATATAATGAAGCATTTCTCGTAAAACTTCATGATCCATGTCTGTTATTTCTACTCTATTTTGCTTTTTTTCTTCCATTTCATGCTCAAACATAGCAGAAAATACGGGAGATCGAGCAGCTAAGATTGCTTTATGTGCCGCAAATTCACGCCCGTTAACACTGAGAATGACATCACTAAATTTTTGGCTTTCAAAAAGTTGCCCAAAATCTTCAGACAAATGACACTCGGGAACTTTAAACTGAATAGCACTGTTTTGACCAGATATGTTTATTGAATCAGCAACAACACTTACTTCACAGTATAGCGTCAGTTTATCATCTGGAAGCAATCCATTAGCTTCATCAAGTAAGAAATCTCTTCGTATAAACTTTTTGAATCCCCAATCTTTGCCTTGAACGAATCTATACGCTCTCTGACTCTCCATAGCCTTAGTTTCTTCCTTGCGTGCATTTAAAATTGAAAATTTAAATTTCGCTCTGACTTCCGTTTTATTACAGGAGACTAGTAATAAATAAAGCGACAGGTAATCTTTACTTTCTTCATCTAAGCCTTTTGGGTTAACCCGTAAACACCATTTAAGCTTATCATTGCTACCTGCTGAAAACGTAGAACTTTTCAGCACTTCTCCCATTTCTTCTCGGCTATAACTGAAATTATTAATTGTCCACATAAATGAAAATTTTATTACCTTTACTTGAGTGTAACACCAACTTTCTGCAACGGATTGTGTAGCTTCGGATTGCGGTGTAGGAGGAGGAGATGGTACGCGAGTCAACGCCATTGTGGCAGTCGCCCATAAAACTTACACAAAACACAATGGATTTACGTTCTAAAATATAGTTCGCCGAGAAAAAATTGATACACAAAAGAGGTCAAGACACAAAATCAGGGTCAAATAACATACATCTGTCCTACGTTCTATGCTAAAGTTGCAGTAGTAGTAGTTACTTATCCGAAATTCCTTGTTCCAGAAACAACAAATGAGGAAACACGAAAACTCGAGGTTAAAATGTCAATGACACCATTGGGCGAAACGTATAACAAGGACCACGTGCAAATTCATTTTTATTTTTCATCATTGTAGTTTAATTGATATCAAACGTGTTTTATAAAGATAAGTTAATAAAACAAATTAGCAAACAGTTTTTGTAAATAAAATTACTTTCACCAAATTTTTCAGAAATAGAACAACCTGTGCATTCCAGAAATAAAAATCACATGTTACCAAACAAATTCTTGAAATCATATACCAGGTAAGAAATTTTTTAAAAATTTTAAATCTATCATATAGTGATTTTAAAAGTACGACAGTCAATTTCAGAAAGGGAAAGCGCAGGCTGATGTTCCCATACAACTTCCGTTTACGGCAGGAAGTCCCTACGCTACGTTTTCATTGAAATTATATAAAAACCATAAACCTTTCTGAATTTCCGGAAAGTAGCCTCCTTCTACTCTGTTTCAGATAGCTAGACTCAAATGCAATAATAAAAGAGGGATATCTGTCAAAAACATTTAAATTTCCATCACTGCTTTTTACTTTAAATTGATAACGTCACCTTAAAATGCTCATGGACTTTATAAGAGATAGACTAACCCAGTGGGCGGAGCGCACGTCCCCCACATGTCCGCAAGAAGGAGTAAGGACGATCTGGTTTACTTTAACATTGAAACCTATGGCGTTTGTACCACATAATTGCTTTTAATTATTATATGCGATAAGCTGTATATTGATGAGATTCTGAGAGTCACACTTTTTTCAAGTAAGATTTAATATATCTCATTAAAGCACTTTTTACTGCATTTTGTGCATTATTTTCATGCATAATTCTTGTATAAACATGTTTACTTCGGTAAAACAGTAAAAACTCTAAACACAAAAGATATTAACTTTTGCGTTTTGCGTACAAGTAAAGTAAAATTAAACATGATTGATAGTACATGATGCTTTGAAACAAATAAGGTAAAATATCTGATAATATTTTTAAAAATTTCATGAGTATTTTCAGGCAGCAGATTCTAAAATTATTATAATATTCCAAGATGATCATTTATTTGATTATATGATCATTAATTATTAACATTACAAAATGATTATCTATTTTAATAATTCATAAATTTCGAAGCATAAACTTTTGAGTACAATTCAAAAAATAAAATAAAGTAAAATCTGGAAGCACTCAGATTTTATACTACGCCAAAAGGGACTTTTTTAACGTTTTGTGTGTTACTTTTATTTATTGAATATCATTGTTCTCACGAAAACCACATAAAATTCAATTCAACGGCAATATCACAAAATATTTGAAATCAACATATCTTTAGAATTTCTGCGCTGGAGATAAAAATGTTATTTTCCATACAGTGTTGCCATTGCAACTCATTGAGTTTGTTCATCGAAAATTCGTTAAAGTTTTACAAAATATGAAATGGATTAAAGCAAATTCGGAATTCGGCCTTTCCGGTGTCTATGTTTGGGTGGAGGATTGCGTTATTCAAAATTTTATGTCTCTAGATACCGTCGTTTTTTAACAGGGCGAGAAACAGACATGTATTCATGAAGATTCTTATTAATTATTTATTATTTAATTTCTTTAAATATAATACATGGGGATAATATTTGGTGGCAACAATTTTCTAAGTGAAACAGACATTTATAGGGAAACAGCGCAAAATGCCGTTTCGAGACTAATAGCCTTTCTGGGCTATCGCCTCTTTTGGGCTAATAAATTAAATTCACGGTAAATAAAAAAATCTTATGCAGAACTAGAAATAAATTTTAAAAATAATCACTATAAAATATTAGCACAATTAATTATTACAGTACTATTAAATACTATTATTATTAAATACTATTTTAACATTAGAATAAATGCATAAAAATTATTAAGATGTTAAAATCGCTATTATAATTGGAATAAAACTCTTTTATCGAAATTATGCTATAATATTCACCTACAATTTTTAAAAAAGCAGCACAATTTAGAATTTGAAACAAAAACTTTCAAAAATTCATTTTTAGGTATTTTAGTATTTTTTAGATTTAAAGTACTATTTTCTAGAAATAGTAGTTACAAATGTCCTTATAGCATAGGAAAAGCTGAAAAAAAATCCCGGCCTGAAAGTATGCAACAGCTTTATGATTATTTGGACGTTGATTATGTTTGATAAATATGCTAAATTTTTAAAAATCAATCTCAATTTCAAAAATAAAAATACGTAAAAATTCTAATTTGTGAAATGAGGAGCTTCAACCAGCTTTTTCTTGACAATTATACATGCTGCAATAGCCAACCAGTGTTAAGTTTCTGTAATCGTCCCTACTCCTCTGGATGTGATGAAGGGGGCAGCCGTGAGTGCGTCAGACGAAGGAGAAAACCCGTTTGGGTTGGTCTATTTCTTATAAGATCCATGAAAATGTTACTAAAATTGTTACAAAAGAAAAGTATTAGTTGTTTACGCATGCTTTTCTTGTTGTCATTGTTCGGGATTTTGAACTGAAATTATAATGCTTTAATGATGTTTATACTGTAGCAAAAATTGCAATCTATTTTCGAAATGAATTTTTTGATGGTTTTGATTTAAAATTGGTAGGTAATATGCTATTGTTTCCAAACCAAAGAACACTAGCTATTTATTTAAGGGCTATTCCTTTTTATAAGGCTATTTATCTTGCAGAATTTGAATTTTATGCAGATTTGTTTTTGCAGGATGTTCCCATAAGGAGAGCATAAAATAAGGCTGGACATATTACTGTTTTACATAATATCATTTCATTGTGAATAGAAAAACTATACTGGATATCAGTTAACAAATAAAATAAACATCTTTTAACCCCCATTTACCCTTCATCCTAAATGTCGCCTACATCCTTAAAGAATCTAAATTGTCGCTACCAGGGCTGTTCTCCGAGCATTACCCAAAACTTCATGAATTAATTCAGATTAGAAATCCTCCATAGGAATGTCAAAGGGCAATCCTCTCGAAACTATTTTAACTGCTTTAGTTTCTGGCATGAGCGACATAATGTTGAATACCATTTACTTCTAAATATCGTGCAATTCCTCCGTGACCGAAAAGAAGGAGAAATTTTTAAGAAATTCACTTCTGGTTCTGGCTGTAAAAATTGCATTAACCTCATATTTAAGTCTCTTGACAAATTTGTTAAATTTTAAGGATAGTATCATTAGGATCGGTTTAATTCTGGGTGTCTTTAAAACACCCATAAACAATTTCTGGATCATTATTACCAATATTCTCATCAGTAAATTTTCATGGTTGCTTACGTTATGATTATCGAAAAACAGGAAATTTTTTCCCAGTATTAAAATTACTGTCGTTTTCTAAGATTTTGGTGGGGCGGGAAGTTTTGTAAGGTTTCTCCTTCAATCTCTTGCCTCTCTTCGTGAGCATAAACTGTGAAACCTTATGTTGAGGACAGTGAGCAGATCTAGGCTATGTCCTTTAGTGTGAAGAACTACAAAGTCAGAAAGAGGGTTTAAAAGTGACCCTTTAATTCAAATATTTACAACTCTTCAAATCGAGAGTAAGCCACTACTTGGGCTGAACTAAAATAATATTAAACTAAAGTGTGTTAACAAATTCAATACCTAACTTAATTCTAAATAGGACGGCGAGGGAAGCTTAACTCTTAGTGAAATGCAATTATGCGAATTTCACTAGCAAACACTGGTAATTGCAAATTGCCTATGAAGGCGAACTTTCAGTAGACAGAGGAAATCTTTGCGCGCACAGCCTTACGGCGATAAATCCAAGGCTCTGTCTTTCCCCTCGTTAACTCCTGCCTTTTAACTGCTAACAGATATATGCGATTTGCATAAATATCTCACTCGCGCTAAATTCGGGCAGCAACTGAAACTTTGAGAATTCGATAGGAAAGTTCAAACTAAAAATAATTTGGTTAATTAAAATAATGAATGCTACATAGTTGCTCCCAGAATTTAGTAGTCTGAAACTAAGTAGCCTAAAATCGGCTTTTAGTGAAGATGCTAAATTCTAAATCTAAATTTTCCTTCCTATTCGCCATCCTTTACAATTGTAAGTTTTAAATTTAGTTTAACTCTCTGTTTGTGTCTTAGATATTTTAACATAGAATATCTTTTTCCGTCTTCACATCAAAAAGATCCATCAGGAATTTGGCTGGATACTATCTGGTTCCTTCCAATCTGGAAGGAAATAAATTTTAATTTCATGTTATAAGTACATTTCACCTGAAAAGTACAACATTCCCTTCCTCTGATGCTTTCCGTAATGACTTTTATTCGCGCTTTAGGTATTCGCGTTTTTTAATTTCTATTAGCGCTTTTCGCCAAACGCATTCATTTTACACTCATTCATTTTTAAAACTTCCCCCTTGTTCTCTGGCCAAATGTGGTGTTTGTGAAAAACACGCAGTTTTACTTTGTCAAGTGTTCACAACTACCACCTGACTTCAATTCTATTGGGGTTAATTCTTCGACTTTCAAGACCTCAGACTTCCCCTAAAACAAATCTGAAATGCCCTGAGGTTCTAACATGAAATGAACTTTAAACTTTTGTGTGAAACCAGAGAACACTACGTACAACATTCAAACATTTCAATTGCATTTCATACATATAATTCATTCTTTCAATCTTCAATTCAAATTTTCTTTAAATGCTCATTGCGTTAAATAACACTTATATATTCACTTTCTAATTTAGCGCGCTTTACGCTTTTACATTACATTTTAATTTTAACTTGCGTATCCTTTACGCTTTTCCAAAATATTCGATATAAACAAAACCAGTGCTTAAGGCTTACAACAAATCATGCATTACATAGAAAACAGTTTTACATTAAATGCATTCATTATTTATACATAGAAAAATATAATACAACAGTTTTGCTATACAACTTACGTACTAGTTGCTTTTAATTAACACAATTCAATTTCCTATTTACAGAGAGTCTTTTGACTAAAATCGATGAATCCCATGTTCTGGATTACAAAGAACATTTCACGAAGTCTCACAGTTTTTCAACTGAACTCTCGAATTTCTTCCGCTGCATAATTAAGTTGTTCCTTCAAGCGTGTCCTTTACGCTTTCGGCAACCGGCTTTTGACTCGGGTAACTTCCCTTTTAAATCTGCAACTTGCACTTAAATCAGAAACATAACTGTGTGAATTTTAAAAGAAAATAAAGAATCTACTTATCTTTCTGCCAGTCTTTTAGGCGTTTTTTTGTCCATTCCTGAAAGGTTGGATATACTGTGGCTTGGGCTATTCTTTGCTTGTTACTCCTAGATTGAAACTCTGGGGCTGCCTTTCGTTTGGTCGATCTTCTTTCCTCCAGAAACACCTTGTTGGGACGAATGGTGGGTGGCGCTTTCCGTTTGTGCTGAAGTCTTTGCTCCCTCTCCAGACTGGCTCGTTCCTTCTCCTGCACTCGTAGGCTCCTTCGTTGTGGGTTGGCACCTTCGGCGGCTCGCTTCTCGCCGTTCTGTTCCCTCCGTAGTGGTGGAGCTTTCATAGTGTTTTCATTTGGACGTTCCTTCCTTAGACGCTTTGGTTGCTGAGACTGTTGCTTAGCGTTTGTCCTTTTTTCTTTTTGGGGTGGTCTTTTCTTCGGCTGCGGCTTCCTCTCTTCTGGTAACCTCCTTTTCAAACTGGGTTCTCTTGTTTTTGAGGGACCTGGTTGGGGCTCTTGAATCTTAGAAAAATTCTGTGAGGCTGGACCCTGCAACATGTCTTTCAAAATATTATTATTAGCTCTTCGATAATAATGTTTAATTTGATCGAAATTTGCCACAGTCTCTTCGCCCTTCTCATTCTTTAAATATGCACGGCATTCAACTATTCTTGTAATTTCAAAAGGACCATGCCATCTTGGGCAAAATTTTGCGACCTTATCTTTTGCTGCGCATGAAAGTGCGTGGGCTTGTTTCAACACCTCCTCCCCCACTTTATATTCTACGGTTCTTCTTTTTGAATCGTAGTAAATCTTTTGTTTCTTTTGCGCTTCCCGGGAGCACTTTTCTGCCTCCTTCAACATTTTTTCTATTTCACCCATTTGAAATTCCGGCGCTCTATCTTTCACATAAAATAATTTATCTAAGGGGGTCATTATCTTCCTGCCCAAAAACAATTCGGCGGGGGATTTCTTCGTTGTCTCGTGCTTAGCCGTTCTGAGGGCGAATGCAAATTCTTCGACGCAGTCATCCCAGTTAGAATGGTGCTTTTGCACATAATTTCTAATCAATTTTACAATATTCTTATTTACCCGTTCCGCTATATTTGATTGTGGGCGGTAGGGTACCATTTTCATATGCTTAATGCCCAACTTGTCACACATCATTTTAAATGTACTGCTTACAAACTGGGGACCATTATCGCTAATCACCCTCGCTGGACATCCATATCTTAAAATATATTTGTTCAAAAACGAATCTGCAACGACTTTTGCTGAAGCCCGCTTAAGTGGTATCAACTCAACCCATTTACTGAAATGATCCACAATGACTAATAAAAATCGTGCCTTATTTACATGACTCCTGGGGTAGGGGCCTAAGAGGTCAATACCAATTATTTCATTGGGGAACCTAGACTCAATACTAGTTAATAACCCGGCCGGGCGGAAATTTACGTCATTATTTATCTGACACGTGTGACAAGTCTGGCAGTAATTTTTAACTATCTTTTGTAATTGCGGAAAATATACCGCCTCGCGTACGCGTTGTATTGTTTTTCTAATTCCAAAATGGCCCGAGACAGGCGAATCGTGGAGCTCTTGCAAGATACTTAAAATTAATTTGGCCGGGATGACTGGTCTGTATTCACTATTTTGATTCGTAACTTTAGTATAAAATAAGAGACCATCAATGATTTCATAGTTCTGTGCTCTGCTTCGTATTGCATTAATGTCTATATGCTGGAAGTTATCTGGGTCTTTTAAATAATTATAAATATTTCCGAATTCGGGATCCCTAGCAATTTCTTCTATTACAGTCTCTCGAGAGTCAATGACCTTTGCCTGAAGCATCGCTATTTTTACTTTCTCGCCGTTCTCGTCTAACTTTATTCTAGATAATGCGTCGGCCACTACATTGTCTTTTCCCGGTGTGTGTTTGATAATGAGATTAAATTCTTGCAACTTTAGGGTCCACCGAATTAAGCGTGGCGAAAGATTCTTTCCTGAAAATAATCTGGTAACTGCCGCATGATCTGAATATACTGTTACGGGAGAACTCCCAAAATATACACAAAATTTTTGAACAGCTGCGAGCACTGCTAAAGTTTCACGCTCCGTTGCCGAATAATTTCTTTGCGTATCATTCAATGTACGACTAAAAAAGGCAATCGCTTTTCTATTTTGTGTTAACACGGCTCCGATTGCGTAATCTGATGCGTCTGCATAAATTTCTAGACCCTTGTCTTTCTCTGGGAACTTTAGAACCGGTGCATTAATTAAAGATTCTTTTAACTTCTCAAACGCGGCGTTTGCTTCTGAAGACCACGCAAAACGAACTCTTTTCCTTCTCAACTTTAACAATGGTTCAGCAATTTCTGCGAAATTTTTAATAAAAATTCTATAATATGAGCACATACCCAAGAAAGTCGCTAACTTTTTGGCTGTATTCGGAATTGGGTAATTTTTCACTGCTATAACTTTAGATTTATCTGTTTCGATCCCCCTTTGAGAAATTTTGTACCCTAAATATTTGAGTTCTTTTGCCGCGAATTTACATTTCTTAATGTTCACTTTAAGTCCTGCATCTTTCAAAAGAGTAAAGACTTCTCGAAGGTCTTTAATATGTTCTTCCAGCGACTCTGAAGTAACAATTATATCGTCAAGATAAATAAATGTACTTTTTCCTATTACCGGCCTTAAAATTTTGTCCATGCACCTCTGAAACGTGGCCGGGGCTCCCGACAATCCAAAAGGCATACGCAAAAAGCCATATGTACCGTATTTTGTTATGAATGCTGTTTTGTGAACATCTTCCGGCTTTATGCTTATCTGAAAATATCCGGATGTCAAATCTAGGGTGGTTATGTATTTTGTTGATTTAATACTTCTTAGAATTTCATCAATTACCGGAAGTGGGTAAGTTGGAAATTTTGTTATACTATTAAGCTTTCTGTAGTCAATAGCGAACCTGTACCTTAATGGATCAGTTAACGGCAAATCATTATTTTTCTTACACAAAACAACCGGACTCGCATATGCACTAGAAATAGGAGTTATTATTTTGTTTCTTAACATTTCATCAATATGGTATTTTATTATTTCCTCCTTAACTTTGTCGTACTTGTAAGGACGCTGACGTATAGGTTCATCCGTAGTTAATTTAATTTCGTGTGCTACGATCTGGGTGAATCCTGGAATATCATCAAATAAATCAGCGAAATTACTTACCAACTCCCGAAACTTGTCCTGTTCTTCGGGCGTTAGATGGCTTAAATCCACTTCAGGGGGAGGTGTTGATTTCTTTTTAACTGGGTCCATGGTTACTTGCAAGGTGGAGTTTTCAAAATCGATTTTCGCATCCACAGCTGCAAAGAAATCTGTTCCTAAAATAACCGATGCTTGGAGGTTCTTCACTACAAGAAACATAATTTTTTTTTGTTCTTCGCCGATTTTGATGTACAGCTCGATTTTTCCCATGCATTGACACGTTTTTCCTTGGGCTGCTACCACCTTCATTCCTTCCACGCTATGCAGACGATATCTACGAAAGTGCTTCTTAAAAAATTCTTCTGCCAAACAGCTTCCTTGAGCGCCGGTATCCAACAGAGCTGTAGCGGGTACGTTGTTAATTAGTAACTGCAGTCTCGGTAATTCAATGTTTCTCACCATGACCGTATTTAGCTGTACTTCAGAGGGATTTTTCTTCTCCTCGGAACATTGCACCCCCTTCCCCGCAATATTCCTTAGTAGTTTAAATGCTTTGCGGGTGTTTTCTTCTGTTGCTGGCTTCTGCCTGGGGAGAATGATTTTCTTCCGTAGTTGGAATTATTTTGTTGGCGCTGTACTTGGCGCGGTTGACCGCTCGCATTTTGACTGGTACCAGTAGTTCTCGGCCATCGTCTGTTTCTTCCTTCGGCATTCTGGTTCCCCTGCAGCCGCTGTTCATACGATTGTCTCCGTTGATTTTCGGCCGCTCGCCGGCTCTCGAATTGTACGGCGAGTTCAAACAGCTTGTCCAGCGTTACGGGATTTCTTAACTCCATGAAATCTTGTATCGATGGTAACAATCTGGGCAGGATTATCTGGATAATCTCCGGGTCCGGCCTCGTGCCATACAATAATTTAAAGACTTGTATTTTTCTCAAAATAAATTCCGATAGTTCATCCACCCGCTGTTGATACTTGCTAAACAACTCAGCTTCGAGTTTCGCACGGTCTTTAACCACAGGAAACGCTCTCAAAATTGCTAGTTTAAAATTCTCGTACGTGTAAGTCGGCGTTCCTGGTTCTCCCAGCAGACATTTTCCGATGCACTTATACCAGGTCGCTGCTTGGCCCCTCAATGCTCCTGTCGCTAATATGACCTTCTGATGTTCCGGAACTGGATACAGCAAAAAATGCGCTTCTAACTTTTCCAGGAATGTGTTCACAGGTCCTCTGGCATCAAAAACTACTGCCGGCTTCATGGCTGCTCTGATGGTTTCCACTATGAATCCAAATCCATCAGGCATTGCAGCTGTATTCTGGGATGTAGTAGGCATATTCCAACTTCCTTCCATCCTTTTAGTTGTTCGGGCGCCAGTGTAAGGTTTCTCCTTCAATCTCTTGACTCTTTTCGTGAGCATAAACTGTGAAACCTTATGTTGAGGACAGTGAGCAGATCTAGGCTATGTCCTTTAGTGTGAAGAACTACAAAGTCAGAAAGAGGGTTTAAAAGTGACCCTTTAATTCAAATATTTACAACTCTTCAAATCGAGAGTAAGCCACTACTTGGGCTGAACTAAAATAATATTAAAATAAGGTGTGTTAACAAATTCAATTCCCTAACTAAAGTCTAAGTAGGACGGCGAGGGAAGCTTACTCTTAGTGAAATGCAACAATGCGAATTTCACTAGCGAACACTAGTAATTGCAAATGCCTATAAAGGCGAACTTTCAGTAGACAGAGGAAATCTTGGCGCGCACAGCCTTACGGCGATAAATCCAAGGCACTGTTTTTCCCCTCGTTAACTCCTGCCTTTTAACTGCTAACAGATATATGCGATTTGCATAAATATCTCACTCGCGCTAAATTCGGGCAGCAACTGAAACTTTGAGAATTCGATAGGAAAGTTCAAACTAAAAATAATTTGGTTAATTAAAATAATGAATGCTACAGTTTTCCTTGAAGAGACAAAGCCATTGCCAGTCCTAGTCCTATCCTATCCATCCGAGCCACATTTTTTTTCAGGATGAGGATTGCACTTAGTATTATCCAAATTTTTAGGCAGACCTTTTTTACAGCATTTGAGTATATATTATAAAAGTCAACATTACTAAATTTTTTAGCACTTATAGCTGTATCCAAATTTTTACTAGAACTACGAACTTTACCCCTGTTATCAACATCAGAATTTTTCTTACGCTTAGAATTTAGAATTTTTTCCAAGAGTAACACCAAGTGAAAGAATATTAACACATGAAGCTATAGAAAATTTATTATGTGCCCGAAAAATTTCACATTTACCTTGCGGTACTTAGATCTTCTCTTGCGTAGAAATAACTTGCAAATCCAATATCCTCGATGCTGACTTCCATCCCCTTGACAGATTTTCTTTAGAAATCATCACACACATTCCGAATATAATCGATATGGGTCTGCATATCTCTCTGAAAGTTTAAGATACTTATAAAATCCACTTGATCATTTTGCTCCTTATTCAATAAAACTGTCAAAACTAGAAGGAGTATAATCAGAATAATATAACTTTCAGAAGGAGTATAATCAATTAATATCATATTCCTAATCAGTATCCAAATTCATGTTTGACGCCATGTTGAAAAACACGGATATTTTAGTCTGCTTATTGCAATGCAAATATTTTGCTATAATATCGGTTTATTCAAGTAACAACTGGCAACTGCCTTTCTGTACCAGTGGTACAGCTGTCTACTTGCTCAGGGTTCGAACCCAGGCGAACCGTTGGTTTCCAGTTTTTTTTAATATATTTTTTTACTGTGATTTCGAGCCATTTTTTCTAGAAAACTCCACGAAATATACACGATTCAATTCCTCTGTACGTAGCGCCTTCACATATTAGCTTGACGGACAAAGTGCGATATTGTGTTCTGACCTTACGTATCCGAAAATGGAGTTGCTAAGCCTTTCTGAGATTTTTTTTTCATTTCATTTAAGGAGGTGTTCATTCTTGCTGCATTACTGAAGCGGAAAATAATTTAGTAATGCACGGAATTTTACTTGAAAAATCAAATTTACAAACTTTAGCTTCGCGTTTAAAGATAAGGTCTATAGTGTCCCTACCACATTAAAATGAAAGATATTTTGTCGTTGAGAAAGGTGAACTAAATTTAACAAAATTTTCTTGTTCATGTATAGGAGAAGCTGTTAATTGTTGTAAGCACTCCATCGCTGTCGTATTATATTGCAACAGGTAGTTGATTTTAATGTTTACATTCACTGATAGTAAACAAACGAGTTCATACGTGTTTTATGTGTTTAACTGGTATTTCAAGAAAAGGCGGACAGTCAAAAACATCTTTTTTTTAAAAAAAATATAAAAATTATATTACATTGACATCTAATGAAAAGTTAGTGAATTAATTTATATTACATAAATTGTATCGAATCCATGAAAGCATTTTCAGTTTTTTAACCAAAACATAAGCATTTATATAATAAAATATCAATTTAAAGAATAATTGAAGTTGTCTTTCAATCAGTTTTGCTTCTCTAATGCAGTTTTTTTAATAAATTTATTGAGCCAAAAATTTAGGAATAAATTGATAGATTAATAATTAATTGCATTATACGAACTTAATCATCTTTGAATACCTCTATAGAAAAACAATGGGTCCATTCCAACCGAACACAACAGTAAATTATACTAATTGCGGCGATCACGTAGTGCGAGAGACCTGAGTAGCTTCGAGTGAGTAGTTACTTGCTCCTCTCGCCATATATTAGAGTCAATGAGAAGTGCAGCAGCGTTACGAGTTTCGCATGCATTTGAAAATAGTAAAGACTTTGGGATTCGACTCTGTTTCAAGCAAGCCAAATTCTCTACCACTAGCGCAAAAGAGCTCACATGCGCTAGGTTCAAGAATTCCAACTCTTTCAAATTTGTGACAGTTGAGTTGCTCTCGAGATAGCTACATTAATCAAAAATCATAACATGAGCTTTTCCACATCATAGTGTTTTCCGCAAACCCTAGAAACCAGGTTTCCACATAGAAGAAAATTCCCAATGCTATGACAGTTTTACATTAAAATAAAATTTTAGTAACATTGATGATATGAATTACGTTATATCAAAGAATTATTCGGATTTGTAAAATTGATGGCATGTCTCCCACTATGCCATAATAACTTCACACAAAACTAAAAAGTATGTATATACTTTCCTGTCATCAAAATTGATGGGAATTTTGTCAGACATGTGAAAATTATTCAAATAGGTATTTGGATGAACAGATTTCTCTTTTTGAGTTGCATGATCGATAGAAAAGAGTTGCAGGTATAGCATATAAAATATATTACATTTTTACATGCTATATCAGTAAATTATAATGTAATAGTATTTTTTTATATTTATATACTTTGAATCATGACTGAGAAATGAAATATATTAAATTATGTAAATGTATAAGGTTTCTCCTTCAATCTCTTAATCTTCTTACTGAGCATAAGCTGTGAAACCCTATGTGGAGGACAGTGAGGCTATGTCCTTTAGTGTTGAAGAACTACAAAGTCAGAAGGAGGGTTTAAAGTGACCCTTTGATTCAAATAATTACAACTCTCCAACTTGAGAGTAAGCCACTACTTGGGCTGAACTAAAATAATATGAAATAAAGTGTGTGAACAAATCAAATACCTAAACTTAACTTTAAGTAGGACGTCGAGGGAAGCCCAACTCTCAGTGAAATGCAATAATGCGAATTTCACTAGCAAGCACTAGTAATTGGAATTGTCTATGAAGGCGAATTTCAGTAGACAGAGGAAATCCTTGCGCGTACAGCCTTACGGCGATAAATCCAAGACTCTGTTTAACTCTTGCCCTTTTAAACTGTTATCAGATATATGCGATTTGCATAAATATCTTGCTCGCGCTAAATTCAGGCAGCAACTGAAACTTTGAGATATCGATAGGAAAGTTCAAACTAAAAATAATTTGGTTAATTAAAATAATGAATGCTACAAATGTCTCTCCCCCTATCAATATTTATCATTGAATAGAGATATTTTAGGCCTTTTACATTGTAGGACATCGTGTGCCAAAACATTTTCTCAAAGACGTATACAGAGTGTAACGCTACAGCGCTGACAAACTTTCAGGAGAGATAGAGTACACCTAGACGATCGCATAGGAATGCATGGAAATCGCATAGGAATTCATGGTCGGAAACGCTTTTCTGTCGCGGCAGTGATGACACAAAAGTCAAGAAAGAAAGGACGTGAACGAAGTGATACACGAACGAATGTTTATTATTCAGAGTACGATAAAAACAAAGAAAAAACAACACAAAGAGACAACGATCATAATCAAAGAAGGTGTTCGAAATTACTACCCGGACCATGATGCAGGAATCGTGTGTCATACATCTTCCATTCGTGATGCAGATTTTCCATTCGCCAGAGAAGTCAGGCCCGCATCACGGTTCGGGATCGTAACTTCGAACACCTTCTTTAATGACGATAGTTGTTTGTTTCTGCTGTACTAAACATAATAAACCATGTTTGTCTCATTGTTTGTGTCCTTCCTTTTTTGCGTTTTGTGTCATCACTACTGCGCCAGGAAAGCGTTTCCGTCATACATAGCTATGGGATGTCCCATCGTCCAGGTGTACTCTCTCTCTCTCCTGAAAGTTTGTCACCGTTGTACTGATACACCCTGGATGTGGTAATTTGACAGGTCCAGTGAAAAAAAACTTTCATCATCAATTAATTTTCACAGTGGAGAATTTTTTCTAAACATAGGAACTATACTTCTTAGTCAGTTATTTCAATAATTAATGAATACAATAGAATAACCTAATTTAAAAATTTTTATTACTAACATTTACTTTTAAGAGTAAATTTTGAGAAATATGAAAACAACCTTTTGGCAACAGATGGCGCTGACCGTTGCACTGGATTTCTGACGTCAGACTTACGGGTTGCTATCTTTGGCAGGATTCTCGCCGAGGTGAAAAATGGAATTTTTTGCCAAAGAGAGTTGACGCTAATGACCGTGGTAACCATAGCAATACCGCATTAGGATTTAAATAACACAACCCCTTAAGCTATAAACACCATCTGGAATACTGGAGAACGGAAAAAGACTTCTTAGGGAGTTTTTCAAAGCAGAAAGGATATACATTCAGTGATCATCTTAGAAAACAGTGCCATTCACCGTCATGAATTCGCTGTAATGAATTAATACTTTCTATTCATTCATTGCCTTCTGTAGATAAATAGTAAATTTCGTTTGCAAGATTCGCTTTTCAATAAACGCTAGGATAACAATTATTAGTAATCAAAGCTATCTTTTTTTTGTTTGTTTGTTTTGTGTTTATCGTCCCTGTGTTGCATTGGTAATATTTTTGTCTTATTTAGGAATTTTAATTTGCCTATTCAGCATCGGACATAAATTTTTATCATATTAAAAGTAGCAGGAGCGGTAAAATAAAAATACAGCTCAACCCTTTTATAGTCAAAATTTTATGTGATAACTTCAGACGACCGCCTCTTAAAATGACCAGTCTTTCTGAAAATATACATGAAACATTGCTTTAAATATCATTGCGTTTAACCAATCGTATTCATATAAAACCAAATCTTTTGGGCATGTTGAGGATTGTCTTAGAAAGGCTATATTCTATTCTGTAAATTTCTTCAATTTAAATGATAAATCAGAGATTGAAAGCGATATAATCGGCATAGCTAGAACATGTGCCGCCCGTGGCCGACCTCGAGTGTGTCCGCCTAGACAGTCTTTGAATTCGTCTCTCTTTTTGGTATAAGCAAATGACTGAATGTAAAAATGACATAAAGGAAATAAATTAAAAATCTACTTCTGAAAAATTTTTAATTCCGTCATTTTAAAATTGTATTATTATTATTATATTTGTTTGCAAAGCCACCTATTCAGAGAGTACCACGCGGATAGTATAGAACTATTTCTTAAATGCAAAATTAATCATCTGTAGTTCTAAAATGATTTTTATTTAAAAAACTCTTATCACAACTAGAAACACAGCAATTGTGAAAAAAATTCTTCGCCGTATAACATTATCTGAAGAACTGTATTTTAAAACAAATAGCAAAACATCCCCAAGACCCACCTTCTACATTTCTGTTTCGTTTTCTTTAGCAATAATAATGGAAATAAAACTTTGAAACACTTCTCTCTAACTGAGGGAATTCTTCCTTATTAACCTTTTGATGGTCCTCAACGAGCTCAGCTCCTATTCCTGTTACGAACTACTGTAATATTGCTCATATAACAAATTTACGTCTGACAATTATCGCTCGTATTTGGAAAGAAAGAATTGCTTAATCTCGCTACCGTCCCCGGTAGGTTGCACCAAGATTACAATTTAGTTGATATTCTCAATTTTCAAGCTTTGAAAGAACAAAAATGGTATAAGAGTGCGTAGCTGTTGAAATCTCGCGGTGATTTCTTTGGATACTGATCTACAGATAAATCTATTTTTCTTCTTAAATTAATTCCATAAGGTAATTCAGAATCGTATTGTTCTTTATTTGCCTGAACGATCCACAGGACTTACTACCATAAATTATTTCACAGGAAATTGGCGCCTCCAAATTATGTCGTCTGTGGTGGACCAGCCCGCTTTAGCTACGCTAATGAGTCTGACATCACATGAATTAAAGAAAGGAAGATGAAATTTTCGTATATAATTAAAAGCCTTAATTAACTTTATAAGAAAAATATAAAGAAAATGGAAGCAAATTATCTGAATGAAAATGTGTGTCTGTAAATTGTAAGACATGCTAATATATTGCAAATTTAAGTTTTGATTTCTGCATTTCAGCTCTTATAAGCGCTTGGAAGTAGGTCTTACTATTTTTACTTGAATAGGAAAATTAAAACTCTATTCTTTTGAGAATAGGAAACGTTGCTAAGCCACGTACTATAATACCTATGATAAGGAACTCGCTGACCAATTATCTATTGATATGCAACATACATCAACTTATGTATCATAAAGAATATAAATAGCAGTGTTGTAAATCATGCATTATCTTCAAATTTTTAACCGTATTCAAACTATTGTTAAGATCCAACAGCGGCCTACTGTAATATTGCTATAAACAGCTAGATCAACTATAGTTTATATCCCGGAGAATGAGTTATCTATATGGGAGTTTTTCGTGGTTCCCCTTCCCAAGAAAAGATGTATACTTTTATAGCTTATAACGTGTAAAAAGGCAACCAGGATCTCTCGTAACGAAGCTGGTAACATTAGCAAAATTGGAGTGGTTTTTATGGATGAAAAAAAAAGGGGGGGATTAAAAAATGTATATTATGTTTCATATACGATACTTTTTGTAAGTATGAATGAGAAAACTCATTTGCCAAATTGTCAGGAAATTTCCCCTGGTGTCTATAATTGTTACATTTTCAACTTTTCGGCAAACAACTTCAGTTATTGCATCGACTTCTCCACAATTAGATAAATCTCCGATTTCTGTGCATGAAACAATCTTTTTTCATGATCGACTTTAAGTATGTTTTCTTTTTACATACTCTCGCGCATAGTGTTGAGTATGCGTACGTGGATACGCATGGATAAAATCCTCAAACCGGATAATGCGCACGTGCATAATCAATAGAATATGTAGATATTTTAATAATTTTTTCGTTGAATATTCAATGCGATTTGAAAGCTTTGAGCAATCATTTAACTCGTGAAACAAAATATAATTAACCTTTAAAAAATTCTTAATTTTTTATCTTTCATATAGCCAATGCACAATAATCTTTTAGTAATATAAGCTACCTCAGATTTTCTTTACCCAATATTTTATATAGAATAATTGAACAGATTTGAAAAATAAAGTATCGGAAAAAACACTGAAAATTACAATTTTTGTGACATTACTAGTTAGCATCAACTTATAAAAAATATTTTAAAGTTTATTTACCTATTTGTTTTATTTCCAGTATTATTACCAATAAAATTTTCCCCGTGAAAACCTATTTCGGTAAAAATAAAGTTTAATTTATTAAAATACTCTTCCTAGAAGCACAACCTGAAAACCTGTTTTGATGCCAATCCACCGTTTTTCATAAACTGCGTCAACTTTATAACGATTTATCTAAAAGTGCAGATACTTATCCAAAGTCCCCGTTTTTCATAAAGATTCCGAAGATTTATATAACACCTTGTTTAATAAATGAATCAGTAACTGAAATGAAAATCGAACTTGCATAAGAATGCCGATAATCAGTTTCAAGGAAGAAACTGATTTTCAAGTTTGTGCACGTTACCTCCTGTTGCGGCTGAAGGCATCCTAATTTGATTGCATCCTCGTCTCATGATAAAATTCATTGAATTACCTCAAAAAAAAAATGACAGTTAAGCGTTCTAATCGTTACATAGCGTGGGATTGCTCCCGTCACTGAAGAAACTTTAAATATATTTCCTCAACAGCTCATTCTTGGAAAAATAGCGAGCTATTTTTTTACGTTTTCAAAAATTTATTATGTTTTAATTGATAATGATTTATACAGGTTTTATGCTGTTAAATAAAATGAATTTTAAAATAAGCATTTCATGTGATAGAAAAAAAACGTGTAGAATTATAGGACGCAAATTTTCAAATTTTTTCATGGTATGCACCTTAAAATATATTAATTTAACGGTAAATAAAAAATACTGTACACAGAAAAAAAAAATATGAAAACTAACAGACCCATGAGTAGCCGAGAGATTAAAGCGCTGATATACTGGGAGTTCGATCCCAGGCGAATGGGTTAACTGCATGGCTGGTTTTTAGAGTTTTCCTCTTCTGTTAGGTGAATACGAGACACTTAGAAAATCCTCCACAAAGGCATCTCCTACTAGGCAGATAGCCCTTGTGTGCTTTTCTATATCTGTAAAACCTAACCTGAAAACTAGCAACAAAAGAGAATATAGTATATCACCTTATACAAATATCTCATTCTTTTATAATCGTTCGGAAGTACCATACAAAATATTCTGCGCCAATGAAATTATTAGAATGTATTCTTTTTTAATACTAACAAAAGTGATAGTTGAAAATGATACGGCATTTCGAAAGGAAGAACTTTTGAAAGTAACTCTTTACCTAAAGAAGGAGATGATTTTTAATCCTGTGTTCAATCGAAAACTTGTTCCAAATGCATTGTGCAGAACCCTCACAAAAGTCAGTAAACGTATACAACAACTTGCGGCCCCAACAAAAGTTCGTTTACTCGTTCATTTCCCCCTTTTCCAAATTCTTCTCCATGTGATTTTCTCTTATCGAGACACATTTCGGTTTCAAAAATTAAAACTATCTGCTGAAGAAGTCTTTATTTTGATAACGAACGGATTAAAGAACTGAAACATGTATGTTTAGAAAAAAAAAATACCTGTGAGAATCTTTGTATTCCGAATAATATTCATCAATGTGAGTTGTCAATATTGATGCTTTCCTTGTTAATTGCTCCGGGCTAATTTCTTTATTATGTGCTTTTCAATGTTAATTGCCCAATTTTTACTCAAAGTGACCTCATTAAAGATAATTAGTTCTCAAGGAATTCTCGACCAACTTATAAATCGTTTTCTATCATTCACCACAATCTTTTCGATACTATAAAGGACTTAAACATATTTCAAAAGCAGTTTGTGTTTTCAACTTAAAATTATGGGCCTATTAATCTCTTTAAGCTGTATTTCAACTATTAGGCGTAACCATTTTAAATTTTATACCAGAATCTATCAAACTAAACAGTATCATCTAATGCATCACTTTGGTTTACCATGCAGTGCAATTCCTGCCGCCAGTTACCGTCGATAGAAAGTTCATTTAGATTTACCCTCAGTTTCAAAGTGCATCTCTATTCCTGAATATCTTCGCCCGGGTATAGTAATGATGTCTTATCTTCAAAACTGTTAATAAATTTAAATCCGTAACACACGATTAGGCCGAGTAGTTGAAATCATGGGACACTGGTAGTTTGACTGAAATTCGAATTCCAATGAAAGGGTTGGCTTTTCGTATTATCTCTATGTATAATGGGAATATAAGCCAGCTTTCTTTAGAAAACTGTATAACGATTTCTTTCTTCCACTAATCAAACTAGTCACGTGCTTTTCCATATTGGACTAGAGAAATAAACTTCCATATCGTTATCACATTAATTCATTCCGTTCCCGATGAAAATGCTACTTTCACCTTTAATTAGCCTCTTTCAATATCAAAGACATTCAAATAGAAACTCAATTCATTACTTGCACATTATCTAAGTACATATTACTTCATTCATATTACTTCTCAAATGTATGCATTAGTGGATGCATTCTCAAATAGACACAACGATTGTAACTTACTTCGATGAAATCACTTATCTTATATTCACATTAAAAAATATTGTCTTCAAAAACTTAATTAAAAAAAACACTTAATTTCAAAATTGAAAAAAAAAATTACGAATTTTTTTGATTTCTATTGAAGTTTCGAGATGGTTTCCAGTGTTTAAATGCTTAAATATTTACCGGCATCTTGAACAATCCATTTTTGAATACAAACTTAAATGATAGCAGATAGCTCACTGACGACCGAAGTGTCGGTGGGCCATCTGTTATCACTGATAGTTCGACCAGTGTTCGAATAGCAGTGAATGCCTGATTCATCCCTCCATTTACGCAGATAGCCCTTGTGTGCTTTACCGTAATTAAATAAATAACCAAACCAGTGATAATAACTGATACCAAATAAAAAAAAATCTATGTGGCGTATAACGTATTATATTATATTATCATCTGAAATCAATATGTATTAAATTATACAATCATCTTAAATCAAGAATAGCCTGTAACGGTTCTGTTAACACTGGCAAAGTTGCTTCAAAATAAATATAACTTAATGCGTCGTTATGTAACAAGTACTTTGAAAGAAAATATAAGTGACAATCCTCGGCTGCGAAATATTCGCGATATTTCACGATTTATCTCTCGAGATGTTCCTTAATTTTCAATTATGCCATCCTTCCCGCGATGAAATAACTTATACTATGTGATGCACGAAATAATGTTGAACTATTCAAATGTCATATTGCAAGAATTATTGAAGAGGCAAAATTTGCTTTAATGAATTCTTATATAAAATAACACACTATCCCAAATAGTATTTGAAGACTATTTTAAATCCGTTTTAGTTATGATTAATTTCAACGCATTCAATGAAGTGCTGACCTAATATATAATGAGATTATTCAAAAAATGTAAGTATAATTTGAACGCATTCTTTTTCTATGATTCAATTCTATAAATTACCCCAAGTAAATATCAGTGCAGTATTCAAGATTTTACGTAAAATGGTTCAAAATTGGTAACTGAGGTAGTTTTAAAGATATCCCTAACGCTTTCTGAAAAAATACTGAATCAGCTTTCCACGTTCTCGCATAACCCTTAGTTGAAAATTTATTAGTATTATTAGTTAAATAATTAATCATTTGAATTACATTTAGCGGAGAGCGAAACATTGCGCTTGAGAAATTTTTCGTTGAATGCACCGACTCCTTATGATTTCCAGACTCTACAGATGGCTATTGAAAGGTTCAACGTTTTGTTAGATTGATTGGCTATTAAAAGCTTTCAACGTTTCGTCCTCCTAAATTGCTTGAGACAGAGGGTATCTAAAAAAATTCGCCAAGTTTCCTACTTGGCGAAAGATGCAATGACGTAACCGAAATCTTTAGGTTTGCAGACTTTTTAAATACACTCATGTCCAAAATTATGTTTACATGCATAAATTCACGGATTTCTCAGAGACTATGACTTATAATTTAATGAATTTTCGTGGAATCATACATAACATGATGACACATAAATGCAAAAGAAAAAATTGAAGATCACCTCATATGATATAAAATTGTAGCATGAAACAATAAAAATGGTAATAAAGTGTGACAAAGAGAGTTAAGAAAAAAAGGAATGATTCAGAAAAAGAATTAAGTCTTACGAATTTAATATGGAATATGATCTCCCCTGACTTGTACACACATATCACAACGTGTTTTAAGGCTGGAAATAACGTTGTTAACCACAGTTTGGGGAATTAATCTCCACTCTTCCAGCAATGCCGTCTTCAGAGCATTTACATCTCTAGGAGGAGGATGTATACGTGCAATTGCTCTTCCAAGGTAGTCCCATAAGTTCTCTATCGGGTTAAGGTCAGGAGAGTTTGGTGGCCAAGGTATTCGCTTAATGTCTTCACTTTCAAGGAATTCATCAACGAGGTTTGCTCGATGTGGACGGGCATTATCATCCATAAATAAAAAGTCAGGTCCATATGCACCCCTGAAAAGTCTTACATAAGGATCTAAGACCTCATCCCGATATATCTGGCCTGTCACAGATCCGCTGCTGAACACGTGTAGGGGCGTACGTCCATCGATCATTATTCCACCCCATACCATCACACCTCCACTACCGAAACGGTCACGTTCCACAATGTTCGAGGGATCATTTCGTGTTCCTGACTCCCTCCAGATGTAAACACGTTTAGAATCACCAGTTAAACTAAACCGCGACTCATCAGTAAAGAGAACATGGGACCATTGATGTTCAGTCCAGTTTTGATGTTCTTTACACCAATTAAAGCGATCCCTCTTTTTCTGTGAAGACAGTAAAACACATACCCTTGGCTTTCTGGCATAAAGGCCTTTTTCATTAAGCCTTCTGTATATTGTTTGCCGTGATGCAACAGTTCCAGTGGCGGCTGCAAGCTCTGAACTTAACTGGCGAGCAGTAGCCTTTCTGTTACGACGGGCAGTTAATGCCAGATACCGATCTTCAGAAGCAGTTGTCATTCGTTTCCGACCTTGTCCAGGCCTCCTTACAACACTTCCATCATTTTGAAACTGTTTCCATAGCTTAGAGACTGTCTGTCTTGAAATATTCAGACATGTGGCTGTTTCCATGATTGACTGCCCTGCTTCTAAACGGCCGATAATTCGCCACTTTACAGATTCTTCCAAATGATACTTCGAAGCCATAACAAACCGCTTTGAGTCCCTACACACTGAAATCAAACGCTATGTTGCAGAAATTCACTCAAATATTCAGTTTGTGCAAAGCGCTTGATTCACCCTTGGATGACGTAACGCCTAGATTTGCATATTACAAACCGTTTGATTACTTTTGATTGGATAATGCTAATTAGGCTTGGTTTTCACACATTCCCTGCAAATACGGATCACATTGATTCGATATTTCATTGAATATCATCATTTTTGGGTATGTAAAGATAATTTTGGACATGAGTGTATAATCGATGCATATGCACGTTTTGTGCAGTAGAAATAATATTTTGATGAATGAATTGCGTCATGGGGAATCTGTAAATGTTACTTCGTTTCCTGAGGTAAAAAATTAACCACTTTGATGCAGAAGAATTAAATGTTACCTCAAAAATGAAAATTGACTATCTGCCCAAACGGAGTTGTGGCGCCCTCTATTTTTCAATATTGATACTAATTGAAAACACGTTAAAAAAACAAAAGTGATATTCCGGAAATATTTATCAATAATATGATAAAGTATGCCCTTTTTTCAATTCAGCAGAATTTTAAGGATGTATTCTATGTATTACAAGCCTTTGCAGTACTTCACTGCATTTTTTTATGTGACAATAGACCGCTAAATTTGCTTATGTTGAAAGAATCGGCAGATATTTGTCAACCTTGTTATAAGAAATAAGGTAAAAAATTTAATTCCACTCAGTCCAATAGGTAACAGTGGTTTGCATATATTCTTTCTATAGCAGATGGTTTGGCGCATGTTCTATAATAGAACCGATTTGCTATTTGTAATGCTTTTTAAACTATTCTTTCTCTTCTTCTTCTTATATGTGAATTAGAGTTTCAGAAAGCAGCGCTCTCTTTTACTCTGCATCTGGTGAAGAGTATTGGTAAAACAAAATAAGTAGTATGGACAAAATGATGAAAGTATAAGTCCAGTGGCCGCCATCAGTCAACGAATAATGTGAGCTGCTGGTAGAAGGTCCAAGTCAGTGAACTGAACAGTCTAGTATGGGTAACAGATGTTAAGGGATGGAGAATATCAGCTGGATATTTATGTTTTTCTCTGGGAAATGGAGAACATCTAAGAGAGCTGATGTAGTTGTTAGGATGAGTGAGACAGAATAAAAGAAATTTCTGGCAAGTTTTTTTAATATAATCTTGAATTGTGTTTACTTTGAGATCACGGTGGATATACGAATTTGGAATGAACCAATATGTGCTTGGAAGTTTCGCTAGCGTTGTGTCTTGTAGTTACTAATATCCTTCTTGATGTCACGTTGAAGAGCGCTCAGTTGCGTTTTGAGCCTCGGGTCTCGTCTATTTTGCCAGTTTTTCCTAATACGATTTTTGCATTTGATTTTTTGTCTTATGCTGGCTGGAAGAGGAAGAAAATGATGGGAACTGACGAATTTATCGGTAGAGAAATTGATAGCATGTTGAATATAGGTGGTAAACTTCTTGATTTCAGACTCAATATCGTCTTCATTGATGATTTTGGGATTTCCAGAAATGGTATCTGAAATGATTTTTTGTGAATTGCTTCCAATCTGTGACACCAATACTCCTGGCCATTAAATTAAGTAGCTATTTATGCTGATTTCAAGAACGATGGGTTTACGGTCCAACAAAGGAGCTGGAATAACAGAAATTTGGAAATTATAGTCGAGGCTGTTGGAGAGAAAAAAGGAAATAATAGAAGAGCTATTATAGCCGCAATGCACAGGCTCATCAAATAGTCCCATCATTTCTGAAATTGAACTGCTGCTGGATTTTAACTCACCTTCTTTAACTGGAGGAGATTTCAATGCTAAGCATCAATGGTGGAATCAAGGAGCTAGCAATAGAAAAAGACGAGAAATCTTTTATGCTATTCATAACAGGTTTTAGATATTTTCTGGACTTTAAAATAAATATCGTCAATCACTGTAAACTATTCTAAACAGTTTAAGAGGAAATGTTTGATAAAAATGTTAATATTACTAGAATCTGAAATTAAAAACTAGGGATTAATATTAAAAACGTAATTCTTATTTTCATCTGTTTCGCACTATAAATTTTTATTTACATCATTGCATATATTAATTGAAGCAGAATTTAACTTTCTACAGATGAAATATGCATAAAAACCTGATAAATATGTATACATTAATAACATTTAAGAAATGAATGAACTACAATGATTTATATTTCAGTACACAAATATGCATGTTATTTACTTTTAAGCACCCACGCACATATACAAGAAAAGAATTTTGCAGATATAAACAAAATATTTTTTAAGCAGGAAAACATAATCAGTTTCTTCGAAACATTTAGAACACATTTTATGTGGTGTCCAACTTTCTTTCCAGTGCTCGAATCCACTGGTTATTTCGCTTTACTACCCTGTTTCATACTGGCCGAAACAGGAATACAATGGAAGCATAATACAGGTTCCTTGCAAGATCGTGAATTACACTGCGGTATACAGTAAAAAGTGTAGTTTGCACTTCTTTTTAATTCATAATGCCCGAACAATTAACAATAAGTGTTTAATTATTTTTTCGATCACAACAGGCTTTACAAACAACACAGAATACTGTTTTTATGTTTTCACTTTTTAGCCACTAGATGGTATCGCAAATTCCTACTCTCAGGCAGATAGGGGAAACTGCTAGATTAAAGACATCACCAATTTGAAAAATCTTGGTTGCCATGCTCAGCATTTATCGCTCATTTGGCTGAACATACACATTTCTTTGGTTTCATTGTTTCAGATCTGGCCTTTCAGAAATTTGAATCAACATTTATTTACAAAGGCAACAAAAAGCGAAATTTAATAGCAAACGTCCATTTAAGATAGTACATTAGGCCCCGTTCACACGAGGGCGTAAGTGTCATAAGTGGTTAAAGCCGAGCACCGTTGCCAAGGCAACCAGTCTGTGCTACGTCACAAAATCTGGTTTAGGGGTCAGGGCTTAAGGTTCACGATTCTCAACTTTACGCCGAGTTTGGGATAAGCGTCAACCAATCAGAGCGAAGCTAAAACGAAGCGGGAAACTGTCACATCGAACGCGACATTTTTTTTAACAAGGAGCGCATCGTATCTGATGAAATTTTAATTGCTACGGTCCAGAACCATCCCGTAATTTGGGATGCAAGATCTATGGATCAAAAGAATTTAACCTCCGTTCAAAAGCCTGGGGGATGAATTCTGAGGATAACCTTGTGCTACGTCACAAAATCTGGTTTAGGGCTCAGGGCTTAAGGTTCACGATTCTCAACTTTACGCCGAGTTTGGGATAAGCGTCAACCAATCAGAGCGAAGCTAAAACGAAGCGGGAAACTGTCACATCGAACGCGACATTTTTTTTAACATGGAGCGCGTCGTATCTGATGAAATTTTAATCGCTACGGTCCAGAACCATCCCGTAATTTGGGATGCAAGATCTATGGATCACAGAAATCTGAATCTCCTTCAGAAAGCCTGGGAGATGATTGCTGAGGATACGAATTGTGGTGGTAAGTGAATTTTTTCCTCTCTTTGTTTTGTTATTTATATCGCTAGGTCTTAATTAAATCGCATTCATATTTAACTTGTCTCTTGCATACATGCTTTTTTTTTAAAAAGTCCATTATCAAATTTGATTTTGTAAATTAAAAGTTATGTCTGTCATTATTGTGCTTATATGATTATGGGTATATGTAGGATACTGTGAATGATTTAGATATATATATATGTATGTAAATGCTCATTAGAAAACCTAGTAACAGTGTCAGAATGCAATTTTATTTGAATTTCCAAAATATAAACAATTTGTATTTTAACTGTGTATAACACAAGAAGAAAATTTGAACTTGATTGATATTGCTTAAAAGATCTACAGCTATTTTCGGAAAATGAAAGTAAAAATTAAGATACGAGTATATAATACTGTTATATAAATGTATCTGAAACAAAGATATGCAAAAGTCTCAAATCTGCATTTTTGGCTGTTTTCATTTATCTGTATTATTTTTTACGTTATCACAGAATAAAGTTCACATAATAAGAAAGAGAAACCTATTCAGTGAGGTGAAATCAAAGAAAACTCAATTTTACTGTATCATTGACTGTTTTCAAGCCTTTTAAAATTTCCCTTTATCTTTATTTATGTATTTAAATTTCTTTCAGTGTCATAGAAAGAAAACAGTGTAGTAATTTTTGAAGAAGCTTAAATTACAAATGAATGTGTATGCCATGTTTATTGAATAAAAAGAAAATAATTTATTTCAAACTAGTAAGGATGTGTAATGGGGCTAAATAATAGGGAAATAAAGCCAGGGAGAAATGTGAAGTCCTTGAACTTGAAATGTTTCAGTTGTGCAAGTTCAAAAAATAAAATGATTGATGTTTGACCAAGCTAGTAAAATTATTTTAAAAACTTCATTATAAACATTATTCACATTCATCATGATTTACTTCAATAACATATCACATTATAGTGATATGTCATCACATTTATGTTCTAAACTATCTATTTACTCTGAAGGATGAAATTCTGAATATGGTTTGTTTTATGAATTAATTAGAGAGGATTAGTTTTTGGATTTATTGATTGAACACCTTTCTGTATTATCTTACTAACTTATGTGACAAACTGACATTTTAGATCACTTACATATTCAGTTCCACTTCCTCTGTCGAGTTACATATATTTGATATATAAAACATTAATAATTAAACCTCCCCTCCCCCAAAACAAGTATTCATATATAATACCAAAACACGTTTGCACACGCAAAGATAAAGCTTGTAGAAAATTATAATTCTGCTGTTAAGAAAATGGCACCCAACTCT